>CAOKZL010001932.1:600000-1119920 GCA_948472985.1 Iguana delicatissima | reverse complement strand
TCTGGTTAATGCACGTCTTACATTTCAATTTCCACACTTGGTGAAAGCCAACCCTGCAGGGAGTCTCTTGTTCCAAAACATTTTATCTCCTGCCACTGACTTCACACTTCCTCCCATACAAATTCAGTTGTAGAGAATCCTAGGAGCTCACAATCACATTATCATTTCAGAAACTTTAATAGATAACTTGGGCCATTTCCGCACTAGACTGTTATAGTGCTATGATTCCACTTTCAATGTCCTATGGAATCCTGTGATTTGCAGTTGGGGGAGGGCGGGTGGCCGCTCCCTAAACTGCAAACCCCAGGATTCTATAGGATGTTGAAAGTGGAATCATTGCGCTATAAGAGTGTAGTGCGGAAATGGCCTTGGACTATTAAAAAAAAGCTGGATGCAATCCAACATTACACAAGCAGAAAGCGAGCTCCTGCACATCTCTGTCCCTTCTTCCCGTTCTCACAGTGCAATCTTCTCTTCCTCTGGAACTGGCTCTCCAGAGACGGTGGAGACACGGAATCTACAACAAGTTTTGGGTTGTTTCTTAGGAGAGCAGGAAATTGCCCACACAAAGTTCCGATCGCCCACTACGGCCCTGTAAGATTGCCAATAAGTCCACACAAGGTTCCTGCCTTTGGTGCCATCAGCGTCCTGCCCCTACCCACTAAGATACAGTTTCCAGTGGTGGGCAGCCCCTGGGTGGCAGGGTGAGGAAGAGCCAGGAAAGATCCATGATGCGAGCTTGTCTGCCACTTATACAATATTGGATATCACCTTCTCGTCCTATTTTTTAAAAAGTAGCTGTTTCAAATGGTGACAGCAAAGCTGAGAGTTTTGGTAGCATTGTGAAGAATAAACTGACGTATAGGATATCTTTTTGGGGACAGGAGCAGCCTCTCCCAGCCTAATGTCCTCTAGATGGGTTGGACTACAGATGCATGATGCATCCCCTGCTGACATGGCCACTGCTTTTTGCAACTAGTAGATATAGAGGATGCACATATATATAGAGAAGACAAACCAAAAGCAGAAGTGGGGTCAGAAGGCCATGACATGCAAGAGGCAAGTGCTGACTGACTTTTTCTATGTCACGTTCAAAGACCTGCAAGATAAGCAGAGAGGTCATTCATAGCATTTGTACTTGGAATAAAACATTTTCCTCAGCTTTGCCCCACTAATTTAAGAGGAAGTATGTATCGTGGAAAAGGACAATCCTGGTTTTGATTGAGCCTTAAACTAATTCAATCAAACTTTGTAAACAGTAGTTCAGAATTTTCACAGAAGTACCCCCTTTGTTTATCTACTATATAAAAGTCAAAGTTTGTGAGTTCGTCTGTGTCAGCCAGGCGAAGACTTCATACGATTGGCTGAGTGAGGCGAGAAGACCTCATACGATTGGCTGGCTGTGCAGATTCTATGGAATCCTGGGGTTGGCAGTTCAGGGAAGCACCTTTAGAATTCTCGGCCAGAGAGCTCAGGCCGATTGCTATGGAGATGAGGCCTAGCAGCAAGAAGGAGAAGGCCAGTGTATTCCCTCAGGAACCCAACCTCTGTGTGTTAATAACTCTGAATACAGATTGTATTGAGGAATATGGGGAAAAGTTACAAGTACTAGACAAGACAGTTTGGGGAATTAGAGACACAAATCTGTGTATTTCAACCACATCTAATTCCTAAGGTAAGGTGATTCCTAAGGTATTTCTAACAAATATTACCTATAGGCAGTGATGTATTTAAGTCTTTTACTCCAAGTCTCGAGTCAAATCTCATGTCTCTACCTCCAGGTCTCAAGTCAAGTCTCAAGTCCTTGAAGATACTTCCAAGTCAAATCTCCAGTCATGTCTCAAGTCTGGGAGCCAACTTTATACCCCAACCAAAATTCCAGAATTGTTGGATAGAGTGAAATAAAGTCAGTTTTAACAATTTAAGCAGAGTCAGTTCTCCACATTTGCAATTTTGCCATCTGCAGCTTTGGAAGCGGGGAATAGGATCCTGTCTTACTCCCTATTACTGAAGATTCAAAAGCTTTAGAAGGAAGGATCCTTCTTTCTCAAGCCCGTTGCCTAACCCATTTGCTGTTCCCCTCTGAGAAATCCACCCTGCACTCTGGGGGCAAGTCTTGCCTTCTGCTCTTAGGAAATGTTTTAGAAGGCTCTTCCGATATGCAGCAGGGACAGGCTGCTGAGCAGACCTCGAGCCTCCCTCAAGCCCATGGCCTAACCCGTTTGCTGTTCCCCTCTGAGAAATGCAGCCACACTTTGGGCTGGAGAGAGATTGCCATGTGACTAGTAGGCAAAAAGAGATGGAGGCGTTGTTCAAAGTCGCAAGGTTTCTGGATGAATGTGTTATGTTGCTGAACCAAGGGTAGCAAGTCACTAAAAATATACAAGTCTCGAGTTGAGCCAATATGTCATTTATTGCCAAGTTGAGTCCGGGTCGAGTCACTGAAGCGACTTAAGTCTGATTTGAGTCCAAGTCTATCGACTCGAGTCTACATCACTGTCTATTAGAAAATAAAATCCCAGGCAACACTGGATATATACGCTAGTTTGTTATATTTATTTCTTTGTGTCATTTGTATGAAACCACTCCTGGCTTAGTTCCCAAGGTGGCTCCTTTGTTGAAGGATAAAGATTTTGAGGTCCATAGCACAGTTTGGAGACTTTAAACGTTATCCCTCAGTTTTCTAATGTCAAACTATCTTGGTTGGGTCGCCTTATCAACATTTTTCCCGTCTTCTAAAAGCAGCTGGGAAGAGACCAGTTTGGACTAGAGCCATGGCACAGGGAAAGAGGCATAATCTCTTCCCACACTTCCCACACCTATATATGATATGGTTTCTCCAAAGTCACTATTAACCATAGTGGGGAAATAGAAAAGGTGCTTATCATTGGAATCCAAAAATGTGATCCCCGCCCACCAGATTACAACATCTAAAATCCACCAGCTGTACCAGCAGGGGGACACTAGGAGTTGTGGTCCAAAAAAGTAACAGCTCCAGCCTTCAGCCAATACAGGCTATATATTTTGCTTCCCAAGTCCAATGGCAGGTCCACTTGTCCCAGCTCAGAAGGGAATATGATTTCCATTTAGGAACTGGCTAGATGTTCAAAGGATTTACACCTCCGTCTCCTGTCCACCATAATCACAAATTAAATACTTCATAGCTGCTTTTATTTAACATGTGTCCCACCTTTCTCCAGTGGACGGATCACATGGTGGATCGCAACAGGGTTAAAACAAGATACAGCTAAAAACCTGATGATACAAAAGTTTAAAGTCAATTAAATTAGCTATCTTAACATGGTTTAAAAAAGATATAGCTAAAACCTGACAATACAAAAGTTAAAAAAATACATTAGGTATTATGTAAAAACTCTCTATGACTTAAAACCACTTAAAATCATCTAAAAGATATAACAATGAAGATAAAAATGGAACACACCCATTTATTTGCCTTTTTAGCAGTCCATGATACCTGTAGAACTCCTATCCAGCACCACAAATCAAAGTTGATTCTCCTATCAGCTCTTCCTTGTCCAGCTTTCACAGCCACATATAGAAATCAAAAATAACATGGCATGTGTTACCCTGAAAATTGGGAGTATCTCGAGGATACCCAAACAGGCTTCAAACTAGGGGAATTAACAGAGAAACTCAAGGCTTGTGATAAGTCAGGGCAAGGGATCTTTAACCCTATGTCTACGGGGTCAGACCCACGCAGGAGTCAGAGAAATAGTCTAAAGTAATTTTATTAAAAATAACAATGAAGGTCAACACACGCTAGCAAATAATAAAACAACCACACAAGGGCTACAGAAATAAAGTTGGAAAAACAAGAGACAGTTGGGAGAGAGGGCATACGGACCTTAGTCTAGGCTTCCTGGAGAGTGAGAAGATCAGCGAGGGCTCGGTGTAAAGCACCAAGGGGAGGCTGGATCCTGGGGCTGGAAGGCTGGCCGCAGTGGAGTTCGGGGAGGATCAGAGACGCAAGTCGCGTTTAGCTCTCAGCAGTGTCTGAGAGGCTTGAGTGGGACACCTCGATAGCAATGAAACAGGCCCTTGTCCAGTCTGGGAGGCACTCTGAAAAGGCTCAGAAAGTTAGGATTTTTATAGCCAATTTCTGTCCTCAGGCCAGGTATTGGCTAGTGAAGGGGCATTAATGGGCGATGATTGCGGAATATAATGTTAGGCAAATATCACGACCCCTGCTCGGTATTGTTTCTCCTGGGAACGTCCAGGGGATTGATAGGCTTAAAAGTCCGAAATGATAGGTTTTGTTTGTTTGGCTATGCACAGAGCTTGGGGCGTGACAGTGTTCAGGAGTGAGTCTATTGTCTGCCTAGAGATACGTGTCTCGGAACAATAGGTCAGTCTTTTAGCCTAAAGGACGTTGTCTACGTTCCCATTCAGCAGAGGGAGAGGGTGTAGTGTTAAGGATTTCCCATTCACCACCAAGGCTGCTTTAACTGTGACTGACCTTTGCTAACCAATATCCAATATGGGGAAGTCATGCCAATTCAGGGGCCCTCTCTTAGGATTACTTTGGGGTGTAACCCGTGGATAATCTTTACTTTACTGTTCAGTGATATATCTTTACACTTGGGGGTCTTCTCTAGTTCTTTCAGCGCTGCTCTTCCAAGTCCTAGCTGTCGTTATTTTGATTTATGACTGAGCTAAGATATGCAAAATGTTTAACAATTTCCCTGTCTTCATTGTCTACTTTACAATTATGCAAATAATCTGTGGTCATGATTTTTGTTTTCTTAATGTTCAGCTGGAGTCCTACCTTTGCACTTTTCCCCCTTAACTTTCTTCAACAGCCTTTCCAAGTTCCCCTTAAGATTTTTGCATGTTCATGTCCCACTTGTGCCCATGTATCCTTTTGCAGATAAGTTGCCCTGTTGATCCTATGTTTGACAGGCCACAGGAAGTGGCCTTTAGTATCACGTTGGAGGTCAGTGCACGTGGCCATCCTTCTTTGGTCCTGTAACACTATTGTTGAGTTGATAAAGGGAACAGTTTTGGCATCTGTCTTTGTTGCTTAACCTTAGCCTCACAGATACACCAGTTATTTCACACCCAAGGGGCTAAATAGTCTAACAGGTACACACGCTGAAGAAGTGAGTCTGGCAGTTCTGCAACACTGCCAGCATCTGTGTTGTAAGGGTGTGAATAACAAACACAATTCCTGCACGTCTGCTCAGAAGTAAGCTCCTTTCTGCTCAATGGGACTTTCTCCAAAGTAAGTTTGAATAGGATTTCAGCCTAAATGTGCTAAAAACAATCAATTTCTTTGTCTCACTTTTATCAGGGTGTTTTGTATAACAAATTATACCAATACATTTGCACTTCAAGGGAATGTTGGTAACACATTGGAAGTATGAGTGGATAATCAAGCAAATACATACAAATGACAGTGGCAGGGGAGGGGTATTAACATGCACTGTATTTTTATAGTTTTGTCTGCCTCTATGACTGTAAAGCCAGTTATGCTTTTAAATAACCCAGCCCCTGAAAAAGGAGGGAAAATGACTTGTCCTTAAATCTCTCTGTAGACTTTGGAATGTCACAGCCTTCAGCTTGTGCAGATTTCTCCTATCTGCATGTTTGGATGGAACTATATTTGTGGCCATTTTTGCACCACACTGCTTTAGTGCTATTATTCCATTTTCAACATCTTGCGGAATTCTGGGGTTTGTAGTTTACTGAGGCCAAAGAGCTGTCTGGCTGAGAATTCTGAATGCCCCTCCGTAAACTACAGACCCCAGAATTCCATAGGATGTTGAAAGTGGAATAATAATGCTATAACAGTGTAGTGTGGAAATGGCCTGTATTCCAGATGTTCTGGACTGCAGCTACCCTAACTGTTGGCCAATGAGAATAGTAGTCAAATATATCTGGAGGAACTTACATTGGGAAAGATTGAGATCTTTGGAGCAGCAGAGCAACAACTGCTAAATGTTTAGGGAAAAGGACAACAAGGATGTTGCAGAGATTTATAAAATTTTGCATGGCATAGAGAAACTGGACTGAGAAGTGCTTCCTGTTGTATACCTTCAAGCCATTTCTGACTTATGGTGACCCTAAGGTGAAACTGTAATGGGGTTTTCTTCGCAAGGTTTGTTCAGAGGGGTTTGCTTGTATCTTCTTCTGAGGCTGAGAGAGTGTGACTTGCCCAAGGTCACCCAGTGGGTTTTCATGGCTGAGTGGAAATTCAAATGCTGGTTGAATACAATACTCAAACCACTATCCCATACTGGGTGTCTTCTTGCTCATTATACTAAAATTTGGGGTGATCCAATTGTACTGACAGGAGATTCAGGAGAGACATAAGAAAGTATTTCTTTGCACAATATATAATTAATATGTAGAACTTTATACCACAACAAGGAGTGTCAGGACTGGAAGAATCCAAGTTCATCCCTACTTGGCCATGAGACCCATTGAGCAACCTTGGACCAGTACCCAATAGGTTGTTGTAAATATAAAACTGGGGGTGGGCGCAGAGGTGAGAGATGTACACACTCGTTAACTGACTGGAGGAAAGGTGGGATAAAAAAATAACTGATAAATGAACAATAAACGGCTTAGATGGCTTCTAATACAAATACAAAGAGAATACATCACAGTATTGATGAGGTTGAAAGCTTCTAAAGGAAGTATGGGAGCAACTGCAAGAGAGGACTATTGTCTTCCCAGTGCTTAGTAGGGGCATCTGTTGGCCCTCCAGGACATGGTGGACATTTGATTTGAACCAACAGCAAGACGTTCTTCTTACTTTCTTGTGTTGAATTTGAGCAGGGTCAGAACATGAAGGCCTAAATCCAACTGTTAGGCCATTTTCCCACTGCACTGTTACTAGTGGTATTATTCCACTTTCAACATCCTGTGGAATTCTAGGGTTTGGAGTTTACTGAGGCCAAAGAGCTCTCTGGCTGAGAATCCTAAAGGCCCCTCCCTAAACTGCAAACCCCAGGATTCCATAGGAGGTTGAAAGTGGAATAATAGCACTATAACAGTCTAGTGCAGAAACGCCCTTAGTCCCAATGACAATTGTCCAATTGAATCAATAGAAACTTAGTACCTCAACACTTCTGTAAGTTTCATTGATTCAGCGGGTCTACTCTTGTTGTGATTTAGGATCTGGATTTAGGCCTAGGGTAGAGGTGGATATCATGCCTCCTGGTTAGACTCTTGTACTGTGTTCTATACGGGGTTGCCCTTGAAGAGTATTTGGAAGCTGCAGCTAGGACAAAATGTCGCAGCCAGACCAAGGTTGGATGTACATTTCAGCAACCATATAATGGCAGTCTTAGAAGAACAGCACTGACTTCCAGTTTTGCTTCCAAGCTCAATTCAAGGTGCTAATTGTGACCTATAAAGCTTTATATGGCTTGGGGCTAGGATTATTTGAAAGTCCTCCTCTTCCCTGCTTAAAATTTGAGATTTCCCTTTTAAGGATCCTGCTTTATAAAGAGGACACTTACAGAACTGGGGTAAGCCACCTTTCTGTAACAGTTTGAATTAGAGGTATGACAGTTAGTTGAGTTATCCCACTGATTAACTGATTGAAAGCCTACAAACTAGCAGATATGTAAAGAGGTAAGCAAGGAGATCTGCAGATATTTAAAAGAGATGCCTCAGATGTGTAAATGAAAATTTTGTTTCTAATTTCTTCTTTTACACCTCCTGAGTCTCAGTCTCTCTTTTACATCAAGTCCAGATGTTTAGATCTCATTTTCTATAATTTCCCTAGCCAGCATTGCCAAAAGTTAAGGATTATGGAGTTGTCACTGACAACATCTGGAGAATCCAGTGGTGTAGCTGTGGGGCAACTGTAGTTCTCCCGGGGGAGGGAATACAACATGAAGGCATTACCCACTCAAATAATAATCTGACCCCAAATAAATTTTCCTTCATTCCCCAAATTTCTAGTGTTGTAGGGAGTTCACAATGAGTGCTTTGATATTTTCTGTGTTTACATTCTCTTGCCTGTCCCTTTTCTTTGGATGCCTAAAGTATTATTTCTGAATGCTCACCTGAAAGTTTAATCTACTCCAGTGCTAGAAGTGCACATAATGGTGTCTCATGAGCACCTATGGGAAACATGAAAAATTATTAGGTGTAAACTGCCTCTTCCCATTCTTATATCACTTGGTGACATTACACATTTTTAATTATTTATTTGATGCTTTTCTGATACTGAGGACTCCCCCTCTGTTTAGTGCCAATAAGCTACAACCTCCAGTAATAAAAGGGGTAATTTTACTCAATGAAATGCCCTCCAAAATTTTATTTATATTGAAACATATGGGCTTCCTTTCAGCTTGAGGAGCCACAAAGTAAAGTAGTATTGATAACATTTTTAAAAACCCATATAATTTAAAAACCCAACAAATGATTTAAAAAATATACTGTTTTGTGTTTGGCTTTTATAGTATATCAAGGGAAGGCAACTTGTGACTTTCTGGATGTTGCTGGGGTATAACTCCTATCAGCCCTAGCTAGCAGAGCAAACGATAATGACTGATGAAAGAGACACGGCTTACTCATTGCTGCTGTCCCTTTGTGTCTGTGCTCCCCACTTCCAGGACAACCAGGCATTTCTACCTTGTCCTTATTTTGTGTCTTAATGACCATAATGGAACAGTCAATACAGATACTGATTTTAAAGATTCAGCCACCTACCATCTCCAATAAGGCTACCTTTCTCTTTCTACCACTTCTACTATAGTTACACTGTGGGCCTTTCTGCAGTGCTATTCTTCCACTTCCAATCCCCTAAGGAATCTTGGGATTTGCAGTTTAGGGACGGACATTTAGAGTTCTCAGCCAGAGAGCAATTTGGCCTTAGTAAATTACAAACCTCAGAATTCCACTGGATGTTGAAAGACGAATAACAGCACTATAACAGTGTGGTGTGGAAAGGCTCTGTATGTAACACCCATGTCTTTTAATCAAGACTTGTGGAATTAGTGAAGATTAAGAAGCTTTAAAATTCCATGGCATCCTGGGTATGGAACACCTTTCCTTTACAGGTCTGATTGACACCAGTTCCAGCTTTTGCCCAAATCTGTACAGCTAGATAATTTTAAACTGATTTAATTTGTTTAAAATACTTTGTGACTCTTTCAGTTATTCCTTAATGTTTTAATTTTTTTTTTTACAATAATTGAAATTTTTTAAATCTGTTTTTATTTTTATACTGCCCTGTGAGATTGGAATTGAGGGTGGGATATAAATATTTTGATAAAAATAATAAAAAAATACACTTGAGGATAGGCGCTAACTGGTCATCTGAAAAACTCCGTAGCTATTTGAAAATCTGTTTCAAAGCCAAGATTTACAATCATGACGCTGGATCAAATATAGCGTTCGCAGGAAAAAGGAACTGGCAAAATAATTTCTGGGTATTCTTTGCCTAAGAAAATTCTGTGAAATTCATGGAGGGTTGGCATAAGTTGAACGGCAACTGGAAGGCACATACACACCACCACACAGGAGAAATTGATTCATGGACTGGAGAGCTAGAGCAGCCATGTTAACAAATGCAGGACAGCGGGAGGTGCATAGTCCAATGAATCCACCAGAGGG
Source organism: Iguana delicatissima (assembly GCA_948472985.1). NCBI lineage: Eukaryota > Metazoa > Chordata > Lepidosauria > Squamata > Iguanidae > Iguana > Iguana delicatissima. The sequence goes on along the minus strand of CAOKZL010001932.1, from coordinate 1,110,326 downwards.
CAGCAGGACACCAACTTAAAATCAGGTCTCTGGGGCCATTTCCGCACTAGCCTGTTATAGCGCGGTGATTCCACTTTCAACATCCTCTGGAATCCTGGGGTTTGCAGTTTGGGAGGGGCCGACGGCCCCTCCCGAAACTGCAAACCCCAGGATTCCAGAGGATGTTGAAAGTGGAATCACCGCGCTATAACAGGCTAGTGCGGAAATGGCCTGAGTTAGGGGCTAAAGACGGTGACATCCAAGAAATGTTGTTGAACAATGATGGACATCATGACTTTGAATACTAAGGACAGGACTCAGAGATGTAGCTACAGGGAAGGGAAAATGAGGGCATTGCCTCCCCAAATAAGAATTCTGCTCCTCTCCTCAACAACACATTCCTGCAGTCCCCCAAACATCTAGAGTTGCACTAACTTAAAAAAAATTAGTTAAGCATTTAGAAATACAACTGAGGATTCCAAAGAATGCTACCAAGGGAATGTGAATACCAAAAATGTAAGAATGCATGGTATTTATCATTATTGATGTCTCACTCTCTGCAGTGCTTAGGAACTGAAGGGATGTTTTGTTGGCAGGAGGGACAGAATTCTTATTCAGGGGACAGCGCTTTCATTTTGCCCCTCCCATAGTTACACCCCTGAATGGACTTGGCGTCATCATGGACTTAGGCAGTGGACACAGAATCCAATTAATTAGTATACTCTTTATTTTTATATAAAACTAGTGTAATTACTCAGCGTTGCCCTTGATTTTATTTTCTCATAGGTAATACTTGTTAGAAATATCTTATGGTAGCTTTATAATTACGATTTTCCCCCTTTTTTATATTATTACTAACTAAGTAAGACGATTTTTTTTCCTCTTAAGAACTCAGCAAACTGCCTTGTTCAGTACTTGTAATTCTTCCTCATATTCCCCAATCCAATCTGTATTCAGAGTTGTTAACACACAGAGGCTGGTTTCCTGAGGGAATACACTTCCCCTTGCTGCTAGGCCTCGTCTCCATGGCAACCAGCCAGGCCCAAGAGCTATCTGCCTGAGAATTCTAACGCCCCCCCTCCCTAAACTGCCAGCTCCAGGATACCATAGAATCTTCTCAGGCAGCCAATCATATGAGGTTTTCTCTCCTGACACAACCAATCATACGAGGTCTTTGCCATCCTGACGCAGACTAACTCATAAACTTTGACTTTTATATATTAGTTAAAAGATATATTTTATATAGTTATTGGTCATGTATTCTTAGAGTATTTAATAAATAAACATACCATGTCCATTCTTGTATACCCTAAGCCAGGGATGAGCAAAGCCTGTCTCTCCAGAACTGCAACACCCATCAGGTGAAGCTAGCACGGCCAGTCATGAAGAATGCTGGCAACTGCAGTCCAGCCATATCTGCAGGCTCATGCTTCGCTCCCTCCTGCTGTAGGTATAGCTGTATCCACAGCCGTATGGACACACAAGACACCCAGCATAGCACAGCGGTTTGAGTGCTGGACGAGGACTGTGGGTCTGAGTCTCTGCTTGGCCATGGAAACGCACTGGATGACCCTAAGCAAGTCACACTATCTCAGCCTCAGAGGGAAGCAATGGCAAACCCTCTCTGAACAAATCTGGCAAAAAAAAAAATCCTGGGGTACACTTGCCTTGCGGTTGCCATAAGCTGGAAATAACTTGAAGGCATGCAACAACAGGTATGCACAATTAGTTATAATATTCAAATAAGGATGTGCCAGATATTGAACTGGTGCTATAACAAGAGCACTGATCAGCATATTAAAAGAATTTCCTTTCTGGAGTTCAGTCCATTCTGATTCAATGTATTCTTTTGCGACTGTGACTAACCCTCCTTGAAAATTCCACTGACAGCCAGCGAAGGAAGTTGAAAAATTCCACCAGCCCCCAACAAAAGCCTTTGAATGGCTCATAAATGGATTGGGACTGATGGTCCCTAAAGTATCTGTATGATTTTCTTTATAGTTTTAATACTGTATTCCACACTTGTGGGGCATCTCAGATCTTATGTACCACCTGGGATCTTTTTGTTTTCACTCAACCATGTAATACGCTTGTATCTTCTTTGGGGTTCTGCTTTGTTGAAACTGGATGAAAGGGTCCCTGTTGGTTCTGCCAGATCTCTTAGCAGCATTGGATACTTTGGACCTTGATATCCTTCCGGAATGGGTATTGGCTGTTATGGACATATACGACTGGGCATCTGCCCCTATTGGCTGAGCTTTCCAGAACAGGATGCCTAGGACTGGGCCTGGTGCTGTTCAATATCTTCATTAATGACTTGGATGAAGGAATAGAGGGCACGCTGATCAAATTTGCAGATGACACCAAATTGGGAGGGGTTGCTAATACGCCTGATGACAGGATCAAAATTCAAAAGGACCTGGACAGATTGGAGAGCTGGGCCAAGGCTAGCAAAATGAATTTCAACAGAGAGAAATGTAAGGTCCTACACTTAGGCAGAAAAAATGGTATGCAGAAATATAGGATGGGGGACACGTGGCTGGCTAACAGTACGTGTGAAAGGGATTTAGGAGTCTTCATAGACCACAAGCTGAACATGAGTCAGCAGTGTGATGCGGCAGCCAAGAAGGCCAACGCAATTCTTGGTTGCATCAATAGGAGTATGGTGTCTAGATCGAGGGAGGTATTGGTACCACTTTATTCTGCATTGGTTAGACCTCATCTTGAATACTGTGTCCAGTTCTGGGCACCCCAATTCAAGAAGGATATGGATAAACTGGAGCAGGTCCAGAGGAGGGCAACCAAAATGGTGTGGGGCCTGGAAGCCATGCCCTATGAGGACAGACTTAGAGAGCTGGGTATGTTTAGTCTGCAGAAGAGAAGGTTGAGAGGGGACATGATAGCCATGTTTAAATATTTGAAGGGGTGTCATGTCGAGGAGGGAGTGGGCTTGTTTTCTCCTGCTCTTGAGACCAGGACAAGGAGCAATGGATGCAAGCTGCAGGAGGGAAGATTCCGCCTGAACCTCAGGAGGAATTTCCTGACGGTCAGGGCTGTCCGGCAGTGGAATGTGCTGCCACGGAGTGTGGTGGAGTCTCCTTGTTTGGAGGTTTTTAAGCGGAGGCTGGATGGCCACTTGTCGGGAGTGCTTTGAGGGTTTCCCTGCATAGCAGGGGGTTGGACTGGATGGCCCTTGTGGTCTCTTCCAACTCTACATTTCTATGATTCTATGATTCTATGACTGGAAGGCTACATCATTCAGTCTTCTCTGGTCAAGCAGTTGCCAAAGGTGTTGATAACTTCTACCACGTCCATGCCGGCTGAGAGTGATAGAATGAGAGAGACTGTGGTCCAACACATGGGGGAAAGGCAGAATAACGAATTCTCACTTGGCACATTTTCCATCCTGTGGCAGGCTTTGTGACTCTATCTGAGCCCTTATTACTGTTATGTCATGAGTGTGCACTATATTTAGCATGTGATCAAGCTGCAGGTGAAATGCAAGAGCTGCCTTTTGAGTAAGTTCTTGCTGAAGAATCACAGATAACGACTGCCAAAAGGCAAAACAGCATTCCTATATATCATATTCCTTAATCTGCAAAGCAGACGCTGCAGTATCATTATACTGCAAGGGCAAATGACTAGAATACATCCAGGCGGGAACATCCTTTATGTGTCTACTGTTTCTAGGCAAAATTTGAAGAGATAATCTACATGCAACCTGCATGCTGGGAGTTGTAATCTAATGCCAGCTGGATGACTGCATAATGGCTACTCCATGTTAAGGTTGTTCAAGGGAAAGAATGTGAAAAGAACAAGTAGAAAAGCAGTCACAGAATGAGGGTTTTTAAAGAATCAAGTGTGGAGCCAATGTTCCAGTGTGTGCAGGGCCAGCCAAAACTAGAATTCCAGCCTGCAGGTGGCTTTCCATGCTGTTATTTTTGTTATCTGCAATCAAGCCAGCTTCAACTAATGGTAACCCTATCAACCAGAGGCTGCCCTGCCCAGGTCTTGCAAACTCAGACTCATGGCTTCCTTGCCTCCTACTCTTTCCTACATTATTGTCTTGTCCAGTGGGTCATGTCAATTTAATGAAGTGGCCCAAGTCCAAAGTCAATCAATCAGTTTTAAGCTACTTTAGCTCGTTTAGCATGTTTTGCTCTTGTTTAAATTACTCACTGATTTTAATGTTGCTTTATTGCCACACTGAGATCTTTCAAGAAGAGTGCAGGATAAAAATACTTTACTAAATAAATAAGGATGATACTCTTAGTCATCTTGGCTTCTAACGAAATTTCAGGCTTAATTTGCTCTGGGACATATTTATTTGTCTTTCTGGCCGTCTATGATACTTGCAGCGTTCTACTCCACCACAACGTCTCAGGTTCCACATATCCGTACCATTCTTCCCCACCACACTTCACGTTTCCAAGCTGTCCTTTTGTTCAAAGCGGTAACTCTTTCAGTACATAAGACAGTCCTGTGGCACCAGATTATTTCTGTATTATGCTAGGGAACTGGTGTGGCATAGTGGTTTATTGTACAAGGACTCTGAGGCCATTTCCGCGCTAGCCTCTTATAGCACGATGATTCCGCTTTCAACATCCTCTGGAATTTGCAGTTTAAAATTGCAAACCCCAGAATTCCACAGGATGTTGAAAGTGGAATCAGCGCGCTGTAACAGGCTAGCGCGGAAAAGGCCTCAGAGACCTGGGTTCACATTTCTGTTCAGCCATGGAAACCCACTGGATGACCTTGGTCAGGTTGCATTTTCTGAGGCCATTTTTGCACTAGACTGTTGTCGCGCTATTATTCTGCTGGCAACATCCTCTGGAATCCTGGGGTTTGCAGTTTCGGGAGGGGCCGGATGGCCCCTCCCGAAACTGCAAACCCCAGGATTCCAGAGGATGTTGCCAGCAGAATAATAGCGCGATAATAGCCTAGTGCAGAAATGGCCCAAGTCTGATTTCTTACGCAGTGCCATTTCCTCCCTCCACTGTTGCAGCGCGGCTCTTCCACTTTCAACCTGCTGTGGAATCCTGGGGTCTGCATTTCAGGGAGGGGCCTTTAGGGTGCTGAGCCCGAGCGCTCTTTGGCCTCGGCAAACTACAAACCCCAGAATTCCCCACGACGCTGACAGGGGAAGGACAGCACTACCACCACGTGGCGCGGGAAGGCCCCAGGTCTCAAAGGCGCCGCGGGAGCCGATCCAGCCTAACAAAGCTCGGGCCGAAAGCGGGCTCTGCTGCGCCTTGGAGGGGCCGCGAGGCGCCTCTTCCCTCCCGCTCTCGCAGAGGCGGAGCGGGGAGGCTGCTCCCCCCTCCCCGCTTTCCCAGCGGGGCGCGGGGGGCGACCGGGTGGGCTCCTCCGCCGGCTCCCCGCGCAACGTGGCGGCGGCGGCGGCGGCGGGCCCTGCCTCCCTGCCTCCCTCCGGGCGGGCCCCGCGCAAGCCCCGCCTGCTCCAGCCCGCGGGAACCCGGAAGCGGGCGGCGCTGGAGCCCGAGCCGTTTCCTGCCCGGGAGGCGCACAGGCTGGCTGGGCTGGGAGCTGCCGAAGCGCACCGGACCCGGAGCCATGACTCACCAGACCGGCATCCACGGTAGGCAGGCAGGCAGGCAGGCAGGCAGGCGGGGGCCCGCTCCCCGCGCCCTCGCGGTTGCGCGGCGCTCCGGCAGCCTTGCCAGGAGAGGGCCTCGCCTGTCGCCGCCGCACCCCGACGCCTGTCCTCCCCCCGCCCCGGCTCCCTGGCTGAGCGGGACGGAGGAGCAGCAGCCCTTCCGCGGGCGGCTCCCGGGGCCGCCTCCGCCTCAGGGGCGCCCGGCGCGGGGAGGCGGTTCAAGGGGGGGGCCCGTGATGCTCGGAGGGCGTGTGGTGGCGGGAGGGTGGGAGTGTGAGGGGGTGGTCTTTAACATGGAGACGGTGGAGCCCCCTTGGAGGCTGAAAAGCCAAGGGTGCTTCCAGATTTCGGGTATATGGAGTGGCCATTTCCGCACGAGACGGTTACAGCGCTCTGGTTCCACTTTCAACATCCCATGGGGTGGCAGTTCAGGGAGGGGCGCCGGCCTCTGCCTGAGAAAGACCGCAGTGCAACCTGAGCGGGTAAGGGCTCGCATTTCTCCCAAAGAATAGGTAAAAGCTGACGTGCTCTCTGCGGGGGCACCTGAAAGGGTCCTTTTCTCAGGTGTGTGCTCCATGGGCGAGGAGAACTCGAGCTTTCCTTGCAGTGTACCTGGAGTGGTTATTTCCCGGTGGAAACAGGTACATGGGGCCGAGTGCTTTGCTCCTTTGGATCTTCTAGAAAGCCTTGCCCAGAAATCACCTCCACTGTTCAGCTTTTCAGAATCTGCAGGAGCCCTTTTTTTCCCTCTCCTAACACTCTCAGTGAACCGCTTTGGCACCCTCTGTTTTCCCTGTAAAACCTGCAAAGGCGGTGGCGGCAGCAGTTGTTTTGGTTCGGTGTCTGTCGGTGCAGTCGCTTCCTGGGAGATCAGCGTATTGCCTTGTATGTCTTTGCTCTGCAAAGGGTTTGAAATGTGTCGTCCTTCTCTCTCCTGCTCCATTACCGCTTAACACGTTTAGCTTCTGCAGTGTGAATCATAATTGCAGGAGCCATTTCCCTTTCTGCATAGCAGGCAGCTACTTCGTTCTTACATCTGTCTGCCTCTTTTTGTCTTTAGCATTCTCCAGGCGCTCTCACAAAAGATAATTTGGAAAAAGATAAATTGTCTCAAATCCGTGCTAAGATATGGGTGAAAAGCAGCACAAGAGTGTCATGCTGCAGAAGATAAAAGTGATAGATTGTTTGAGCAGGAAAGCTGTTTGGATGTGATAGTTCACTAACACAGTGTGTGTATAAGATACACAAATTAAACTGATCACACTAATAGTACCTGTGAGACATACGCACATACACACACGAATCCCTAAGCACTTTTTTTTTAAAAAAATCTGTTTTTAACTCTACCAAGAATTTTCTTAAGAGGATGTCAAGCTGCAGATTGGTACCTGAGGCTAGACTCATATCAGTTTGAATTTTCCAAGTAACACTTTTTTCAGAGCTCTAATGCTGCTAATACTGAATGCAGGAAGAGTCTACACTGAAATCTTTGCATACTGTAGTAAACCGAGTAGAGTTGATTGCAGTGTGGTAAGGATGCAGTTTGGTATTACAGGATGAGTAATAGGAAATGTGATTGGAAACTTAAGAAAATATCTGAAGGGAGGAAGTCATCTCCTAGGGCACAACTGGTTAAACTGCCCCTTTAACCAGAGAATTCTTATTTTTGGGTGATGAATGTGTCTCACAAAAGAGTTTTCAACATTGTCTGAAAATGGGTGTAGAGATGGTTGTGATTTGCAAGGTAGTACAGATGTATAATTTCTAAAATACTTTTGAGCAAGATGCTGGAATGCTGTGAGGTTATTCCATATATTGGAATAAAAATTTGCATTTTGCTGTTGGGAATAATCTACTGAGTACTGGTAGTTTTTAAGCTTTATTACAGTGGTTGTAGTGGCGTGTGTGATTCTGTAGTAGTGACTTAGGCCTTAAGGATTAATTTCACCTTCTTTAAACAAGTCATCTTCAGCCAAAGCAGATTTGGTTGCCAAGGTAACATTAGCGCTTTAAGGACCAGTCATAAGACTTGGATTAAAAGTGTGCGCATACTTATGTTGAAATTACGTGCCAGGGAACATGTAACTACTTCCAGTGGGATGGAGCATACATGTGAGCATTACATTATGGTTTTCTTCTACATGTCTTCCAAGGAGCTCAAGTATATAGGATTTTTCCTTCTCCTTGGTTTATCTACAAAACAACACTGAGGTAGGTTAGACTGAGATATGGTGGCCGTACCGAAGTCACCTAGTGAGCTTCATGACTGAGAGAGGATTTGAATCTGTTTCCCCCCTAATTTTAGTCCAGTACAAGGAAACCCCTGCATTTTGGCACTCTATTATTTGATGACTCACTCTTTTGATACTTCCAAATTGAGCCCAAGTCCCATTAATTCAGTGGGAGTTCTGCTCTTTCATAAGTTCACCTTGCCCGCCGAGGCTCACTTGGAACTGGTCACACATACTCTCTGATTGTAGAGTGAGCGGAGCGGGAAGAAGGGTGCTAAGCCAGCTGAGAAACTTTGGAAGCAGCTTGCATGCAGTCAGTGTAAGTTCTCTACATGCTCTCTACAGTACATGAGTTCCACTTTTTCAACCAATTTTGTTTTCTGAAAGTGCTCCAGTTCCTAATCTGTCAGATGAGTGGGGAAGCCTGTACAGCACCTTCTCTTCAAATTTCTTGGTGGCTTCTTGTGCCTGATGTTATTCTTCAAATGGTTATATACATCGGTCAAAAAAGTTTAAGCTGTTGCCTTTCCCTGTAACTGGTTTATTTTTGTAATATCAAAATGGCAGTGTGTGTATGTGTTGGGAAAAATCAATACACGCCATACAGGTGTTGTAGCTTGCATGATGATGTTGAATTTCAGAGAAGTACTAAATTTCTTTCTAACTGTAGGCTAGTTCTTACTCTCCTATCTGTCCTGTTGTTGTTCTTCTCTAGCAGATTTATTTAAACGATGTTCAAAGTCTGAGAGGGTCATCTGCTGACACCTTGTCCATACCGTCATCCCTATATTGGGTACTCAGCGATTACCCATAATTCCAAGCAAACAAACAGCAGAATTATGAAAGTTCAGCTGTAGGACCTGGAGTTTATTGCCTGTTTAACCAAGCCTGACAAAGTGCTATTGATTTGGGTTAAGAATTGCAGTTTAATAGTCCTGTTAATAACTACGGTGTCATTGAAATTTGTGAATAGGCCCTGATCAAATCACATCCTTGAATTTTCTTTAGCCATCTGAATACGGGGATGCTTTGCGTAGAGAAACTTGACTTTGCTTTGATGTAAATAAATTGATGTATGAGGAATTACTTAGATCCTGAAACACCTGTTAGGAAACTGACATGCTGCTGTGTTTCCCCAGAATGGGTTACCAAGATATATCTGGGCACAGCAAGAGTTCATTCAAGGTTTTTGTCATTGTAAACAAACTGCCATCCAGACTGTGTGTGCATCAGTTTTCCACCTACTCCTCCCAGTATAGTTTAACTACCTTGAAATCTCCATTGAGGTTTTAAGTGTGTTATAAATTATGTAAGAAAATCAATACTAATGTGTAGAATTGGGAGATGCTAAAGACTTCCTGGATCAGCCTCCTCCCTCCTGCTATTCCAGATGATGCAAATTCTTCAATTCACTTTCCATTTCAGTTACAGTGAATTTTGCATGGGTGCCCTCCCCCCCACCGTCTTCAAGAGCTGCTTGCACAGAATAATAGATCTTGATGTTCCTGAATGCTTCCTGTTGTTAAACACCTTGGTGAGAGTCTTTTGGCAAAAACCTCCAATTTATGGTCACTGTTACTTAGTGGCTCAACCGCCATGACTTGGCAATAAATCCAGTTGTATCCTGACCTCTGCTCCATAAAGAGTTTCCATCCAGAAACAAACAAGGGAAAGAAGTTTCCTGATCAAGCAAAATCTTTGGGAAGCTGAAAATGCTGTCAAACAAGGAGTACTTGCCCTGTTTTTGTCACAACCTCATTCTTTGAAACCATACTCCTGAGGCATTTGTATTAAGTCTTTTACACTACAGTTATAAATACCAAAGTGTATGTTTCCTTAAAGAAAGGACAGGAATTGTGTACCTTTCTAAATGTTAAGGAGCAGCAGGTCTCAGCAGCCCTAGCCAGGGTAGTCAGAGTGAGAAATGCTGGGAGCTGCAGTTTGGTGACTTCTGGGGTCCAGTCATACTCTGGAATATGGGTGCTGTGATTCCACTTTATAACAGTCATGGCTGCATCTTAGGAGATCTTAGAGTTTATATAGTCTAGGGAGGCACTAGAGGAGGTCTCTGGCTGTGAATTCTAAATGCCCCTCTTTCTGCCAGTCACAGGATTCCATGGGATGTTACCATGAGACTTAAAGCCAGGATGTAGCACTGTTAAGGGTCACACAGTTCTCATTCCTGGTTAGAGTGAAGAGTCCATTTAAAAGAAGAAAAAAGGGAGTGGGAGGAATGAATACATCCGTTGCTTAGGATCTCTACACATGCATGGTAGTTAGGTTTTGGTATCTTGAGAGTAAACACTAAGGGGAACCCTGGAAGTGTAAACTGAGAGGAAAGAATATGGGAAACTCACTCAGCAGTTTTCTATTTCAGATTCTGTTTCCTGCTCCTCTGATTCTGGAGCAAATATGCAGACTTTAAGAAATCAAGAACATCCCATCTTTAAATTCCAATTTGAATTGTTTCTCTGGCCCTTTTCACACGGGGTAATTAAAATGGTGTAGTGCGACCTCTAACGGAGGTAGTGTACACCGTGGAGTGTGCTGGGTTGTTTATAACTTTGAGGTTCTACACCTCAAACCGCTCTGAAGTGACCGGAAGTGGTGGCACCACGTGTTTTTTAAAAACCGCTTTTCAAGAGGTTTTTAAGAGGCACGGAGCGTGCAGCCCCATATAACTCCGTCGCAGCACCCCAGTGTAGATTTGCAGGCGTGCGCAAGTGCATGCCTGCAGATCTGCTGGGGGCGGGCTTCTGGCTGGCGAGCTTCTCCGGTTGGTGGAGAGCCTCCGCCAGCCGTAAGCTGCCATTTTGGATGCCGCAGGCGCATCCATAATCCACCATCTATCATAGCTGCTGGGAGGAAGATTCTGGGAGTCATAGCCCCTACAGAGTAACCCTGTGCCTCACCTCACCTTATTTCATAATAAGTCCAGCATCCTGTTAGTATTCTCTTGCAGTGAAATAGAAACAGAGGGGCTACTGCTGCTCCTTCTCATCAATGTGAAGAGAGGCTGGGTAAAGGCAATTCAGATCAAGAAGTTGCTCTAAGCTTCTAAGAGAAGGAAAAGGAAAATGCACTCCAAGTGAGAACACACCGTCATTTTCTCCCCAGTGATTGACCTGAGACTGTCTGCTTCCATCTGATCTCAGTTGCCTCCCTCCTCCCCGTTCCCACTGGTAATTGACAGTAGCAGCAGCCCTCCTTGGGGCTTTACAGCTACCAGGCAGTGAAAAGATGTGAAACTGCATATGCAGAGCTATGCACACATAGCTATGCACACAGTGTGTGTTAGCCATTAGCCATTTCTTTGTGACTTTTTCAAAATTATGTTTTCCTTTTGCCTTGTCCATTGGAGAAAGGGTCCATGTGTGAGAGGGCAAAGCTCTTTGGTTGCTTACAGCCCAGTCCAGCGCAGAGTCCAACATTCCAAAGCCAAACTAGGGCTGAGTGACTGGATCTGAAGTGTGGAAAGCAACATGGACTGTGGATTCATAGTTTGATGCTCTGTGCACTGTTGAGAAAAAGCTTTCTGTTTTAGTTTGTATCTCAAATGCTAGGAATTTAACTGCCTTTAATAAATAAATTTATCATTTGCACAAAATAATTCTCGAGCTGTTCTTTGTCATGCTGTTTTCTTATTTGCTGCTGGAAAGCTCTTTTCTTCAAGACCTACCCTGCACTTCATAGCTTTCTTTGATTCTAAATGAAATGTCTGGAAGGAATTGCACTCTTTTCTCCTTGATTCTTCATTCTTTTTATCTGGTGGTTAGCTGGACATAAAACTTGGAAAAGTTACCTGTAATGACTCTAGTTTCCAGAATATCTCAAACAGCATGGCCACTTGTAGTTCCAAAAATAATTTTTCCAAGCTTTGGCTGGGCATTGTACCAGATTTAGTTACCTTCTCGTTGCCACAATTATGTATGACTTTGCAGCTGGTAATCAGTCAGAATCATAGATTTATTTAGTAAATGGTAATGCCAGAATGTTTCTCTCCTCTACAAAGAGCTGCTGCTTTGAAAGACAAAAATAACTGGGAATTTGTTTCCAATGCACTGTGAATTGTCCAACTTACTTCTTAGGTTGCTTGGGGAAAAAAATCCACACAATGGCACCATTTTTATTCTAGCTAAATGAGCCAAGTGTAACTATCTGGTTCTAGCCTTGCAGCTAATGTTGTTAATTAAAGTAACCATTCCTTGCTGGAGGATGACCTCTAAAAATAATTGAACTCATACTGCTCAGTTCTTAATGCATCTTATGTTTGCAAGATCTACACAGTTCTATCAGTTCTGTCAGTGGGGTGGTTTTCTTCTCCCACCTCAGGCTTGTGGGAATCTTCTTAAAATGCTTTGCCATTTGGCCCCAGGTTTAAATTACTTGGAGGATTCTCATGATCACAAAGAGGGATTAACTCTCCATCTTTTTGAATTGCCTCTTTTCCTTAGCTGCTGTAGGTATTCACCTTGCCCTTTAGGGCAGATGGTGGTTTGCCATGTTGTGCAAGTTTTTGTGACTGTGTTAAGCTGAGGGATAGTGACTAGCTGAAGGCAGCCAAGTGAACTATACACCTGAATTAAGGAACAGAAGCTTGCACCAGCTAAATAAAATATACCTGAGTTCAGTTGCTAGTCCTAATTAAAATAGACCCATTGAATCAGTGAAACTTACTCTCTCTCATGTGCCTCACTTTGAGGACTCCTCAACAGACAAGGAGGAACTTGCTTTGCCCGCATGAAAGAGAGGAGACTCGGCAGCCACTCAATCAGACGGCTGAAGACCGGCCAGGATCCTCCTCTGTTGGGCAAGTGAGGATCTGAATAAGATGAGGAGCAACCACTTAGCCCCTAAGAAAGGCTTTGGCAAAAGCAGCTGGTTTGAACTCTTCCTGTGATGCAGTATGCAGCTACTATAGAGTTTTGCTTGGGAGGAGCCCATCCAAAAATGCTGCTTTACTAACAGCAGCTAAAAAGCTGGGAGTGGAAGTACTCAGTGTTATTTGCAGGACAGTAACTCTGGCCAGCCTTTGAATCTGTGGCAGCCATCTTCACTTAAGATCCCTGGATTGTTTACAATTCTGTTTGTTGTGGAACCCTTTGGATCTTTGATAGTATTTCACTATCTGGGTCTCAGTCTTGAGCTGCTCTTCACACAGGTCCTTCATTCTTTCTTATACCATTCCTGACCTCCAAGTAACTGATTTAGTTTTCCTCAACCTCAGCTGACGTACCCCTGACTCTAATCTGCTGGGCTGTACTGTTTCAGAACGGTACTTAAAAATAGACTAAGACATGTATGTAAATGTTGACTTACCAAGTTCTCATTGGTTCAGTGGGCCTATTCTAGATGGTACTAGTCATTGGATTAATCATAGAATCATAGAAATGTAGAGTTGGAAGAGACCACACGGGCCATCCAGTCCAACCCCCTGCTATGCAGGAACACCCTCAAAGCATCCCCGACAGATGGCCATCTAGCCTCTGCTTAAAAACCTCCAAGGAAGAATACTCCGCTACACTCCGAGGCAGCATGTTCCACTGCCGGACAGCCCTGACCGTCAGGAAGTTCTTCCTGAGGTTCAGGTGGAATCTCCTTTCCTGCAGCTTGAATCCATTGCTCCTTGTCCTGGTCTCTGGAGCAGCAGAAAACAAGCCCACTCCCTCCTCTACATGGCATCCCTTCAAATATTTAAACATGGCTATCATGTCCCCTCTTAACTTTCTCTTCTGCAGACTAAACATACCCAGCTCTCGAAGTCTATCCTCATAGGGCATGTCTTCCAGGCCTCTCACCATTTTGGTCGCCCTTCTCTGGACTTGCTCCAGCTTGACCATGTCCTTCTTGAATTGGGGTGCCCAGAACTGGGCACAGTATTCAAGATGAGGTCTAACCAAAGCAGAGTAGAGTGGTACCAGTACCTCCCTCGATCTAGACACCATACTCCTGTTGATGCAGCCGAGAATTGCATTGGCTTTCTTGGCTGCCGCATCACACTGCTGACTCATGTTCAGCTTGTGGTCTATGAAGACTCCTAGATCCCTTTCACATGTACTGCTATCCAGCCATTTGTCCCCCATTCTGTATTTCTGTATTCCGTTTTTTCTACCTAAGTGTAGGACCTTACACTTATCTATCATATATATCATATAATCATGGTTGAAAACCAAATTCTGGTTAGTTATACAGGCGAGCTTCATAGCCCACAGTAACATCTACACCTTGGTTGTGTGGGAATAGGGGAGGGGGGAAATGCCAGGCAAAAGCTTCCCTAGATTCTTTCTAGTTTATGTATGTAGTTCTAAACCATGACTTAGTGTTACATGCAAACCAGCCTCTTTGTGGGAATATCTTCCTAAATACAAGCTGCTCTTTAACGTACACACTCCGTTGCTTTCATTCCAAACAAATGTTTGTTTTTCCTGTCTTTTTTGATGGTTTTGCTTCCATAGTCAATGACACAGATTTTGACTTAATGCAAATAGTAGTTTGTTTGGCAATATTTGTAGTGTTACATGTTCACCATACTTGGATTAAGCCCCTTTTGAGATTGCCCTTCATGGATGGCCTCTGCTGTGCACGCAGACTCTTTTTCCCACGTGGAATCCTGATGATATACATGTTCCTCATCAACAGGGGAGTTTGTGAACACTACCTACAAATCTTTTCCCCTTAGAATATGGAAAATAGGGCAGGTAGCAGTTGAAGGATTGTGAGGACAGAGTAAGCTAGTCCAGCCCTGCCATTCTTCTCTGTGCAGTTGTTAACCACGTAATGGCAACAAACAAATGAGGCTTTAGGTCATGTCTGGGGGCTGGTTTTCTGCCCTTGGAACCCTCTAAGGGTTACATGAAGTGCCAAAAAATGAGAAACCAAACCCAGGTGCTTTGAACATATAATAGTGTAAGGGAGGCCTGGCACCTATTGGAAAGGTAATTCATTGCTCCTGGAGGCTTCCGGGAGAGGCAATTCGCTATTTTTTACTCAAAAAGGGATAGTTGGAGGGGCTGCTGGTAGCCCCAAAAACAACCTTAGAGACCACTTGTGGTCTCAAGGCTGCACTTTGCCCACTCCTGGTTTAGAAACTGAGCATGCTGTTCCATCTTTTCTGGGAGTTTCACATAGTGTAGCATAATGGCCTGCCCCTGGGAAGAACAACTTACAATATTAATAGGGATCATGTGAGTTTCTCTCCATGGAAACATGATGTGAAGATGAGTTATTCGTATAGCACAGCTCATCTACAGCAGCACCCATGAGTGTGATCCCACTGGAAGCTAAGGTCATTTGGTCAATACTTCTGGGAAATGTTTCAGTTTCCTTTCTATAATTGAACGACATTCTCATGTGATGACTTTGCACAGTCTGTCAGTGAGCAAAGAAGGTTATATTAGAAGTTATTTCACAGAGGGAGACAGGTTGGAATCATTGTTTTGATAAATACTTTGTAGAACTTGGCACGAGGACTGGCTCCCCAACGATTACAATAAGCATACTTTACATGCAGTGAAGTGAGGGAAAATATTATGACCCCAGGTTTACACCACACACATTATTATTTGAGCATGTCTGACCGTACACTCCCTCTGACTATCTTTTGTAGTTCATTGTTTGTGCATGCCACAGTCTGTATAACTGTATAAAGGTCACAATAAATTACTTCTGTGTGCAGCGTCGGGAGGCTGGAGACCCAACGCAGAAGAATATGTATTTCAGGTCTCTGTGTAAATGAGCTTGTAAAACAGTATTCCCGCAATCCTTAATCAACATGCCTAGTTTTGAGGAATTATGGGAATGGTAGACCAAACATATAGAGAACCAAAGATTCCTTTGATTTACAGTCTCGTGATGTTGATACACACCTTCCTCTCATGTTTTGTATATATTTCTAAATTTGAAACTATAGAAGATTTTCCCTTGTAAATCATGTATGAAATTAAAAAAAGTGGCTCTCCATGTGAGAAATTTTGCTTTTGTCCATCTGGTATATTGCTTTGCTTTTTCTCTAGTCTTTATTCTTGCAGTTTCCTCTTTCACAAACAACCCAGCATACTCTGTTGATTTTATGTTACAGCCTCATTGCATAGTAGGTACAGGAAAAGAGCCTACCAGATGGCACAGCACATGTATATAAAAAAGAGCTTTTCCCACAGGATTGAGATAATCTGCAAGCCTTCGTTTGTGTATGTGCCCAATGGGAATTCCACCTCATAGAAGTGCTTTTAATCCAATGAGGAGCTGACCCAAATGAACGAAATAAATGAGGAAATAGTACCTGGAAATCTTAAGACATCACCTACGTCCCATGGTTTTAAGGTACATGTGGTACAAGCAGCAGTGCATTCTTCAGCAGTGTGTTCTTATGAAGATCACCATGTGGACAGAACATACTATTTTGTAGGAGCACATGTCATGACAAATTTATACATGGTGGTCCTAGGACTTGCCTTCCACTTTTTTTTTTTTAGTGTAAAACCATTTGTGGTAGCAAGGGAGTGTGCATCTGCTGCCGTTCATATAATGGGAGCACAAATGCCACTGGGAGAGATAGATGCAACTATGTGCCATCTCACACAGAGATGCTGTAACAACAATAAGATGACTGTCAGTTCTCCATACAAGCATGTTATGCCATTATGTTGAAAGGTATTTTCAGGCTCACTTGGCAATGCACCCTTTTACCTTTTCTTTTTCAAAATTACTTTTAAAATATAGTTGTCACACTACTTTGTCAGACTGTAAGGATTAAAATAAATGCAAGTTTAAAGAAAACTTTACACTAATATGAAATAGAGGGAGAAATGGCCTTTGATTTGCATGGGACAGACTTTGACTTGCACAGCCAAAGTGAATTTAGATGGCTCCACCAAAATAAATATTTGATTTTTTTTCCTGGCCAATAGATTTGTGCCACTTTAAATCTAGAAAGTGTGTGGAGAGTTCCTGAAGGCAAGTAGCTGCTCACAGTTTGTCAGTGTTCATCAGCCGACAACTCCAACAAATGGTTCATAAGAAGTCCTCAAATGGTAGCTGAATGGTGTGAGACATCATAGTGCTTGCTTATTGTACACTGTGCTGAAAAAAAAAGAGAGAAAGATTTCTGTACCATTCTGGGAGACCTTATGGTGTCACTTCTTACAATATGGACTATCTGGGTCACCAGGGTTATAAGAAGGAACTGTTCTGTAGTGATTTCTCACATTCTGACAAAGAGCCATGCTGTAATAGCTCTTGTGGAAATGAAACTGACAAAAAGTTGGGGGGGGGCCTTACTGAGAAAGGCACCAGCATATGCTGAGAAACACTTTTCCATATTTCTTCCCATGTTCCATTTCTGAGCCAAAAGATCCAGAACAAACTGTGCAGGAGAGTCTGGGTGAATAGGTGAAGTATTCAGCCTTATAGCTTGTTTCATCCTGCTGTATTGAAGCTAGTTTAGAATAAGCAGCTTGCTGGGATAATGGCCGAAATTCATGTTTGCCTGGCAAATGGTTTGTAGTAAAGTTGAACTTGCAAGCCCTTGTTTTATTCCAGATTTCTTGAGAGTGAGATTTAGGTAAAAATCCTATACACTTTTAGCAAAGCGCAAATATACACCAGCATAGTGAGGCTGTATCTCACAATTGTGTATCCGGTTGTATAAGGGGCACCACAGCCTTTAGCTCACACAGTTGGTTAATTAGCTCCTCACCCATCAGTTTAGAAGAGTGAGAGAGTGCTCTGTGTTTAGGTGCTTCCAGAATAATTGATTAAAGTGACAGCACAGTGTATCTTGTTTTACCTGCACAATTATTTTGACTCTGGTGTGCTGCTGCAGCAGGATTCTGGCCATGTACTTTAATTATTCTATTAACATGAAATATGGCATGAGTGAATCATTTTCGTTGCCAGATCCACAGATTAGGAATCTCCTCTAAGATCTCTTATTATAATATGAAGAAATACTTTGTAGTATGGTCTTTCTTGGATTGTACTACTTTATTTTGCTGAAGGGAACCTACATGTTCAAATGCTGTTCCGTATAAAATTGTCCCAGTGTCGAAGAAGGAAGGAAGGATTGAATCCATTCCTTTAACAATGTGGATATGTGGAACATGGGTAGGGAATCCTTTCTTGTGATTTGCTGTGCACTTGACATTTGGCACTCTTGAAGTGATACAATTCAGTGAGTCAGCGTAGTGTAGTGGTTTGAGAATTGAACTACAACTCTCAAGATCAGGGTTCTGTTCCCTGCTTGGCTGTTGAAACCCACTGGGCAACCTTGGGCGCATCACACATTTTCAGCCCCAGAAAAATCGGTTTGCCGTAGGGTCACCATAGGTCAGAAATGATTTGAAAACACAGCAATAACAATAACATTGATTCAATCTTGGAACAGTAGAGTTTTCTTAAAAGACTAACTGAACACTCTAAAAATCCAAAGTATGGATTGTTTCGATTACTTTATCACAGTAGCTTTTGACATTCACTGGCTTCTTCATCAAGCAAAGATGGTAAAAAACAATCATCTAGCTGAAGTAAAGTGCCATTGTAAGAATCACGCATTTGCATCTTGTTTTCTTGAGATATTTTACAGGATGGTCTATGGAGCCTCCTTTCTGAGTGAAAAGTTAATTTGTTGCTTTTCACTGGCAAGTAGAAACCTAACAGGTAAATGCTGTGTTTGCAGAACAGTGTACTTGAAAAGAGAGAGAAAATCAAAATTGGGCAGTTGCTTGTATGTAGTGTTAAGGCACTGCTAAACAATTGAGGACTTTTCTGCATCTATTCTTGTCCCTTGTGGAAAAACCTTAGACTAGATGGTATTGGAACGAAGCTGTTCTAAGCACAATTTGTAATGAGAAAACTGGGGCACCAGATCCTGTCTGATTTTGGAAACTAAGCAGGGCCGGCCCTGGTTAGTAATTGGATGGGAGACTGGCAAGGAGTTCCAGGTGCCGTAGGCCATATTTCAGTGGAAAGTACTGGCAAAACCACCTCTGAGTATTTCTTGCCTAAGAAAACCCTATGAAATTCATGGTTGCCATAAGTCAACAGGTGACAGGAAGGCACATACACACACACAAATGAATAAGATATCTCAAAGACACCCTGTCATCACCTGCCCTGCAAACTCTGGGCTGTGGCTTCCTTGATAGAATCAATCCATCTGTAATGCAGTCTCCCTCTTTTCGGACTACCTTCTGTTTTTCCAAACATTGGTCTCCTCTCCAATGAGATTTAGTATGGTCCCTGATAAATAACTTTTGCCAGGAGTAGGTAGAGCAACCCTGCCTAATGAAGTGTATTAGATCTGACAGATGAGTGAATAACGCATTAGGAGCATTACATGTTACATTTTTGGTGCAGTAACAACATATGCAAACAAGGCACAGTTACTTAGTAGAGTTTGCTTCTCTGTCACTTAATATGAACAGCCAAAATTATCTCTTAATCTGATATGAGTTTCTTTATTTTTCTTATGCCCATATGTTCTTGCACATGGTAACTGTCATTGTCCTAAGAAAGAAATTGATGTGTTCTGTGATGAGTTGATGGTCACTTGCATATCTGGGGGCTCATCATTTGTTCATGTTTACATAAAAAACACATTTTATGGATGCATGTGAAAAAGTTTCATATTGTGCATGATTATAAGCATGTGTTTGTAGAACCATGTCAGTTATACATGTCAGGGAACCAGGACATATTCCTTAACTCCTTTACAAATGGTGGCAAATTGGTATTTGCTGCCGTGTAGCATATGAAATACATCGTATTGTCTGGGATTCTCTGTTCTCTGCAATACTGTGTGTCTACTTAGAAGTTCCAATGAGTTCAGTGAGGTTTACTCCCAACTGAATGTCTATTGGATTGTGTCATTAACATCTGCACAATAAAGAAAACTATGCTGACACTCTAGAAATGAAGACAAAATATGGTTTAGGTGAACTGGAATTGAAAAGACACAGGCACATACATACTGTGACATACCTGGTTCGCAGATTAAATTTGTATTTTGAACAATCTTACCAGCTGCTTCCCGTAATTGAAGCTCCCACCATGTCATTTATTACTTTATCTGCTGAGAGTATTAAAGCCTTAAGTACCTCAGAAAATAGAGAGTGACTCCGGCACAAACAAAAGAGTTTCACTTGATACAGAGCTGTAATTTTGGGGCTGTCTGAATAATTAAGGTCCTGTGACTCTCAGCATTTCAATAGAGCAGAAGAGAGGAAATCCCTTTGAAAGAATGTCCTTAAGAACCTTTTAATGTAATAAGATGACTGTTTCGCTCCATCCCTGGGCCTTGGGTGCATGACACTTGATCCAGCTTTCCCCAGTCATTGCTTGGCTCTTGGGAACCTTGGGCAGGTGAATGACTAGCAGGGGTGAGATTGTTTTACAGGCCTGGAGTTCAGAGAGTAATATATACAGTGGCATGCCTCTCTGGCTGCTTGTGAAGCTGTACCATGCGTACTAGATTTCAGATTGCAGGGGTCTCTCTTGTGAGAAACTTCTCTGATTTCTTAGCAGAGAACATCTGGAAGTAGTGGTAGCTGTTCTGATTGCATGATGATCAATTGAGGGATTTTTAAAATGAAGTGGATAGAATACATCTGAGCAATGTGTGATTTAATTAAAGCCACTTTTAATTCCTCCTGGATTTAAATGCTGTGTTTGAAATGCACTGGGGTATTGCCATCCTAGTGTCATCATATTAAATGTTTTGAAGCTCTGTGGAGTCTAAATTAGATGAACCCGAAGCATCCCTCCACACTCACCAAAGCTGAAAGAGATGTATAGTTGTAATACAGAGACACGATAAATGATATGCAAAGAATTGGGAGCCATTTAGTCCTTTGAATGAATGCTAGATAGTTGTTTGGTTATTTTTTGGCTGGCCTTCACTTGAAGGTCATAAATCTTCAAAAGAAAATTGGCTCCAGGAGCAAGCAGTTGCTCAACAATTCTTTTTACTTCACCTAGGTATTGGCAGCTCCTTCTTACCCAAGCTTACCCCCTTGTGGCTACGGCAGTGAGGTTAATTGTCTTTCCCCACTGCTTTCAGTAGTATTAGCAAGAAGACACAAGCTTTTAGGATAGTGATTCTACTTCATGTATTCTATTGCCCTAAATATTACATTTCTGATATAGAGGCTAAGGACTTACAGCCGTTAAGTGAAGACGGTGTTCATCTTATATAGAAAGTTTGGCCAAGTTGTCAGATACTCCTTGCAAAAGCTGATAGCGGCATGGAAACTTTTCACAGTATGGTGGCATTCCCATTGCTGATCTGTTGTTGCTTGTCATGGCTATGGTATAGAGTAGTTCACACACCAAGGTGGTTGTTGGAAGCTTTTGTTTGGTGAGTGTTAACAGGTATGTCTTTAACCCAGCTCCTAGTCATGTTTGAAAGAAACTGTTTGGGAGACTTCATAGAAGGGCACATTGCTTTATATTTCATATTGGTAAATATCAGAGAATTATTTATTTATGCATCTATTTGATATTTTGCTTTTCTCCCATATAGGTCCCAAATTGGCATCTTTGGAAATTCTGAAGCCAAGTGTTGTTTTTTTTTCTGGTGAGCTGGTAGGAAAAAATGGAAGTTTGTTGGAGAATTGAAATATATCACTTAAATGTTTTCATATTAAATTTAAACATTTTTACTCATTAGCAGCATATCCAGTTACATAATTTGATGTATTTATGATATTTTAAAAAATTAAAGTTTTAAGTTTTGTGCAAGCAAAAATGTGAATACAGCCTGTATTAAAAACAAAGTTTCAGTTTCCTGCACTCTGTGCCTTCTGAACACAGATATTTTAGGTTCTACACTATGAGAGAAATAGAAAAACACGAATACATAAAACACAAGTTTAATAATAATATAGAGAAGGAAGGAGGAGCAGAGAAACACTTTCAGGCTGCCATAGTCTTAAGGACATGTCCAGCAACCTATCTGGGTATAATATTTAATTGACCATTGAAAATGCTGAACACTTCTGTAGTATATTCCCATCACAAATAATGAATGGCTTTTGTATTGGAACAGAAATGCATCTTAGATTTGAATGTATGCACAGGAATTATCATTCTCTAATTGTATCAATTGTTTTGGATGCAAATTTTCATACTGCCATGTTTCTGGTATTCTGAATGTGTTAAACAAATCCCTTTATCTTAGAAAATATTTCATTTATTCCAAAAGTGACAATATTTCACTAATTTTTTTCTATGTTTTCCAAATATTCATTTTTTCCCCACCGGGAAAGTCAAAACTTGTCCTGTGGTGGGCAGGGAGGGATGGGGAAGCTGTTTCCACCTAGATTTTTCAGGGTGCTTCATATCTCTGTTGTCATTGTTGTGTGCCTTTTAAGTTGTTCCTGACTTACGGTGACCCTAAAGTGAACTTGTCATGGGGTTTTCTGGGGATGAGGGTGTGTAATGCACCCAAGTCACTCAGAGGGTTTCCAGGGTCATAGTCCAATACTTGAACCACTACACCGTACAAGATATATATTCTGGTTTGATGTTTGTGTTGTAACCTTGGACAGTACTGGTAATAGTGGAGGAGAGATGACAGTAAAAGAAATGGAAAACTCCAGAAAATCAGGAGAGCCAGTTGAAACATATCTAAAACAACAGTACATGAGATGGATCTTTGGGAGCTAAGAGATCAAGATAGCCTTATTGGGAACCCTGCAAGACAGTGACCTTAGAAAAGTAACACTGAATGTAGTGCCTGCTTCTCCAAACCCAGTGAATGGGAACTGAAAACAGCTAGTTGAAGTCACTTGAACATGAAGATTGCGTGCAGAGATGAAAGATTGATAGCCACAGGCTCAAGTTTCCTATCAGGAGGGCAGAGTGGCTTGACATATTCAGGAGGGCATCCATTTCAGGACTCATATATTATTGATCCAGAAGCAGTTAGGTGCTGCTGGGAGACAGGGTGACAGAGAGTGGGGCACTCGGAGAAAGCCAGGTCTACTCTTCTCACAAGTTGGCAGTTGTGTAAAGGCAGCTAGGCCCACTTTTCTCACAAGTTGTGTAAAGGCAACATAAATACAGTTGTAAATTCAGACTCAGTAGACCTGAAGCAGGTCTGAAAGAACTTCAAGGAAACATATCATGTGTGCGGGGATATCTTCTTCCCAGCTCAGACAATATAGTGGTCGACTGTGTTGGACAATAAAGTAGTAAAGTAGAATATGGGTGGTGGTGGTAGTAAACATATCCCTGATTTAAATTAAGGTTCTCATTTCAAAATTAATGTGTTTCGTGAATTAGCATATATATCAATTGGTTGCTATAACAATTGAGAACATACTGATTTGTAATGTCATAGAGCATTCATGCAAACCATCGGTGGAATCCTCTTGTTGCTCTCTGAGCACCCGTGGGGATATTAAGCAAGAGTGCATACTGGAAAGTTAAGTGTGCCATTGTCATCTTTGCAGAAATTACTCTGCAAAAGAACTATAGCCTTCACTACTGTCAATTCTACCATTTCTCTATTTCAGATACAGTTATCCACGCACTGTTAAGTGTATGTTCACCACCATGAGGGATAGTAGATAGTATTGTGTAAAGCAAAACAAAGAAGGTGAAGGTTGTTAGGGTGCATAATTCTGTACCTAATGCCAAGTTATAGTTATTTTTCTAACATTTGTGCATGTCATTCATTTAGCCCTGGGTAGAGTCCAGTTTCCTTCCTTGTCATTGCTTCCTTCGTGGTTTTTGCAAAACAAAACCCACACAACTATCTTTCTCTCTTCTCCTTTCTCACTCATAAGGGGATGACTCCACTTTATATAGTACCAGAGATGACATTTTATATTAACTTGGACCAAGAGAACAGCTAATCCCATGACAAGGGAAGTGGACATTTCTTGAGAGTGTTAAAAGAATAGTAAAATGCCAAAGATGCAGAGAGGAGGAGATTCCAAGAATATCTCATGTGGTTAGTACTGAAAACAGCCTTAAAACTGCTGAGAAGAAAGTTTTTGCCATAAGCAGACAGGAAGAAGAAGAAGTAGCTTGCAGATCTGCAGACAGTCTGGGCTTCTTCGTGCTTTAGCTAGGTTCTTAGATTCAGAGCAGTTCCTTGCCTTGGTCTGTGCCTAGCACAAAGGGAATGTGTATGAGTGAGTGAGTGAGTCAGTGTGTGCATGTGCATGCATGCAATAGATTTTTGTTGTATGCCTTCAAGTAGTTTCCAACTGATGGTGACCCTAAGGATGCACCTATCGTGGGTTTTTCTTGGCAAGGTTTGTTAGGAAGGGGGTTGCCTTTGTCCTCCTCTGAAGCTCAGGGAGTGTGACTCACCAGCGTTCGCTCAGTCGGTTTCCATGGCCGATCCCTGGTCTTCATAGTCATAGTCCAGCAGTCAAACCAGCACACCAGGCTGGCTCTCTGCTGTAAACTAACTTAATAAATTGAAGAACTCGGGCTAGGTTCTTTCAGTGGAAAAGTATGATTTGAAAGCCACTGCCAGGCAGAGTATATGTAGCCCTGTCTTTAAACTACCAGAATCTGGGACTGATTGCAGGAGAGTGGAATGTTGCCCTACTACTATGTCCCAATGTGATCAAAAGACTGGACAGACTAGGCCATAGGTCTGACCTGTGAAGTTGATATTTTGATTGGGGCTTTACATGTTCTGGTTCAATCTACTAGACGGTCTCTTATTTGTGCTTGCAATCCATTTCCTGTCTTCTTCAACATCTTCTGTTGTGAACAGATGATTGAGGGATATAGTGAGTCTCTTTCTCGTATAAGACAAGAAGAAACAAGTGGAGAAAGAACTCTTGCTATCCCTTCTCTTATCAACACCTCAGAGCAAGGGCAGAGGATATATAGAAAGTAAGGTAAAGTTAAAAACAGTGTGTGGAGGCTTTGTTGACTTCTGCAAGCTACCAAACAAGTGAGGGGTTAAGGGAGGGGGCAGGTACCACCAAGCATCAAGAGTGAGGACCCCATCCCTGAAGAAATAGTGAGTGGATTCCTGGATGCTTGTACTTTACTAGTCCTGCAAGTACAAATGATGGCTTTTGTTTAAAATGCAGAGGAAGTAAAGGGAGGGGGGAAATGTAATCCTTGTTGTGGGGCAGTGTTGGCCACCCTTCCTCAACCTAGTGCCTTTTAAATGTGTTGGAGAACAGCTCCCAGTTGGCCATGGAAGCTGTTGTCCAACACATCAGAAAGGCAACAAATTGGAGGAAGCTGCTGTAGAAGAAAGCCAGAGAAACCCAAGTATTAGATACTTGGTGGATGGGCAGGGCTTTATGCAAGTTGTGGTTTTTATGACTTGCGGGACTTCCTGTCCCTCCCTATAAATTTCCTGTTCCCTGTTCTTTTGCTCTTCATTTGTTCTTTTGCTTCCAGCTTTTTCTACATATACTGCTTTCTTTTCTGAACTAGTTCCTAACAAAATTTTGAACTGTTTGCAGATGGAAGACTTGGCTGCAGAGTCAAGAAGTACAGACAAATGTATAATTTATTATAAAAGACAAATTTGGGTCCTGCTTAGTTAGAAAGAAGGCAGAGATGATCCTTGGTGTGTGTGTGTGGGAGTGTGTGTATTCTTATGGCATCTCTGTGCCCAAATTGATGTGTGTGCTTGTTTTTTGAGATGATCAGGGAGCAAAGTGGAACAGATACGGCCTCTGTTGGTGGCTGGAACTGATGAACCTAAGCAGCGCTGAGTGATGGCTTCAGGAGCCTTTCAGAGCTGCTCTTTATTAATAAGTCAAATTGAAATGGTCTCCTTTTGTAAATCAACTAAATTGGCTATCGGTGGAGCATTCACTCTCCACCTTTACAGATGGCATTGTGTGTTAAGCCTTTCCTTCAAAGGTTCTCTGTTACTAAGTCTGATTAAACTCTCCAGATTACAAAGGATGCTTGTAATGAGCACTTCCAGCACAATATTGGGAAGCTCAGATCTAGTAAGAGCCAAATAATTAATCCCTGTTAAACCCACACTTGGTATTTTACAGAGCGAAGACTATCTTTCTTAGAAATGAGAACAGAGTCTACAGACCCACAAAACATACAAGTGAGAAATGAATTACATGGATGTTACAAGTATAGCTGCAGGTATTAGTTTGAACATTTGGTTTTAGGACTAACATTTTGCATAGTTGAATATATTGGGTGGTGAGAAGGGGAATGACTTGACTGCACAGGAAACATTCTACATAGCTTGATTGCCAAAGGATCCTATAAAAAGATCCATCTCTGGAAAATCAGTGAGAGAAGCAGCTATGTGGGTAAGTGCCCAGAGCATGCAATGGAAGGTAGATGGATGAGTCTTTGCTCAGAAGGTGACGTTCCTAACCTTTATAGAAAAGTAATTTTTATTTTTGGATGCACATATCCCTGAGGCCATTGCGTACATGCATGCATACAGTGAAGCATTGGGTTCTGGCTTATATATGTGTAATTTTCAGACGTATAGCTATATTCGTTTGTTTCAACAGATCAAGAGTCCTGTGACTCCTTTCAGACTGCTCGATTAATTTTAGTATCATCTTTCATAAACTGGAGTATGATCCGTGAAAATTCACACTAACATACATCTCTCATTCTTCAGTTCTTTGTAATACAATACTGTGCCACCATCATGCAGAAAAAAATGGAAGTCTGGCAGCCTCTGCTGTTGGGGAGGGAGCTTGCAGTGAGTCTGTAAGATGTTACTGTCTTAGGAAAGTACAGATCTGTAGGTCTCCAGGAAGTGAAATCTTAGTGCCTCTACTTTCCAGATTCAGAACCAAGAGCAGCACCTTTGAAAAGGGTGTAAGATAAACTTCTTTAGTCATGGGGTGTTGTTAGCCATCCTGTCAGGTCTGTCCTCAGGCAGCATCATTGATCCCATCCCAAAGAGGGAAGTGTGTGTTTGTGAGTGATATAAGAAGGCAGAAAGAACTGGGACCAGGGGCCCTTTCACACTACACGGTATTAGCACTGTCCATACATGTGTCTTCAGAGTCCCCTTTTGACTTACAGCAATCCCATGAATTTCATACAGTTTTCTTAGGCAAGTGAGGTGGTGTTACCCTGTGACTTGGGGGTCCCGGGAGGGGCGCCCAAATAACCAAACAAACACAAACAAGATGGGGAAATTAACTCGAGCACTCTCTTAAGCTAACGAGAGGCAGGGTAACTTAGCGGGAATCTTTTACCCTATGTATACAGCGTCAGATCAGTGAGCGGTCAACCAGTTAAAATAGCAACAAGAATATTTATTAGCAAGCAGGCAAGTTAATAAGGAAACAACCTCACAGCTAACTAAGATATGGAAAAGAGAGTTTGGAGAAAATGGGTGATTTCTCGTAGTCTTGAAGAAGCCAATTGGAGAGAAGGAAACTCAGCACTGTAGCCAAGGGGAGCTCGCAGTACGAAGCAACGGCAAGGCTGGATAGCACTCTGGAGCGGTCCGAGGAGCTCTCAGAACTGAGGGTTTTTATTAGGGAAAGAATGACAGTAGGCTAGCCTGGTCTTGGGCGAAAGCAATGAGTTTTGGGCTGGAGACAATGTCTCTGAAAGGTCAGAATTGACATGATTGAGTTAAAGTCCGAATTGACAATAGTACAACCAGTACGTAAACGCGGCCAGCTTGGCAGTTAAACACTCAGCTCGCCAGGGTGCCCTCTCAGGGCAGAGGGTCTAAGGAAGGTGTTTGTTTCGAGAGGTCCCCTAAAGCAGACCTGGCAGTTTCTGGCTTGCCTTGGTGTAAACAAATATGACTCAGCAGATAATAGCCATGCCTAGCTTCGCGCTTGTTCAGTGGCCTCACAAACACTTGGCTGGTGGCAGAGCAGGGCCGAATTATGATATCAAAATGATATTTAAGGTTACCAAAGGCCAGGCCAGTTCACGGTGGTAACAGTGGGATAGAGCAGGGCTACTGCAGTCCTTCTGAATATTGCCCAGAGACTAGGTGTGCACAGATCAGACAGCAAAAGACTATGACTGGAATCCTGTCAGTTAATCCTGACTAGAATATACCCACTGAATCAGTTATTGAATTTTGAGATAACATGTAAGTAAATCAAATTGCTTTAACGGAATCATAGTTCTGACTGATATGTATAATCAGGGGCATATCTAGGAAGAAAAATATTTAGTTCTCAGAATCCCACATGCTTCCATTCCTTCATGCTGGCTAAGGAGTTCTGGGAGATATAGCCCCCAAAAGAAAATCTTTTTCCAGGCTCTGGAAACTGCTGTTCTATAAGGGTACTCTGTGTGTGTGCGTGTGTATGTGTGCACATGCATGCACATGTGCCTTCATGTTGCTTGTTGACTTGCAGTGACCCCATGAATTTTATAGGGTTTTCTTAGGCAAGGAATGCTCGGAGGTGATTTTGCCAGTTCCTTCCTCTGGCATGAAGCCTAGGGCACCTGGTATTCATTCAAGTACTAACCAGAATTGAGGCTTCCAAGAGCAGAGAGGATCTGGTGCCTTTAGGGTATTGAGGATCTCATATTCTACTTTAATTGCCATGGCAACATTCTGTGGAATCCTGGGACTTGCAGATTAGGGAGTGGCATTTAGAATTGTCAGGCAGAGAATTCTAGTACCTCAGCAAACTGCAAATCCCAGGATTCTGTAAGATGTTGCCGTGGCAGTTAAAATAGAATATAGTGCTATAATGGTGTAGTGTGAAAGAGCCCCGGGTTAGACACCTTTTTGGTCTAGCTTTTTCTTCCTAAAATGACCAGCTGGGTATATACAGGAAGCCCATTGGTAGGACAATAAAATGGCTCAACTTACGTCTGTCAGCAACTGGTAGACAGAAGTATAGAGCCTCTTGTAGCGGAGGGAGTATAGAACCATCATGACTAGTAGCCACTGGGAACCACATTCTTTGTGACTATATCTAGCCCCCTTTTCAACACATTCTTGATGTATATGTGTGACACAGTAAAGGGACTGTGTGAACAGAAAATAAATATGTGTGTTTGTAGTGTGTGTAGACTCAAGAACAATTGGGTGGAAGCACATATGGGGCCTGTATGGATAACAAAAAATCTATATCAATAAAAGTATTTGTATTTGTATTTCTGTTCTGCCCTTTTTTGCCAGACATATGAAATTCAACCATGTTAAAAATCAACCCTAAGCAGTCTGTAGGATCAACCTGGTATGAATTGCTTTGTGACTGTCTAATATACTGGGAAACAATGAGCATTAGGCCTGCATATGTTTGCAAATTCCTGTTTTGGCTGCTGCCATAGTTGGAAGAATTCAAGAACCTGGGTAATCAGGTATGAACAAGCTGTCTCAGTAATCCTGTGATCCTGTAATCTGCCAAATCGGAATGCGCAAAGCATTATTCTCTTACTTGCATTTAGCTTTGATTAGCTGGAAATCATGGGAAAGAGGAGGAGAAGTGTCAAATTCTCCAAAGCAGTTCCGCAAACAGCAGGCAGCTGTTATGTTTGTCTCAGCCCCCTAAAAGAGTTAGCAAGATCCAGTTTCCCCTGCTGATTGTGAAGCATGCCTCAGCAAGCATAGTAAAGGATGTAGTGACCTGATGCAGAAATATGCCATGATTTGCAAATGAGTAGTCATCCACAAGAACACATCCTGACCAAGATCCCACTTAACCTGAATTCAGATCCTGGATAAGATGCAAACTTGCTTGGATTACAGGTCCAAGAATTGCACAGCCACTGAGAATTGTACTAAAAAAACAGTAACTTTTCCAGGTTTTTGTATTAGCTGTGGCTGGTACAGTTGTAACTGAAAATGACAGAGGAAAAATTAGTTCAGAAGAGGAACATGAGTTCCCAGAACTGATTTCCTGATTTCTAAGTCATTGTCTGTGAAGATCCAGTATGATGGTTGGCACTAGGTCAATGTCACTGTCACCCCTAGTTCAGAAGCCAGATTATGCAGATCTAGAAACCAGATGCTATTTAGAGCTACCTTGTGTATATTAAATGTAAACTTATGTAATTAAAGTATAATTATTGTTTATTGTGATTAGACAGTGAAGTGAATGGTGCCTGTGTGCCTGTAACTCCTTCTGGCTCATTTCTCTGTTACTTGTCAAGTGTTCTTGTAGTGAAACAAACGCTGTCTTGCGAAATGCAATTCCTACTTGCTAACCCACGTCAGAGTTTTGTGTGCCCATGTTTGGTGAAAAGAGTGAGAACACTTGGGGGAATTACGTCACCTTCAACTAAAGCAGTTCAAATCCTTCCTGTTGTACATCAAGGGGACTTTGTTTTTGTTTGTAACATGCCACCAGCAGGTTTTCACATGGCAGCATCTGCCCACCTCTCTGAGGGCTGAGATGGTTGCCGTTCTTTCAGGTTCATAGCAGATTATCCTTGAAGGGTCAGCGTAGGACAGGCAGAGGGCGAATGCCAGAGCAGCTCCAGTTCCGATCCCTATAAATGTCTATCTGTTCCTTTGCTTGGCAGCCTGCTGGGAAGAGGTCACATGCTTCAGGACAGACCATCTGAAGCAAAACAGAGTCAAGTCATGGCCTGAGCAAAAACAGAGTTGCTTCTGCTTATCATCACTACCACCCTTTCCCGCAGTTCTTTCCCCTGCTTTGTGTACATCTTGGGATTCTCTGTATATTTAATAACCTGTCACCTGAGCCCACCCAGCCTTTGCAGGCCAAAGTATCTGCTAAATTTGGGATATTATGTTCACCCAAGCCAAGTATCAAGTTCACTGGATCACATGTGCTTGCAGCCGGTATTTAACCCTGAAACTTCTGTGAGAGTCCATACTTCACCATACAGGGTCTATCAGTAGAAGTGAAATCTACAATTTAGAAAGAGATTTTATTGTTCCCCGTCCTTTTCTTTTCTTTCTTTTCCTTTGCTCCCTCCTCTCGTTGTATTGAAGAGTGGAATAACATTTGATCTACCTTTTCAAATCCTGATCAACATGTTTCTGATTCTTTTAGCCACTACGGAATTAAAGGATTTTTTTGCCAAGGCTCGAAATGGCTCGATCCGTCTCATCAAGATAGTCATTGAAGATGGTAAGTTTATGTTAATTTGGTTTCTTTGCAGCAGCTTGTTTCTTTGTTCTGTGCTTTGTTAGATTTCATCATAATCTAACTTGGGCACCACAAAAATACCAGGGAAGAATTTTGGTAGAAGTTGCTGAAAGGCAGTGGCGTCGTATGGAAGCAACATGGCTGTAAATTGAAAGGATCCAGGGATATTATTTTTAATTGATATCAGTCTCCCCTGCCCAACTTTGCAA
Organism: Iguana delicatissima; assembly: GCA_948472985.1. Lineage (NCBI taxonomy): Eukaryota > Metazoa > Chordata > Lepidosauria > Squamata > Iguanidae > Iguana > Iguana delicatissima. The sequence goes on along the minus strand of CAOKZL010001932.1, from coordinate 1,079,269 downwards.
TGGAATGTCTTTGGGACGCATTATGAAGTTCTCTGTATTTTTAACATTTGTTCCCATGAATGTCCTTGCTGAGGTCAGTGGAAGTTGTTTAGGCTGATAAGACAACTATATAATTAACTGTTTTCCTCTCCAAGTTCGGTTTTTTAGCTGCCTTCAGGACTTGTCTTTCAGACAGTAAGTAAAGCATTTTTCAGTATGTCCTACAGTTTTAGCATCTGGTATGGCAGCAGTTGTTACATGGTTTAAGAGAGCACAGATCTCAATACTCTTGTAATGACTAGGTGGTGGTGTTTTTCATGGCTGCGATGGAACTTGCGTCAAAGAGCAGGTGTCGCATCCCACTTGCAGTGCAATACTAAGCACATCTACTCAAATGAAAGTCCCGTTGATTTTAGTAGGAGTCTGCTGCCAGAGAGAGTCATCTCTATCAGGTGTTTAGGCTTTTCATATGAAACTCTTTTGAAAGAAACCTTTTTCTTTGAGCAAAAAAATAAAAATAAAAAAATAGACAGCTGCAGCATACTCTAGAGAATTGCATATGAACATGAGTCTTGCTGTTGCATCCCTTCAGCTCTGCTTTTTGGAAACACAGCACAGAATCTGTCAAATTTTCTTTCCTGGTAATATCTGGTTACAGATCGCATGTTGGCTCTTTAACAGGGGATTGTCTTACCAATGTAATCATGTCTAGAGAAAAGCTAGGCTGGAACCCTGCTTTCTTCCCTGGTGTGCTGTTTTCTGTGCGGGCAAAATATTTTAATGGAAGGAACTTTCTTTCATGGGAACTCCCGCTTCCCAATTTGAGGTGGTATAGCCCGATCATGGGCTTTTCTCCTCAATGATGCCTTTGTGTTTTTTGTTTCCCAGTCACCTCTTTGTTACAATTCAGAAAAATTACATCTGTGGTCTGAGCTCCCAGAATCCCCAGCCAGCATGCTGGCTGAGGAAGGGGTGGGGTTCTAGGACTTGCAATTCATGAAAGCAACTTTTCCGAGCTCTGCCTTTTTCTCATCTGCAGATCAGGTACTTCCTGAAGAAAGCTACTCGTGTTTCATTTGGCATTCTTTCAAATCCCATCCCCTATACCTATTTAATTGTGTTGTTTCTATGCTGGTGAATAGGCTGATCTGAGGCACTTGGAAGTTAGTTCATGAATATGGACTAAGATGGAATTTTTCAGAGAAGAGACATAGATCCATTTGTAATGAAACATTCATTTTCTAAATACAATCTTCCCTCCACATTCACTAGGGTTAGAGGCACAGGACCCCCATGAAAGTGAAGAACCCATGAATAACTCTAGGCCCTCCCAAACCATATTTAACACACAAAAAAGTATGATCACCATATTCAACCCACCATGGATTCCATTGAGGCATCAGGGTTTCTTCACAAGGCAGAAGTGGGTGGCTGTGGGGGCTTACTGCCACCTCCGCTGCTGTCCCACACCATTTTTAAAGGGACTTACAAGCCTTGTTTGCAGTTTCTCAGTTTGACAAGGCTTGCAGTCCCTATTAAAAATGGCAGAGGGAGACAGCAGAGGTGACAGCAAATAATCCGTGAATAATCAAATCTGCAAAAGTGAAACCCACAAGTGTGGAGGGCTGACTGTACATTAATTGTCTTATGACTAGTTGTCCCCAAATAAGTGTTTTATTGCTTTCTAGAAAAGTAAATTTCACATTAAGAATTCATGCTGCTGACTTTGGTTGTTTCCAAGCTAGGAATGGAAGTATCTGTTAATTTTGGTTTCTCTCCATTTCTAATTTTCTGCTCGTAAATTCTTATGAAACGTTTCTGCCTCAGTTTGCAATTGTTTAAAAATTTTTTTAAAAAAATTGCATGGAAATTCTTATGCATTTTCATTTAGATTTCCCCTGGTATACATATTTTGCATGGTGTTTCCCCTACTCTTATTTACTCAATTTGTATCTTGCCTTTTTTCCAGTCTGGGGCCCAAGGCAGCTTAGAGTATAAATGGAAACCAAATACAAATAGAACAATGGATGATACAAATGTTAAGCAACAGCTAAACCACCATCTTAAACCATATAAAAACATTAATTTAAAGCAATTGAAAAGCAGTTAAAATATAATGATAATGATTAAAATACAGCACACCCCAATCAAAAGGGCTTCTGCAATGGCCAAATAGCAGTCAAAGGTCTAAGCAAATAAAAAGGTCTTTACTTTCCTGTGGAGGCATTGAGAAGGTTCTATCCTGTGTGCTCCTCAGCCATACCTATGATGATGGTACTTCTTTGTACCTTATTTTCCCAGGATAGATGTATTTGTGCACACTTTTTTGGTTGGAGAATTGCATTACACAATTCAGAGAAGTGAATATTGAAAGATAACTGTGTTTTGATTTTCATATTAGTAGATTCTTCTTAGAGAGCCAGTGTGGTTCAGTGGTTTGAGTGTTGGACAGGGACTGTAGAAGACTAATCCCTGGTCGGCTATGGAAACCCATTGAGTAGCCTTGGGCAAGTCATGCTTACTGAGCCTAAGTGGAAGGCAGTGGTGAACCTCCTCTGAATAAACCCAAGAAAACCCTATAATAGAGTCATCATAAGTTGGAGTGGAATTAAAGGCACAGAATAACATGATTAGAATGCAATCTAAGCCAATTTTCCTCTGTTGCTATGCCAAGATTGCTTAAGGCTGTAGAATACTTAAGAAAGGATGGTGGTCTGATGAGTTATCCAAAGTTAGAGCATTTTACCTCTGTTTCTACTTCAAGCCTTGGTCTTGAGAGGGTTATACAAAATCTGACTGTGCTTCTCAGAATAGACTTCCAAGGAGGCCAGTGGAACTTGAGTTAATCACCATGTATGGAAAAACCGGGTGGTGGGAGTGGGGATGGTGTTTGCTTCAGTTTCATGATCTTTAGAAAGATTCTACGTCATGAGAATCTTGCTAGGACGAATCCAGATGTGTGAATCATGTCCTGTCTTTTCAGTATAGCTGATTCAGTGTTAGCCTATTTAGAAGTAGTTGGATGTATTTCTGTGAATGAAATGCAAGACATGCACTTAGTCGTTACTGAATGAGGTATTTTTATCTATATGACATACAGCTATAAAACTTGAAGGCTTGTTGGGGAAGCTACATAGAAAGAATATAAATAATGACTCTAATTGTCCATATTTGGTGGACAAATAAATACAAGTCTGGTTATGACTGCATACCTCCCTCTTGTGTATCAGTGTGGAGCTTGCAAGAAGTAAAGTATAAACCCATTCATATTCCTTACAGTAGCGTGCAAACTTTTTCATATTGTTATGTGAACAATATGTTATGTTTTTGTCCAAAAAGCACCAGATCTTGTCTGATCTTAGCAACTAAGTGGCGTCAGCTCTGGTTAATACTTGAAAAGGAGACCACCAATGAATAGCAAGTATTGTAGGCCAGTGCTCCTTAACCTTTTCTTTGCAGGAGACCCTCTGCAAATTTTTTTTTTTTTGCCAGGGACCCCCAAGACTTAACTCAAGATTTAAATATTTAAATTTTCAAATATTTTGTTTATTAAAAGCTTTTGGAGACTAGGATTAAAATCCTCACTCAGAGGCTATGTGACCTTGGGCAAGTCACATTCTCTCAGCCTCAGAGGAGGGCAAAGGCAAACCCCCTCTGAACAGCCCCCCCCAAATTCTGAGATTGGTTAACTTTAGGGTTGCCATATGTCAGAATTGACTTGAAGGCGCACACCAACAAAGTGCCATTCTCAGGGGAAGGTCCTTTATAGTCATTATGTCTCTCCCCTTTGTGGCAGCTCGTGAGAATTTTCCTGGCAATATTTGTTGCCTTTGCCTTTCTCTGATGCTGAGAGAATGTGACATGCGTGAGGTCACCCAATGGGTTTCCATGGCTGTGTGGAGATTCAAACCCTGGTCCTCAGAGTCATAGTGGGAGTATGTAGATATGACTGCTGTCATGTGGCTATTGTCAGGAATACAGCAGTGGGGATATGCGCGTGTGAGGCCAAACTACTCCCTTGTTTGCAAACAAGGGTACAGTTTCAGCACCAACAACCCCCTACCTCTGCCACCTCCCTGTTACTGCTGCTGCTCTTGGTGTGTATCAGGGCTTTGCAGATCTCCTGTGAGGGCTCCCTGGATCCCCAGGAGTCTCTGGACCCTAGGTTAGGAACCACTGCTGTAGGCTACATTTTAGTGGAAGGAACTAGCAAAACACCTCAGTATTCCTTGCCTAAGAAATCTCTATGAAATTCATGGGGTTGCTGTAAGTTGATGGGCAACTTGAAAGTACACACACACACACACACACACACACACACACACACACACACATCAAGCTAATGCCTTCTCCAGGTGTTGAAAATCCTTTCAACCATGGTCATGGGTGGTCCTGAGGCCTCATTGCTGGCACCTGCTGCCAGTAGGCTTGGTAGCCGTGCCCCCCGAACAACCACACGTTTGGCCAGTACGTGAAGAGACACAGTTCGTGTATCAGCCTGCTTACACAGAGCGTCTCCCCTCTGACTGGCCGTACCAGAGCCAGGGGTGGGGTTAGCCCACAAGGGCCAGTGGAACCCATCAGGCATTAGTTCTTCCCTACTTATGAGAGCTGAAGCCTTTTATATGCAAAATAATCTGCTCCTACTATTGGAAACATTTTTAGTGGAAACCTTTTTCCTTTGCCACCATCTGTCCCGTCCTACTCCTGAGGCCTCCGCTGGGCCGTTTGACCTGCTTTTTGACTCTCTGCCTGAGCCACATGAGCCTTCAGATGTTTTTCCTGTCCTTGCCTCTGATGTGTTTTGTTTTGATGGGGCTGCTTCTAATGATAGGAAGCCCTGGCTTTAGGAAGTGATCTGCAAATGACCTGATGTGCATTAGGAGTGTTACAGGTTGGCCCTCTAGGGTTCGGTGCTGTGAGATTTTCAAAGTAATTTCCATTCCCTCACAGAGCAGAGTGTGTTCAAGGAAATTAAAGTCGCTTCAGCAGAGCACAAAAGCAGATGTGCTAGTAACAAGAAAAGGAACTCTGATAGAATGATTTGTATAAGATGAAGCTCTAATGGCTGCTCGACTGGAAAAACCCCACACATATTTCTATACCTTCAAGGACTGGAAATGAAAATAATATTTAAATTATTTCTATGCCTTGGCTTGAAAGAAGTGCTGATCTTTTGAACGACATCCTAAAACAGATTTCAGTGATATCTTTGATCACAAGTTCACAGTTATCATTTCTGCAGCTCTCCGGCTCTTGCTGAACTGCAAGTTCCAGGAGCTCCAGCCAGCATTGTCAGTGTTGACGAATACTGGGAGTTGTAGTGCAGTAATATCTGGGAAGCTGCATGATTCCAACTTCAGCTGGATAATACACTGGTTTACATGTGCATGCATGAGATGATATGACTCGGCTAAAGGGCCATTATTGTGGAGCCTAATCCTGTAAGAGTTTGGATGAATTTGTAACCCATGAAATTGCACTAAATAAAATCTTAGTAGTGTTGAAAACACAACCTTGCAATTGAAAATGTATGTTCTTCTTCTGATTTTTTTTGTTGTACTTCTCAGATTTCTGTTGGGCATGTATTTAGGATTAATGTTTTAGGCTGAGATGACTTTGGTGGATGTCTCGCTTAGGATGTCACCAGGTGCTCCTGTATATGGCTTCAAGTCACCTATCTGCTTATGGCAGGCTATGAATTTCATAGTGGTTTCTTTTGCCAGGAATACTGAGTTCCTTCCTCTGAAACATAGTCTATGGCACGTGGTAATTGTTGGCTGTCTACCATCCAAGTACTAATCAGAGAAGACCTTGCTTAGCTATCAAGATCCAACAGGATCTGGTGCCTTTAGGGTATAATATAGCCAGCATGGTATAGTGGCTTGAGCATTAGACTATGATCCTGGAGAACAAATTTTTCCAAGAAAATCCCATGATAGGGTTTGCCTTGTGGTTGCTTTAAGTTGACAACAACGTGAAGGCACGTGAAGCTTCTCTTCCTCCAATTCTTTCATTCTCTTCCTCCTCCTTCAGATTAAATTAAATTTGGCAATATTGCATTACAATCTGAGCCTCACTTAAAACAAATAAAACATATAGGTGTCGCATAGTGGCCGTTGATAAACACATTGTTATATAATTTTTGTGTTTGATAAAATAACTTTTATTTTAGTTTGTTGTGAGGAGTGTTAAGCAATACCTGTAATTATTGGTACTGAAAGTGTATTAGAGGTCAAATCTAGATGTTTGTAATTAGTGTCTTAAGTTTTCATTGGTAAAATAAGACTGACTAGAGTTAGGGGGTAATTTGTTAAAAGTAACATAGTTACATCTAATTAGTTGCCCTCCTGGCAATGAGGGTATAACAAAGTAATAATGTTACCTTTCAAAAGTAGTGGAATAAGTGATGTAATGAGTAACATTGTCTAAGTTACTTTTCAAAGTTATCTTTTAGGATATTTTGGTAAAATGTTTCAAAATGTTTATGCTATTGTGTTATCAACCCTAGTATGCCTAACTTCTTTTAGAAAGAGAAAAGCAGTGAGAAGTAACAAGCAATGTGAGGAGCAACTTAACAGGGTATTTTGCAAACATTGCAGTGCGTGACAACAAGTAATCAAAAATCTCTAAATACTACAAGTAATAGGTCTGGAATTACTTTTAAATAGTAGCTTCGCAAGTGTTATGGGAACATAACACTTTTCCTTGAATAAGAAGAGGCTGAACTGTGCAACCCTAGAAGCATGTACACTGAATGCTTTGGGGGAAACAAAACTAGTAGGATGATGCTTCCTATAGAAACAGGAAATGGTTCAGATTGACAGAGATTGGAAAACTAGAACTAATAGGCTGGATGGCCTATTTCTTATAATGGAGGGGGGGATGTGGCTGAGGGGCAGTTTCTGACTTGTCACTGGTTGAAAAGTACAACAGGTGCTCACTTCTGGACATGACTGCCAGGTTCCTTGAGGTTTTTTGCCCTTTTTTTGCTAGATCAGGTGGGAGAGGTTTGAAGCAAATGTGCTTTCTCTTGGGATCCTTGGGAGAGAGCTTTTCAAACCCAGCTTTTGGGGGAAGTTGAAGAGCGTGAGAGTTCTAGGTGTGAGGGGAAAAACGATTGAAGCCACCTGGAGTCTCATGGACTACGCATTCTTCACCCAACCCATTCAGGGTTTTTTTTTGCTCCTGACAAAACAGACATAGTTTGATGTTGTGTGTCTTGGAACAGTTTCCAGAGTTATGGCGACCCCAAGGTGAACCAATCACAGAGCTTTCTTGGCAAGATTTGTTCAGAGAGGGTTTGCCTTTGCTGTCCTCTGAGGCTGAGAGAATGTGACTTGCCCAAGGTAAATATATATTTATTTGATTAAAATTCCTAAGAAAACTTTCGTAAATTCCTGTGACAGCAAATACATAACAAAGTAGGCATTTTATAATTTTTAAAAGGTAAGATATAAGTACTGTACAAAATTGTATATTTACCATATCATTTTATAATATTATAAGTTTTTATTTTGAAGCCAGAGTCAGAGTTGGTACATTTCCACTGACTCTGATTCCACCCAAAACTGCTTTGGTCTCTGACTCCAACTCTGACTTCATATCCCTGCTACAAGTGAAAAGCGGACTAACATGCCTGGCTAACATTTGTGGATTCCGAAGATGTGTGGCAGCTTTTGAACTGTCTGCTGTTTTTTCAGTGTGATCCCTCTCATTTCTGTGCACACACTTACTGATGAATTCCTGGAAAATCTCTAAGTACAGGTCACTTTTTTCATGGCTGCAGTCTGCACATCTCATAGACAATAGCCTGAAATTAGTCCATAGCTAGGACATTTAGTATAAGCAAAGAGCTATGCACGTAAATTTCTGTATCTGATAGCATCACACAGTCATAGAATCATGGAGTTGGAAGAGACCACAAAAGCCACTTAGTCTAATTCTCTGCTATGCAAGAATGCACAACCAAAGCACTCCCAATAAATGGTCCTCCAGCCTTTGTTTAGAACCTCCAAGAAGGAGAATTCACCACAGTCTGAGGCAGCACAGGCCACTGTCAAACAGCTCTCACTGTCAGGAAGTTCTTTAATGTTTAGGTGGAATCTCTTTTTTTGTAATGTGAAGCCATTGTTCCATAACCTAGTCTCTGGAGCAACATAAAGCAAGCTTGCTCCATCCTCCATATTACATCCCTTCAAATAATTAAACATGGCTATCAAGTTACCTCTTAACTTTCTGTTTTCAAGCTGAACATACCCAATTCCCTAAGACTCTCCTAGTGGGGCTTTGTGGTTTCCAGGCCTTTTACCATTTTGATAGCCCTCCTCTGGACTCATGTTCAACTTGCGATCTACTAAGAATTCTAATTTTTTTTTTCACAGCTACTGTGGTCAAGCCAGGTGTCACCCATTCTATACCTGCATTTTTGTTTTTTGTTTTTAAGTATAATACCTTACATTTCTACCTATTAAGATCTATCAAGGTCATCTTGAATTTTGATCTTGTCCTCTGGGAATTTAGATACCCCTCCTAATTTGGTGTTATCTGCAAATATGATAAGAATGCCCTCTGTTCTTTCATCTAAGTCGTTGATAAAGATGTTGAATAGCTTTGGGCCCAGGACAGAACCCTGTGGAACTCCACTAGTCACTTCCCTCCAGACACTGGTGATCACCTTTTGGGTTTGGTTTGTTGACTAAAATCGAATCTACATAACATTAGCCAGTCCTCATGTTACCAGCTTGTAGTCAGTTTCTTTCCTTTTTAGCAGCTAATAAATAGATGGGCAAATGCATGTGGGGGATAGTTGACAAGTTATCTGTAGAGGAGAGATGGCACCAGAACCTGAGAAGGAGTGTAGAATTTGTGGAATTCCAGGTTATGTTGGACTGCAGTGCCCATCAGTCCCAGCTACCAGTGGTGAGAGGCAATGGAAGTTGTAGTCCCTCAACATTTGGAGGGCCACATATCCCACATTCCCTGTCTCAGACCCTTGTATTCTGATGCAAAGGGAACATAACACACCAAAGCTATGTGAATGTTGCTGGAAGAAGTGATTCCTCATAGTTGATTAAACACAGTCTCCTCTTTCTGGTATTGTTGAGGCTGGAATTTCAGGTTCCACTCCCCTGCCCTGTTGACATAGCACAGAATAATGTTTGTTATTTCTAATCTGTGCACTAATCTGTGCAGTTTGAAAAATTAATCCCTGTTCATTAACATCTCTTTGACTCACAAAACTGGGTGTGTCCGCTATGATTTCTGGCACAACAACAAAGCCTTTTCTACAGCTTGCAGATCAGATAGACTCTGGTGCCAAATCAAAAAATATGTTACTGTAGATTTATAGAGTCAGGTGAGTCACTAATGCTTATGCTGATTCCAGTGAAGAGCTGCTTTTCTGTCTTGCATTCAGATTTAAAAAATGAGTACCTTTTCTGAAATGTGGAATTGGAGAAGTAGGAGATGCCTGTACTTGAGCATCAAGTTATAGTGATAACTCAAAGTGACAAAGGAAATACAGTCAGCCCTCCATGTCTGTGGGTTTCACTTTCACAGATTTGATTTTTTATGAGTTTCTTCAACCACTGTCCCCCCCATCTGAAGAGCTTCTTTTCCTGGAGAACCTTCCCTCTCGGTGCCTGCTATCAGGCTATGCAGTCTTTTAAAAACTGACCTCTGGTCTACTTCCTCCACCAGCTGCTGCCTGACCAGCTAAGGAAGGATTGCAGCCTATCATCACCACAAACCCTCTTCCAGTGCCCCCACACACTCAAGGAAGAAAATGGGCAAGAGAGAGGAAGTATAGGAACACCTTGCTGACCTATTTCTTTTCCCTGACCTGGGTTGGATCTTGGGTGCCTGCTCTCCCCACCATGTCTCAGCCTCCTTCCCACAGGCACGCACACACACACACACTTTGATATTTGCAATTTTTCCACTTTTGTGGGGGTCCTGTGAACTCTAGTGAATGTGGAGAGCCAATTGTATAATAAATGTCAGGAGGCAAGTCACCAGTTTGGTTGTGAAATTCCTGTACCATCTTGCCACGCAAAAAGCTAGTCTGGGTAGTGGCTATTGAAGGTGAAGCTCAAGTCTATCAGAAGTGTTAGAAAAGGAAAGAGAGAATAAACAACTGTGCTGAATTGCAACTCCATCTCCACCTCTGAGTAAGTAGACTCAAATATTTTTTAAAGGTCTGTTCCTTGTACATGTTTAGCTAATCGTTGATATAATTTTATTTTGATTTGCACAAGTCCCTTGCTTTTCTGCTGTTGCCTGCCTAACATGCAGGCAGTTAAGAGTTCAGCAAGTCTGGCTTTACTGTAAAGTGCTATGTCTTCTGCACAATTTTGTTATTTGGTTCAATTAAGTTAGCTCAAAATGCCATCTTTCTACTTCCGAAGTCTATACAGGAAGAAAGAGCTCGTTTCGGCATAGTCTTTCAGTCTTCCCATGCAGGCCACAGGTACAGTGAACAGTTTGGTTCAGTTTTAATAAAAAAGAATAGTCTTCTTTTGACTCGCTGTATGTGTGGTTTTAGTTGTATACCTGTATCTTATTGCAAGACCAGAAATTTGGAGACAATGTTAGTAAACCTAGAAATGTCTCTATATTTGGGATAGCATCATAGAATTTTAGTGTTTGAATGGGTCATAAGGGCCATCTGGTCCAGTCCCCTGGCATACAGGAATACACAGTTAATGTGTAACAGGAAAAGACTGATGGACTCATTGATACTGACCCCAAGCATTACACCTCTTTTGTTGCCTTACCATGTAATGCTAAGCCATAATTTAGCACGGGACAACCTGTGGCCCTCAACTTGATCTCATGTGCTCTTTGGCATCGTGTGGAGAGGAAGAACTATATGACAGTTCCAATAAGGGGGCACACCAAGAGTCTCACTAAATACCAAATAGGAATGCCTTGCTTCATAATCTAAAGCAGTGGTCCTCAACCTGTGGATCCCCAGATGTTCATGGACTTCAGCTCCCAGAAGCCCCAGCCACTATGGTCAATGCTCAGGGCTTCTGGGAGCTGAAGTCCACGAACATCTGGGGATCCACAGGTTGAGAACCACTGATCTAAAGGGACAAGAGTTGTAAAAAGCAGATAAGGGTAAAACAGAATCTCCAGTCCAAAGAGACTTAATACCATGGTGCCTTTGCTAGAATCACATACCATGATAGATCATCGAAGACCAGTGGTGACTCGTGTCTTTCATGTCAAAGGGCCAGTGAATCCTCTCCAGCTTTTAATCCAGGCATTAAAGGAGCTATTCAAAGCACTGATCCTATTCTGAGGACAGAGTGCATCACCTTGGATGGCTCTTTTAAAGTTTGGACTAAAAGCCTGAATAGTTTCACTATCCCATTTAACATACATCAATTTGTGGTGATAATGGGAGATGTGAGATTGAGAAAATCTTTTTTAATACAACATAGTCTGCCATGGTGTGGGGAATGCAACCAACAAAATTGATTTTGGAAGCAGCTAATTAGAGCTGAGGCCTCAAACTTTAGCCTTCAAAAAGATTTTTCTGACCTTCCAAAAGTGTGGTTATTGTTGTGACCCATTCTGCTGTTCAATTGTTAAAGCAGAAGTAGTGAATAGCAATTAATGTCCAGTCAAGATGAGCTGGAAAAACAATATGAAGCTGTGCCAGTGGTTGAAAACTGAGTATTTTTCGTTTTGAATAAACTATCCTGGTAGACAGAAGACTAAACAGAGACAAAATGATATTTTCCCTTATGCTGGCATGAATTGTTGCCAGAAAATTGCTAACCCTGACTCTGTGAGAATAAATTGGAACTGCTGCTCTCATACAAACTGTTTTCGTATGTTGACATTGGAGGTGGTTTATCAGTGAAATTAAAATTGCAGAGCAAACTGATTTGTGATACACTATTTTCACTGGTTTACAGTTTCCCTGTTTCCTTTTAGATTTCTTCCAGTGCATTGTGAATTGTTCTTTATAGCCTTTACTTATAGGGTCTTGCTGCATTGCTGTTTCTCTTATTTTTCCAGGTTTCTCTTATTTTTCCACTGGACCTAGTTGAGGTGCAGCACATCTTAAATGTTTCTTTAGAGGAGATAAACATAGTTTTAACATTCTTCAGTACACATGGATATAGACATTCCATTTTAAGGAAAGAACATGGCTTGTCTTCAGGTAAAGTTTTTAAGAGAGGGATTTCCTTTTCTTAAATAAGGCCAATCAACATAGCTATCAACTTTATAGACCTATAAAAAGAAGAGATGAAGAACCGAAGGTTGAAGAGTATGCGCGCTCTCCCTCTCCCTCTCTGTGTGGTTTACTGTGGGGATGGGTGAACAAAAAAGAAGGAGTCAGAGTACAAGTGCTGTATACCTGGAGGCTGAGGCTTGAATCATATTATTAGTCCTAAATGAGTAAGCTCATTGAATAAATAGGATTTACCCATGTGTTGACTCGACATTTAACAGTTAATTCAATGGGTCAGCTCATGGTAGGGTTAACCAGTAGGATTCAGACTTTTGAGATCTAGTTCATACAAATGCCTCATTTGTCCTAAGTATGATTAAAGAATTCTGTTTACAGATGAACCCATTTTCTCTTTTGGTTCTCTCCACTTTATAGATGACTCTCTACTTTGATTCTACTTTCTAGACAATTCCTGATAGGGAAAACAATATATAAAATCCTGTATAACAGGATAGTGGCATTTTCACTAGAGGAATATGCTTTTGCCTCACCACCTCTTGCTATAAAATTAGTGGACATAAATCAGCAAAGGAGGAAAACTAATACTTATAATAGGGTGATTAAAAAATCTTAAAAGACAAGTGGTATAAAAATCCAGAGAATGTTGATATTAACAGCCAACAGCCTTGCCTATAACGTGTGATGTCAGATACAAAGTAAGATAAAGTCTGGCATTCCGTCCAGTAGTTACAGATACATAACCTAGAATTATGGATCTGTAGCTGCTCTATTTATAGTTATGCTGTGCATTCATGATTGTGGCACTATTGCTGTGATTGTAAATGCTTCCTGAATCCCACCTTTGACTCCAGAGAACCACTCCAAGCAATGGAGTTATGTTCTGCTCATGATGGGGGCACAGAGGGACAGCGTTTCCAGCCCTTTCCCACAAGCAAGCAAGTCTGTTGGAATTAGGACCCCTGTTGCAACTTCTCTTCCCACTGCAGATTGCTTGTGAGAGGAGCTGAAGGAGTGCTGACGGCTGTTAAGATAGATTTGGAGAGTATGATATTCAGTGATAAATGATATTTAGTCACATTTGTGACTAAGTTGGCAGTGTAAGATCTTATCCGATATGATCATCAGAATGTCTGCTTAATACCATTCTTTTGTTTGCTTGTGGTTTCTGTTGTCGCTGCTTGCTTAATTTCCTAATTTTGATCTCAAAAATTGTTGGTAATGCGACTTTCATTTGAGAAATAATGCAACCTTTTTCCATCGGCAGGCAAACTTTTTTTTATTCCAGCAGGATTTTGAAGATGGGCTGATTTTAAAGAAAGGACTTTTAATAGTGCCACACTGTTTTTTACAGGATTCACATTTTTTAAAAAAAATCTTTAATGTCTATTTTAAATTGTTTACAATTTTTGATTATTTAATTATCTTTTAATGATAATCATTTTATTTTTCTATCTGTATTGTATCTGTTTTAATTTGTAAGCCATCTTAAAACTTGCTTCTGAGAGAAAAGGTGAGGTATTTGATAAAGATCAGATTAAAATAGGACTTCTTTGGTGAACACCTTCTTGTTATACCCTTTTTGGTTTGTAGTAATGGTTGTCATTATTAGAAAGGAAAGAAGGATCTATATTAGAACCAAGTACAGCACTGTGGCCTCAGAAAAGTTAACAGAACTTGTACCTTCTTGTTTGGTTGCCTTTGTGGTGAGTTAGAGTTTCCTCCAGTCAGGAAAGTTTTGCAGAAGCATTCTCTTTCTTTTCTCAATCTTTCTCTCTCCCCTTTTAAGGCCACAGATAACTGACATTGGCATTACAGATGAAGCATGGTAGTAACTTTGAATGTTGAAAGGATCCCTAGCAGCCATATAGAGAAGTGCTATTTAAAAGGACAGGCTGCAGCAGAGGACTTGATGCACTCTAAGTTCCCTTACAGGAATCTCTCGCCCTCTCTCTCTGCATATGCGTTTGCCTGTGAATGTTCCTCAGTCATAATAAAGATAGCAGTGTGCCCCTGACACATATCCTTTTTGTCCTCTCTCCCCCCGTGTGTGTGTGTGTATGTATGCATGAAGGCAACAGGCAGATAGATGTGGTTAGTGGGTTGTTTCTGAAGCCTGTCTATAACTATATCAGTCAAGGAGGAGAGGAAACATTTATCAAAAAAAAAAAAAAAAGAACGTATTGTATATGTCTGTGTTTTTATCATAAATATATGTTGGAAATAAATAACATATATTTAATAGCACCCTTTTCCACTCTCTCTCACATACATCCTATGGCCAGTTCTGTAGAGTATTTTTATAGCTCTGAAAATATGTGCTTTGAAGATCTGCCACATCTGTTTCTGGACAATGAGTGATATTGAGCTAATGTCTAATTCATTTCAGAAGCTTTTGAATATTTAGACAGAAGAAATGTTTCAAAAACTGGAGTGGATTGGTTAACAAATAAAGAACTGAATAGCCTATCAAACAGTTAGATAGTTGTTAAACCAATGCCAGCTTGTGAGGCAAAGAGGTTTTTTTTTAGCAGAAACTGTTAATGAGCTACCACAGTTACTGAGCAGAAGCTGAGCCCAGGAAAAATAACAGCTAACTTGCAGGTCTGAAGAATACTCTATAGGAAATTTCCTTACTGGAACAATGTGATACTAGGGAGGGCAAAGCACGTTGTGGTAAAATACTGATGGAGGATCCTGCAGTTTTGAAAAAAGAAAGTAGTAAATGGATTAATCTTTTCCCAAGTTTGTTTGTTGTTAATTGTCATCAAGTCAGCTTCAACTTATGGTGACCCTATGAATGAGAGACGCCTTACAGGCCCTGTTATCTGCAGCCCCATTTAGGCCTTGCAGACTCAAGACTGTGTCTTCCTTAATTGAGTCTAGCCATGTATAATGCAGTTTTCCTGTTTTCCTACTGTCTTCAGCTTTACCAAGCAGTATCATTTTTACTGGTGAGTCATGTTCTCTTATGATGTGTCCAATGACAACAGTATCAATTTAATCAGGGTCAAACTTAATTTGCCCTTGTTGTGTGCCTTCAAGTAATTTCCAGCTTATGATGACCCTAAGGCAACCCTGTCATGGTGTTTTCTTAACATAATATGTTCAGAGGAGGGTTGCCTTTGCCTTCTTCTGAGGCTGAGTGTAATTTGCTTTTGGACCCCTTTGTTTGCTTGTTTGTTTGCTTGGCAGTCTCTCCACACACATCATATTTCAAATTAGTTGATTCTCATGTGGTTTATTTAATGATCAATTGATTCTCAGCTAAATATTTTTTTTTGATGATTTAGGTGATTCTCAAATAGCTGATTTCTCATTTCTTTACCTACTAATTAGTGAGGTTTCAGCTTTAAACATTAAGACCATTTCTGCATGAGACTGTTACAGCGCTATGATTCCACTTTTGGCCAACCCCTCCCTAAACTTCAAACTCCAGGATTCCATAGGCTGTTGAAAATGGAATCATAGTGCTATAACAGTCTCCTGCAGAAATGGCCTAAATTGTCTTCTAGTTCTTCCATTTGTTTCTTACTAGTATATTTATCCGACATTGCCTGGCATTCTATTTTCCCATAGGTAGCACTTGTTAGAAATGCCTTAGGAATTACCTTTCCTTACCTTAGAACTTAGATGCAGTTGAAATACACAGATTTGAGCTCCTGTGTCTCTGATTCCCAAATTGCCTTGTCCAATACCTGTAACTTTTCCCCATATTCCCCAATCCAATCTGTATTCAGAATTGTTAACATACAGAGGTTCAGTTTCTGAGGGAATACACTGCCCTTCTTCTTGCTGGTAGGCGTCGTCTCCATAGCAACTGGCTTGAGGCCCAAGAGCTCTCTGGCTGAAAATTCTAAAGGCCCCTCCCTAAACTACAACCCCAGGATTCCATAGAATCTTCACAGCCATCCAATCGTATGAGGTCTTCTTGCCTCACATAGCCAATCGTATGAGGTCTTCGCCTGCCTGATGCAGATAAACAGACAAACTCACAGACAAACTTTGACTTTTATATAGTAGATTAGTGAACATATAGATTGAAATAGCTCGTAAGTCCATGGTTTGTCAAACATGTTGTGATACTATAGTAGGAAAAGCAAAGAGGAAGAGAACTTGAAAAATGTTACTGTTGGCTGAAAAGGTGTGAAGCACTTTTATGACTTAACAGGGGGCAGCCAGTCCCAGCACAGGGAACTCCATGTGGGGAAAGAGGAGCTTCAGTGAGGGAAAGAAGGAATTTCTTAAAAATGAAGGGTGTTTATTGGTGGCATTTGGGAGACAGACAGTTGAAGGAGTCAGTTGGGATTTGGGAGGGATGAATGCGTGCTGAGTGTCTAATTGGCTTGAAGGAAAAGGTCTAGCATAACTTATTTTGAAGATTATTTTACGTTTGGAACTGAGTACTGAACTTGAAAAGCAACAAATCTATGTTATAAAAATAAAGTCGAACTCTTGGTTACTTTGTTAAGCCTGACTCTGACTGGCTTCCTTAAGCTGGTTTAAAGAGTGTCATGCTTACCATAAAGAGCACACAGCTAATACACACACTAGCCGACAGTGAGGTCACTTAGAGGCCCAGGACCCAAATCCAAGAAGGGATTTTAAAAGGGACCATAGGGCAAGGTGGGGGGTGACAGCTTTCCAAGGCTAGGAACTGCGGGTCCAGCCTTGAAAGGGGATCGTTTGCAGGTGCCTTAAACCCTAATCATTGTGGAGACCAGTATGTATATCCTGATAATAGATCTTTGATGACAGCAAAGAATTAAGTGCTATGAATATTCAGAGATTTGTAGATGAACAATTTCAAAATATTACATCAAGAAAATCCAAAGTCTCTATAGGAAACAGCTGGAATTTGTGCCCCTTATAAATTAAGTAAAGTGGTATGTACTTGTTCTTGTTTTTCCATTATGTAACAGTTTGCTTATTAAATCAAGTCAAGTCAAGTCAAGTTTATTGCATTTTAGCAGCCAACTATTGCACAAAAATAAAATAAAATAAAATAAAATGAGATAAGAAAGGATAATCTAGCCAATTTACATGTAATATATAATCAATAATAGATAAATCACTTTCCATACCCCCCTTGTTCTTTATAGTACGTAATTGTAAGGCCATAACAAGAAATTTAGATATTCTAAAAGACACATATTTCACAGTGTCAGATAGCAGAAAAAAGACCTTCACAAAGGAGGAATTTCCCTTAAAAGACTTCAATAAAGGAAAACTATACTTGCTCCTAAGATCGTTATAAATAGGGCACTCAAGCAGAACATGAATTAAATCTTCTATTGAAACAGAGTTGCTTATTAAATCACTATTCTGCCTTTATCAGAAAAATGATAATCAAGGCATACTTTCCCGATGTGTGAGCCAAAACACATTCCTTCTTCAGTTTTCATGCTTCTCAGAATTTTGTGGTACGGTTTTCCAATCATAAAAAATGTATACATTGTGGAAAATAACATGCAAAAAGGCATATATTAAGAGGATTTGCTTGCAAAAGTGTGTATATCAGAGAAAACTCTTCAAAAATGCATACAGATACTGGTGTGCGTGCAGTGCTCACATATTTTTGTGGGGGCTTCAAAAGGGAATCATTTGAAAGGTGGTAAAGAAATGAGATAGAACAAATTTGAGCTTTTAAAAAAAATGCTAACTATTGAATGAAGTAAACCGGAGCTATCCAAGGCAGATTTACCTCTCCATGGCCGTCCATCCCTCCCTTGCAGAGCTACTGTCATCAGAGTAGACAGTGGCTCAGTATAAGGCAGCCTTTTATGTGTGTTGCAGACTCATCTGCATGACTTTCCCAGTGGGAAGTGATAGTCTAAAAGATTTCACGCCAGGCATCAGAGATTCCTCTGGAAGGCAGCGGTGGCTGTCTTTCAACCAAATAAGGTTGTGAATAGGGTGGAACTTGGTAGAACAGGAGTTTGTGCCGCAGGGTGCACAGAGTTGCAGAGGCAAGCACCATTCTGCCGTGATAGCAGTAGTAACGTGACTGAACAGGTGAAAAAGCTGAAAGTGTCGCCTGTAGGAACTGCTGTTCAAACGGCATTGTTTGCCTGTGATACATTGTTTTCCTTGCTTTTGTTTCCAAAGAATGAAAGAGGCAGTTTAGTACTTTTATGAAGGATTCTGAAACTGTGTGGCGCGATGCCCACCTAAATAAACTGAGTTTTGAGAATACAGGTGCTGCTTTTAGTGGTCTGGTAGTATTCCAAGTGTAGTGGAGGTTTTAGAATGAAAATATATAAATTGGCAAGAAAGGGATAGACAGAAATTACAACTGTTTGGAAAATGCGACTGATCATAGATGATAAACACAGGTCATGTATGTAATTGGAAGGCTGGCATATTGGGCTGGTTTCTGCCTATAAAAGTGGGGCAGGGCAGGCATGTTCGTCAGTCTGGTGCGTGTGTTCACTGTGTGTAAGTTGTGTCTGTGTCTTTGTTACAGCTTATGCATGATTGCCTTATGTAGGTCAGTTGACTTATGTAGGGGCAATGCAAGCTCTGAATCTGAGGTCAGATCTGCCCAGTGTGATAAGAAGCAGGATGAAAAATGGGAACAGGGAAAGAATGCTTATCAGTCCTGCACACAGGTCTGAGTTTGTTTCAACTTCATTATCTAGGTGACTGGCAGCATTTTACATTCACTCTGTATATATGGCTGAGTTAGTTTATTTGAATGAGGGGAAAAACAGCAGCAAAGTATAGATACATTTTTGCATTTTTTTCCCCTTGTACACAAATGTTACCAACCATGTGCCTCAGCTCCACGCCTACACTGAAGCTAATCACACCAGTGCACTCTACAGGCAAACACTTCCAGCTGCGGCATATTGCTAAATTCTTGTCATTATAATCTCCTCTCCACTCTGAAATTGTCCTTCTCCTTTCCTTTCCCTTCTCCATAAGTCTAAGCATTATTTCTTCTCCGTGTTTTGGTTTGGTTTGGCTTAAAGCTGGGGTCCCAAGGATGGGCCCATGGACAGCTCCTTTGGTGTGTACCAGGCTACCTGTCTCTCCTGATATTTGGAAAGTTTCTTTTTACCACTAATAATAACTGGGAGGCTGTTATGCTGCAGACTGAAGCACCAACCCCCACTGCAGTTTTGAGCTCCTGTAATGGCCCCATGAGGCCTTCTTAGGAGACAAAAGTGCTAGCCAGCTGCAGCCCAGAGGTTCATTTAAGAGTTCACTCAGCAGCCCAGAAAAACAGAAAAAGATAAGTTGCTTGATGGTAGGGAGTATCCGAAGGGAGGGCTAGAAAAGGTGATACAGAGTGAGGAAAGTATTTTGCTTTCATTAACTGTATGCAGTTTTGCCTGGTGTATATCTCTGAATGGTGCGAATGGGTGAGTGCCTCTTTGTCTTCTGATATCACCAGTTTGTGTTCTGCGAATGATTATGTTTTTGGTGTGTGGCTTGTGGAGGCAAGTACATATTTTGGCATTTGAGGCTCAGAGCCCCATCCCCAGCCTTCTGCTCAGCTACTTGTCTCTGAGTCTCAGCAGTGTGCCTTTTATGAAATGAGTGTTGGAGCAGAAAACTCTGGGGCGGGGTTGTTTTTTGTTTTAATATTCTGGGAAATGAATGTTCAGTGAGTAGTCTTACCCACCATGCCAAGCATTTTGTGAATGCATAGCCCTCTCCAACACCTTGACACATGCCAAGTTACAGATGTCTCCACTTGGGCCCCAAAGCATTGGTGGCTCCTCTTTCAGAGAAAACAGCATGTTGCAGAAGGCATTTCTGAACTTAGGTATTCCCTTTTTCTGAGAGAAAAGGAAAAGCTTCTTCTGAGATGGTGTCTACAGTTATAGTTTTAAGTACTAAAAATAAATAACATTTTGTTTTCTTTTTAAAAAACGTTGTTCTACTTAATCAGGAGCAATTTTTTCCCACCACAAGTTCTTTAATCAAATAATTTTAATTGATTACTCAATTAAATATTACAGCCCAACTGTATAGTGAATGAGCTGCATAGTCTTCACTTTGCTTACTGGGTCACTGCAGGTCATTGCCCTCTTTGGGTTTAGCTACAAGGATCACATTTGTTTTGGATTGTAAGTCATTCCAGTGTGATGCAACTGCTGCCTCTGAGAAACGGCTGAGACTAAAGAGCCAACCTGCAGGTTAGGATCAGGCGGTACAACCTAATCCTTCCTCGTCATTTTTACATTTCACACTGAAGATGGTGGTGCACTTATTTGAATGTTTCCCAAGCATTTTTAAAAAATGGAAATATAGGATACTGTTGAATTGCAGTGAAAGGGTAGGCCAGAACCTTTATTTTTGGAATGTCCATCTTCTAATTCTTAGTAGAAAATGACTAAATTGAGGCTATTATACTTTGGCCATATCACGAAGATACCATGACTCATTAGAAAAGACAATAATGCTTAGCAACATGGAAATAAATAGAAAAAGAGGAAGAGTGCATTATAGATAGATTGACTCCATGGAGGAAGTCATGATCCTGAATCTGCAACACCTGAGCAAGATTGTTAATAACAGTGTCTTTCCTTTCATAGAGTGGCCATAAGTCAAACCCAACTTGATTGCACACACCAATAGTGGCTGAGCTTGAGACTGGAAGGAGGCCTCAAGTAGAGTGCTGTTCTGTCCTGGGGTTAACACTCTTCAATATTTTTATCAATAATTTAGATGATAGGATAGAGAAAATCCTTGTCAGATCTGCAGATGATACAAAATTGGGAGAGATAACTAACAAATTGGAAGATAGGAACAGAATTCAAAAGGACCTTGATAAACTAGAAAAGAGCTGAAATTAATAAAATGAAATTTGGCAGAGACAAATACAAAATTTTACATTTAGGTGACAGAAACCAAATGCACAAGTAAAGAATGGGTGATACTTGGCTCAGTAATGTTGTTTGTTGTTCACTGCTGTCAAATCAACTTTGACTTATGGTGATCCTAGTAGGAATATTACATGTAAAAGGACCTTGGGATTATTGTTGATCATAAGTTGAACATGAGCCAGCAATGTGATGCTGCAGCAAAGAAGACAAATACTATCTTAGCCTATATTAATAAAAGCATATTTTCCAAGTCAAGGAAAGTTATAGTCCCCCTATGTTCTGTGCTGGTCAAGCCTCATCTGGAATACAGTCTTCAGTTCTGGGTACCTCATTTTAAAAAGGATATTGGCAAGTTGGATCAATTTCAGATAAGAGGTAGAGAGGTAGAGAGAACAAAACATATGAGGAGAGGTTGAAGGAGCCTGGCATGTTCTGCTTGGTAAAGGGAAGCTTGAAGGATGGCTCTTTAAATCCTTCAAGGGCTACAACAAAGGGGAGGGAGGAGGCTTGTTCTTTGCTGCCTAAGAGAGTAGGACCCAGTCCAGTGGTTCTAAGCTACAGGAGAGTAGATTTTGAGTGAACATTAGGAGGAATTTCTTGACAGTGGGAGTTGTTTGGCAGTGAAACCAACTGCCACCAATTGGTGGGAGTCTCCTTCTCTGGATGTCTCCAAAAAGACACTGGGGATGATCTAGCTGGGGACCTGCATTGAACAGGGGATTTGACCTGAAGGCCCATAGGGCTCCTTCCTACTCTGTGATTCTATGAATGTTTGACAGGAATGGGCATTTAGTTCTATGGTCTGCCACCAGATTGCAGAGTTGTACCTGTCTGAGGAGGTATATCCTTATGTTTCTATGCTGCATGAGATTTTGGTATATATTCTTTGCTTCTCATTTGTCCCCTGTAACTTTGTTTTTATCTGAGAGGAAACCCTAATTTGTTTTAATGTATGGTAGGTATATGTGAAGTCACATAATACAAAATAGACCTATTCACCCCCATGTACCTGAGCAATATATATGTCTCATTATATATACATATATCTGTGTGAGTGTGTTTCTTTGATCCATATTAGATATGGATATAGAGACAGAGTCTGTACCTATATATAATTTTAAATATATAACTTTAAAAAAGAGAGGCACCGATAATGAAGGAGGATAGGTGGGGCTATGGACAATAATACTTCTTTCTAGACCAGTGTTCCCCAACCCAGTGCACTTCAGTGCCCTGTATTGGATTACAGTTCCCATTAAAACCTAGCCGGTATGGTCAGTTGCTAGGAATTAT
This sequence comes from Iguana delicatissima, assembly GCA_948472985.1. Taxonomy (NCBI): domain Eukaryota; kingdom Metazoa; phylum Chordata; class Lepidosauria; order Squamata; family Iguanidae; genus Iguana; species Iguana delicatissima. The sequence continues at coordinate 1,056,952 of CAOKZL010001932.1, read as the reverse complement.
GAGAGTTCAAGTCCAAAACGTATTAAACCAAACCAAGTTTCCCAACCCTAATGTAGATTAATAGTGGAAAGATTTATAGATCTTTAACCAGGTTCAGAATTTTGTAAAATAAAATCCAAAAGTGGACCATGAAACAAATCTAAACAGTGATATGTTAAGACACTCAGTGAAGATTGATCCACCTCCTCACATGATGATATCATGTGAGAAAATTAGTTTGATTGGACTCCACAGTCAACATTCTTATGGAACCCATTAATAATTGCCCCTTGCCTGTCTCCAGCAGCTGTACTCCCCCCCCCGAAATGTTCTCTTTCAGCATCTTTGTCAATTATATTATGCAGTGGCCATGCTGATTGAGTTGTCTTCTTCTTCTTCATAGGATCAAGATTAATGACAAACTTGATGCAAAGAAGGAAATGTAGAAATGCACGGTTCAGTGTTTTCCAAATGTAGTTGAACCAGTTGAACCATTGGTTGGGTGTATGCACATTTAGGTGTAAGGTGGAAACATCAACGTGCGTGCATGTATGTGACTTCATATCACTTGTTGACTTACAGCAACCCCATTTACAGCAATCTTATAGCAATTTCCTTGAGTTTTCTTAGACAAGAAATCCTCAGAGGTGGTTTGCCATTACCTTCCTCTGAAATATACCTTACAGCATCTGGTATCCCTTGGCAATCTCCCATCCAAGGACTAACAAGGGTTGACTCTATTTAGCAGAGCAGGTGGGATCTGTTGCCTTCTGTGTACTTAGACCCTTGGAATTATCAGTGCTGTATCTTTAGGTGAGAAATAGAGTGGTCAAATTGGGTCTTGCTCTCTGAAAGGCAGGCAACCTCTTATTTTTAAGCAGTGGAATAAAAGCAGACTCCCAAAGGACCAAAGCTTCACAGCTTCCTCTACACTCAAAACCTTGCCAAGTTGGTATAAGCAACAGGAAATAGTTGCTTATTTGAAAAAATATGTTCTATCTTAAAGGGAAGTAAGCATTTCTGAGGCTGGCTTAGTTAGCTCACATTAACACTCTCCGTTCTTAATTTGTCTCCCTACTATTAGAACTGTTGCTGACTTGAAACTGTTGTGCTGAGTGTGTTTACTGATTGATTGATTGATTGATTGATTGATTGATTGATTTGTCTGAGGCTTGGTTATGGAGAACAGGCAGTGGGCCAGGAGAGTTATAGACACCTCAGAGTGGCCAGGGAGTCATCTGCATGTGCTGTTTTAAATGAAGACATGTGGTTGTGCATTGTGTAATTAGGTTCTGGCAAAGATCCTTGACCTTCTTAGTTCCTTTTCTGTGTGTGTTTATCATGAGTAAGTTGGAAAGTGAGTTAGCATAGGGTTGAAGGGTTCCGGAGAGACACAGCCTGATCTTGCCTTCTTGGAAAACTGATCGGTCGCTGGAACACAACAGATGATGTAACACATGGCTCACTCTCCTCAGTGAAGACAACAGCCATGTGGTCCTGGACACCAGTGCCTATCTCAGAAGATCTAACTGATGATAGGCTTACTCAGAGGAATCACATGGTTCTTCTAGCTTAGCACTCTCACTGATTCAGAAATTTAGCACAAGTAAGACATTAAAAAAAATTAGAAATATATTAAATTTCTTTATGTTTATGTAACCATTGATCTGTGTTGTCCAGCATAGTCTTTCCTGGATTGGAACTAGTTCTCCAAGGTTTCCAATTGAGAAGCTTTCCTTGACTTTTTACCTGGAGATGTTAGATTTGAATATAATTTTGTTGTTGCTCTTGGTGTGGCGTCTGCCTTCATCTTGACTCCCACTTGTGGTGACTTTATCATTGGTTTCTTGGCAAGATTTATTCAGAGTAGGTTTGCTGTTGCCTTCTTCTAAGGCAGAAAGAGAGTATGACTTGCCTAAAGTCATTATTGGGTTTTCATAGCTGAACAGGGATTTGAACCCTGGTCTCCGACAGTCGTAGCCCAACACTCAAACCACTACACTACTCTGCTTTTGGAAATTTTGAAGCCATGGGAAGAAATGCATTCTTTCCAGTTCTCCCAGTTTCCCCCACAACGCTTTCTGTCTCTGAATTTTTTTTCATGCAGCAAAACAAGTAATGATTGCTTTGTTATAGTTCAGAGGAATTATGTTCCTTTCCTTATTGTCAAGGTCATTAGGCAGGCCTGATTTTCAGGGGAAAGGAAGCAGCTGTAACTGAGTGGTAGTGCCTGTGAGAAGTATGCAGAAGGTTTCAGGTTCAGTTTCTTCATCTCCAGATAGGGCTAGGAAAGAAGAATCCTAAATGGATCCCTGAAGAGTTGCTGTCAGTCAGTCCACACAAAACGGACCCAAATGCATCAGTAATCTGAGCTGACTTAGTGTGAGGCAAGTTCTTGCATTCCCAGAAGGCGCTTGTTTTGTAATATGTTAGATGGTGTGATGACAATGACAACAGAGATAAAAGTGATGGTTGCAAGTTGTCTGTTTTTATTTAGAAAGGGAATGTGTAGTACCTTCGTGGATGTTCCAATACAACCGTAGCAGTGACACCTCTTGTTTTTTAAAAAGTCTCATCTCAGCACAGGTGATATTTAAAGGAGACGGAAAATATTTGCTTTCCTTATGCTCCTTACATCTCACCAGTGGCATTACTTGTAAACACAACGCAACCTGGTCAAGAGGATCCAAGGACTTAGACAGCTGTATAGGATAATGAGGAACAAATCCGCCATGTTGACTATACACTTGGGGCTATTGATGGTTATGAATAAAGAAGTCTGTGTTTGTATAGAAACCCCACAAGTGCACTAAAGCCTGTAAAGCTTTAGAGTGCAGTTATGGTCAAAGTAATGGTATGCTAGCATTTTCAATAAAAAAATAATAATAAAAACAAAACACCTGCAGCACACACCTGCTTAGTTAATTACATAATACAGGTGCCATTTCTTTTGTTACACCTTCCCCTCCAACTCTCTGCCCCCATTGAATGAGGAAGGCCATCTCAGGAAACATGACAGGTTTTTTCCCTGGCAAATGCTCATATCTGTTGCTGTGACCGTGAGAGCTTCTGGAATTTCTCAGGCAGAAGAAAAGATGAAAGTGTCACTATTCTAACCAAGAAGGTGTGGGCTACACCAAAGAAGGGCTGTAAATTCCTTTGCCTTGATTACCGTGCTATATTAAATGTGACATCTCTTTTGCTTGCTCATTTTTTTCTCTCTTTTTACCTCCCCATTATCCTGACTTTTAGAGCAGTTGGTGCTTGGAGCCTACAAAGAACTCTCTCGGCGGTGGGATAAGGACTACGACTCTTTTGTGTTGCCACTGCTGGATGAACTGCAGCCATGTTACATTCTGTACCGCCTGGACACCCAGAATGCACAGGGCTACGAGTGGCTTTTTATCTCCTGGTCACCTGACAACTCTCCTGTAAGTATTTGATTGTATTTCCATTAAAAGAAACGCTACTTGAGTTTCTTCTCTAGTGTTCGTAATTGCCTGGCACATGTATGCAAGTGGGTTGAGGATTAAAGGGTACAGTAGCTCCTTCTTTGTGGAACAGCTGTTGCTCAGATTCTTATACCACCCTTTACCCAAGGAAATAGCAGTGTTCTTGAGAAGTGTTGAGATTGCCTGCTGCTTTGTGTCTGGATGTACTCTGTAGGCTTTTGTAAATGCTGCCAATTATTGTGTGATTATATGAAAATGAACTTTTTAAAATTTGGGTTTCTGTTGATGAAAAGTAATGAGGTACAAAATGAAAAATGTCAGCCACCCACTTCTTCTAATATTTATTTAACGTTTTTCAAAATGTAGTTGACTACAAGAAATTTGACCACATCAGATATTCACCAAACTTCCTCCATTTCCAGGGAGTGGCTTTGCCTTTGTTTTGTTGCATAAAAGTGTTTATACATCACTGACATCTAAAGATTTCAAAGCAGTGCTCAACAGTTGCAGAATAGACATTATAAAACGGTACATGGAATCCATACCCAGTATTTACGTTAACCCTAAAGTACATGGCAAGCTGGAAGTAGTGAGCCATGTGGCATGTGCATTTGTAGAGGAGAATCGCCTGTGGTTAGTACCAAACAGGCCTTTGATTGGGACTTTTTGCCTGTTTCATGCTGAAAGTTGCTGATTTCTAATCATGATCTCCCTCACCATGTTTTGCATTAATGCTTAAACAGCCTGCAAAGAATTCAACCTCATCAGTGATCTACTTCATTAGAACATGAACGAACAAATAACATCTGTCCTAATCCTAATCCACATCCGAAGTAATGGCTTAAGATGTGACGACAAGTAGCAGTCGTTATTTCTGTGGAGAGGGAGCGTACTGAGGGCTCACTTGCATTCTTTCTACACATTCTCTCTCACTCGCTGGCACATTTCTTGCTAACTATTCTGCCAGAATCTTGCTGAATCTTTGCTCACGTTAGAGCTACCCTGCCATCTGGTGGTCAGCTGAAGTAAATTTGACACCTGAATTTTGCTCTGGCTGAGTCTTGCAGCCCACTCAGAGATATACCTGTCTATTTAACTGTAAAGGAGCACAAGGGGGATGTGTGGGTGTAATATGCTGCTGTTGTGGTTCTTGAGCTGCCTGATGGGAAGGACCAATGATTTTTCCCCCAGTGTGCCAGGGATGAGTGCTTTATTGGCTACAATTACTTCTTTCTTTCCTGGGACAAAGCAGCGTATCTCTTGGGAACTGGCACCAGTCTGTGGACCACCACTTTGAGAAACACTGTTCTACTTCTTATACTAAGCTGAACACTTAAGGAAGTGAAGTGTGCAACATCTTGTCACACTGCTGCTTTCATCGCTTTCCCAAGCCTGTCTCTGGTACTGGAAATGAGGCACACTGGAGGTTGGGGAGGGAGAGTGGTTTAAAACCATTGAGCGTAACAAAGACGTAAGGTGGAGGAGGGAATGGGTTTTGTTTCCTTCTCTGCATGTTCTGCTAGTTAAAAAGTAGAAACCACCCTTCACTTTTTGTACCCAGGCAGTCCTGTATTTGATAAACTTGAACCTACCTGGTTTATTTCTTAGGATTATATTCTTCCAGTAGCCTCAGTGACATCTGGCTTCAGCTGCAAAGGGACTTAGAAATAAAACAAAGAAATAAATAGTTTTAAATAGAGAAGGCATATGTTTCTTTAAGGGCATTCTTCTAATCGTGTACCCCCCTGCATACATTAGACTACATATTGTAATTCTTTCAAAATCCAAAATGACGTTTGAAGGTCAAGCGCCTATATTTTTCAGTTAATTTATTGTCAGTCGTTTACTCATTCAGTCAAACTGTCCAGCCTTACTCTAAGAATACAGCTGTGCTGTGAATGCATGACAGCTTTAAACATTAGAATGTTGGGAATTATAGGCTTGTGATGAGTCCCAAAATTTCTGTGCTAGCCACTTAGCAGAGCTGCAGGGTTTTTTTAAAAAAGATTTTCAGCCATATTGATTGGATTACGTAGTGGCAATAGGTCATATGTTAATCTAAATATAGGTATCTGTGTCTGGCTCTATAGTGGAAAAAAAACTTAGGTTTGCTATAATGTCGTTTGCTATAATGTTTTGATAGTGGGATAGTTACCAAAACTGTGATTATATTTGTACAGTAGTCCCCCTCTTGTCTGTGGTCTCACTTTCTGAAGTTTCAGCTACCCACAGTCTGAAAATATTACGTGGAAGATTCCAGTGTCTGGGAGATGGCACCGACACAGCCTGCTCCAGGCCCTGCCACTGTTACCCCAAGACATGCCACAAGAGCTACCCTGCAGTGTCAAATATCTCCTTGAAGAAGTGGGGAATTAATTAGCTTAAAATCAGGAGGCTCCAAAAGGGGGGCAATTTAGTGAGATCTTTCCTACCTGTGTTTACGGTCACACACAGGAAAAGAACCAGCCAGAGATTCAGAAGTAAGCTAAAAATGTGTTTTATTGAGGGGAATTCACTCATGTACGTACGCAAGATACACACAATCACACATTCACGCAAGACCTAACTGAAAGAAAAAGGGAGGAAAAATTATAGAGAGGTTGAGGGGTTTGGGGGATTTATAATAACCAGTCCAGAAGAGGAGTGAAGAGCAGAAATGTATTTTGGCTTAGGTAGGACCTAAGGGCAGTTCTCATTCAGGAGCCAGAGAGACAGAGTGACGGGTAGACCTTCGAGAGACTGCACTGGGCATCCTGAAAGCAGGGGTATTTGTACCCTGAAAATGGCTTGTGGTTGTGAAGGTTCCAGATGCAAAACAAAGGGAACCTGTTGTGGACAATGGGTCTTTCACCTGTTGATGGGCTTAGTGCTTTGATTTACAAAGACATGATGGATGTTGCAATAACTATTGTGGGTGCTGTGAAGAAAGAGGAAAGAATCCAGGTGTACAAGAGATGGATACCTGTAAATCAGTGTCCTGATGGGCTCCTCACAGTTGGATTCCCTGGAAAAGTCCAGCTTCTATTCAAGCCTATTATCCACTGGAGTGGTGTGTATTTGCCTGACAAATGACTCAGTCTTACCTAGAGGAAGTTTCGAGTTGACCTATCCTCACATTTACGGTCAAATTCTTTCCCTTGCTTGGTTCAACCTCTCCGTCACCTCTCAGGCTTGAATTTGATATCAGAGCCAATAAAATGTGTTGCCAATTACATGTTATGCCAATTAGTTATGGTGCCCATCCAAACCATACTAATATCAGGGAATCCCAAATCGGGGCCTTACACCACCCACTCTTTGCCTGCCTTCCTGCCGCCCCTGACTTTAACTGCCCCTCTACCAACATAGCCACAGGAAATGGCTCTAGTGCCATTAGAAGTAGCCAGGTAGCTTCCGAGTAGCTTTGTAGAGTACTGTATATTATAGGATTTGGTACTATCTGCGGTTTCAGATATCCACTGGGAGTCTTGGAATGTATCCCTTGCGAATGAGGGGGACTGCTGTACTTAAATTATACTTAGTTTGAAGCAATATAATGGCCTCCCATTTAGTTTTTATGTACAATTTAACATGATGATTTTGATCTTTGGCCTGCTAGTGCTTAGTGCAAAGACATTGATGTAGCATCCCAGGAATTGGTTCTGGCTTCGCTATCGATCAATCAGTCAATTGGTTACTTTATATGTACCCCAACTTCATCTCAAGACTAGCACTCAAAGCAGCTTACAAGTTAAGAAGTACGGGTAAAACTCATGTAGCTACAAACCTACACAGAATTTAAGATTAATATAGTATTAAACTATTTATAGTATAGTATTAAACTGTTTATAGATCTTTACAACATTTCTGCTGAAAGGATAGAATATACAACCCACTATGCCTTAAAAAGGAAGGAAGCAAGGAAGCAAGCCAGTAAAACAATCATGCTGGAATAGAAAGGAAATGGAAAAAGAAAATAGAACTAGAAAATGGAAATTAAATTAAAAAATAGAAACTTGCTAACAAAAAGTTAGCAATGAAGAAGTCTCCCTAGGAAAGGAGTCTCTTATTCTGGGAGCAGCTACAGCGAATGTCCTCTCAAGAGCTTCTACCAGACATCCCTGAGAAGGCAGCAGGATTGAGAAAATGCCTTCCCCAATGATCTTAGAGCTTAGACAACCTCATATGAGAAAATAAGGTCCTCAAATATCCTGGACCTGTGCTATATAGAGTCTTAATAAGGCACAACAAGCACTTCTCATTGTGCTCGGAAACAAACTGGTAGACAGGGGAGTTGCTATAACAAAGGAAGGGTGTGCTCGTGTAACAACCCCGTATTAAAATCTGGCTCAAGGTCTTTGAATTAGCTGAAGTATCTGAACATTTTTCAAGGACAGCCCCACATAGAGAGTGTCACAGTAATTCTAATTAGATATAGCTGAGGTTTGTGTTTCCATGGCCAAGTTGGATGTCATTAAGAAGGTGCAGTCAGTGTACCAGTTTTAACTGTGCAAAATGTATTCCTAACCACCACTGAAACCTGAATATCTGGGTTCAGGGCTGAGTCTAAAGGTATGCCCAAACTGTAAATCTAGGTTTTCAGAGGGAGTATAACCCCCTCCAGCACAGGTGGACTATTCCTTGATCTGTCTTTTGAATGGTCAGGAACACCTCTGCCTTGTCTGGTTTAAGCTTCAGTTTGTTTGTCCTCATCTAGTCCTTTATTGAAGAGAAATACCTGTTTAGAATTGAAACAGCTTACTTGGATTGAGGTGGAAGAAGAAATAGAGTTGGGTGCCTTCAGCATTCTTATTGTACTGAACCCTGAAATTCTAGATGACCTTTCCAAGTGATTTCATATATATGCTAAAGAGCTTGGGGGACAAAACTCCTAGGAATTCCACAGGCAGATGTCCAAAGAGATGAAAAGGAGTCTCCTAGCCACATCTTCTGTGTTCACTCCTTCAGGTAGGAACGGAGCCATTGTAAAACTATCTCCAAGTTCCATCCCAGCCAGTCAGCTTAGGAGGATACCAGAATCAATGCTTATCAAAGGCTGCTGAAAGGTCTGTCAGTCTTTGAGCCAAAAGGAAGTGTTGGATTTCTTCAGAAGACTTTTAGATTCTTCTGAGTTGTAGGCTTTTTATTCTGTTGCTTAAGAAGTGGTTATTAATTTGTTTCTGCTTTGCTGTTCAGGTTGTGCTGCTTGCATAGTTTTTAATAATCATTTGATTTTAAATTTTTGAGCTTCTTTGAAGTTTTTGGTTTGTTTGGAAGTCAGGGTATACAAATTCTAAATAATAATTTCAGAATATGTTGCCAGTTTCTGTCTGCATCAGCAGGTTATGAAAGATACTGTAAGACATCGTTAAATACACTTGTGATGTATGAAAATACTCCTAGTACTGGCGGTTGGTAACTGAGTTTATATGTGAACTGGAATATTCCCCCCCCCTTTTTTTTTACTGTAAACCTTCTGACAATAGAAGGAACCATAAATACCAGGTATTGCCCAAGTCCTGATGTATTCCTAAATAAAATAATCTGTGATTCCGCCAAAGAATGGCTCCAAGTTAATGACTTGGTGCATATATAATAGTTTTTCTTGGGATCCTGACAGATTGTGAACTTGCATTCCCTTCATGGCTGTCTTGTTGTCCAGTAGTTTATGTTGTCCATGCAGAGCTTGAAAGGATTACATTTTTGGTCTACAGCTTCCAGAATTCCCAGCCAGCTTTGTCACTAGCCTTGCTTGCTGGGAGAATCTGGGAGTTTTAGTCCAAAAAAGTAATTTTTCTAAAGGTGAGACTCCTTAGAAGAGCAGTTTAAAGACAACTACCTCTAAGAAGGTAATGGCAGGGGAACATACACTTCCATAGTGTTTGCACAAATAATTGCACAAATAATTTGACACTTGGATCATTGTGATCTCGTATTAAGATTGGTAGAGGCCATAGGCCTGTTCCTAGAGCCAAGGAATGGTTTGTCCTCATCACTGATGATGTTTTTCCTTTTTCTCTCTGTGTGACCAGGTTAGACTGAAGATGCTGTATGCAGCAACCAGAGCAACAGTGAAGAAAGAGTTTGGAGGTGGACACATAAAAGATGAACTTTTTGGAACAGTTAAGGTAGGGGTGGAAATCCTTTCTTGTCTATTCTTGCTTGCAAAAAAATTTCTCTTCCCTCTGAGGTATTTTCTGCTCATCTTAGAAGTAGTTTGCATTGGTAAGAGTGAATTTTGCATGAAGTGCATAAATTCCACTGCCTCACTCCATGGAATTTTAAAAATCAGAAGCATTGGATAGTTTAGGGGTGTGTGTGTGTGTGTGTGTGTTTGTGTGCTTAATCAATGAAACAGACATTCTGTTTTTGTTGGGTGTGGGTGCTTTCTTTTATAAAGGAAAAACCTGTAGTTCTGTATAAAGACATTTTTGCCCAAATTACAGCAACCTCAGCCAAAAGGAAACCACTCCTTGTTTAATTCTCGTGCTGGAAGTGAGAACTGTTGCCAGAGGGCAGTGATTTTTCAGTAGGCTATCTGGATTTGATGAGAATAAAAAATTTAGTAAATTGTCATCACATTCCCAATTTAAGAATTTTCAGTTTGGCAAATAAGTAAGCCCTTGATGAAGGAAATTCTGGAGGAATACTCTAGTCTATTCATGTTGTGTACAATGTTGTTCAAAATCCTACATCTAGAAGTTAGAATATGATTTTGTACTTTTACTTTCCTATAGGCAGTTTTTACTTCTTTAAATCTGAGAAAATGCACTAGGTGAAAAACTATACTTGCCCTCTAGGAAACTGACTGATATCTTTCTCCGTTATGTTCCTATCTGTGGACAGATGCAACTTCATTCACATTTACCTGCCTTGCAGGTTCTGTTCTGTCTGGATCTCCATGGGGTAGGGTGCGGTGGGAATGAAGGATGACTGAAACAAAATCCACAAATGCTTGAATATATGGTTTGAATGAGTTACCACAGCAAGATTTCTGAGTGGGGGCCCAGTGTGGATTGTCTGCAATATGTGATCACTCTTGTGACCTGCAAGGGTGATCTCATAACACCAGACCTCATGTCCGTTGTTATACTGCCCTTCCTGAGAAATTCTTTTTTGTTCATAGTGCTTAAGCCACTATAGTGGAACTCCTTGCCTCCCCACATTGACTGTTTTTTAGAACAGGTTTACTATATTTAGTCTCTTTGAGGAGGGTATAATATAGCTAAATTTGGTGAGTATCAAAGTTGGAGCTTGCAAGTTTCCTTAACAGCCACCCTACCTTTTCTTTCATAAGGAAAAAACTAAACATTAGGTATATAAGCTTCCCTTCAAATGCAGGAAGCCCTGTTTGAGTGTCAGTCAGGCTTATCTGGTTGCCTAGATATATGCAGTATCCGCATCCCTTGGATTGTGCCATCGTGACGGAACTTAGGTAGCTTAAGTCTATTTTATACATTAGGATGTAGCAAAATCTGGTTTCATGGGCCTCTGCTTCAAGGAAAGATCCACAAGGTGGCAGCGGTGCTTATGAAATGAGGCCTCCACACTATTGTAGATAAATCTTCTATTTCCGGTTTTCGCTCTGCAACTGTTTGTGATTACATCTGATGGAGAAGTCTTCAAGGTACATCTCTCTTTGGCCAGAAAATGTATAACTAAATAATCTGTGGCCCATGATCTGCTGATGTTGGCATTTTCTTCTTAGTGGTATTTTACTTTTCTAAGCAGTGCCTGCAGAATGAAAAAACATGCCAAGTTTGTCCTGGGAAGCCTCATAACAAGGTTTTATATGAGCTGTTCTGTGTGTTTCCTGAAGTGGAGCAACAGTGGCCTATACACACAGTCAACACCTGCAAACCATTTTGGATAGATATGTCTATAAGTGGCTCAGTCAGAGCGTCAGGTTTAGTTCTGAACTGGGGCTGCAAAATTCAGACTAGGATACCATCTGCTGAGAGCTTGTAAAAGTTACTTTGGAGAACTGTGGCTCTTAAATCTCCAACCGGTAGCCATACTGGCTGGAGACTGGGCAGAGAATTGAAAAATGTACCTTCCCCTAGCTCTGCACCTGCTGTAACACTGGCTACTAGGAGATGGTTTTTAGCAGTATTGGGATGTGTCAACTGATCATAGATAGATGGTTCCACTGTTGTGAGTGGCTCCTGACATGGGCTTGACATGCTGTCAAGGGTGCACAGTGCTGATCTGAAAAAGGAGCAGTTTAACTTTTTTGTTAATTGAGGGGAAATGCATTTACAGACTCATACAGGCCACAGTTTATATAAGGTAGAAATCCTGTATTTGTTCCGTAGATCATTGCAGAACAGTTCACCTTGGATGCATTGGAAGACAGCGAAGGGCTTAAATGTAAAGCTTATTATTTTGCCTCATGGCTTCCTGAACTGAAAAGTACAGAGCTGACCAGCAAGTAATTTCACAAACACTGCTATGAATGCAGAACCATGGGCTCTTGCCCGTAGAAGTGAAAATGACCCCATCTGAAACAAGTGCCTATAGGTGGTGGTGGTGCTGCTGTTACCACTACTGTTATTCATTTATGGTTCATCCTTTCACCATAACTGGATTCAAGGTGGCGTACAAATTATTAAAACCAGTATAGCTTAAAAACCTACAAAAAGATCAGAGTGTGTGTGTGTGTGTGTGTGAGAGACAGAGAGAGAGAGAGGGAGAGAGATTTAAAAACAGTTAAGATGTAAAGTTAAAGCTTTTTAAAATTTATAAAAAGCAATATAAAAACTCAACAGGACCTTCACAGCTGATTCATAAAAGCCACATAGAATAGGAATGTTTTCACATGCCAGTGGAAGCAGAGCAAGAAAGAGAGCTACCCTAGCTTCTTTGGGGAAGGAGTTCTAAAGCCCAGGAGCAGCCACCGAGAAGGCCCTCTCCCTTGATTTGACCAAACAAGCCTGAAAGGGTAGGGGTCAGGGACAAGGGCCTCCTCTAAATATCTTAGAGCTCTAACAGGCTCATATAGGGAGATATGGTCCCCATGGCACTCTGTCCATTGTGGCTGGCAAGGAAATTGTGGCACCATGAAACCACTGCTGGTAGAATAGGTTAATGCATGTATCCCATGTTTCTTCCATTGTGGAGCTCAAGGTGGGCTTGGTTATAGTTTGAACCAGAGATGTGGTTGCTATGTCTTCTCTTTTGTTTGACTGCAGGAAGATGTCTCACTCAGCGGTTACCAGAAGCACGTGTCATCCTACTCTGCTCCAGCTCCTCTGACTGCAGCTGAACAAGAGCTTCAGCAAATCCGAATCAATGAGGTGAGCAAGCAGTAGACTGTGATGCTCATCCCAATGTTCCACCCCATCTGCCATTTCCCCCTTGACTGTTTCACCTTTCATAGTGTGCTTTCAAGCTTATGTGTTAGACTGAGACTGGAGGATATGGCTTTGCTTCTGGGATGGTGGTGGTGGAAGAGCTGGCCATTCTCTTTCCTGTCTCCATTTTGGAAACCATTAAAATAGCTGTCAGTTCTGGCTAAAGGAAGAGGAAATAAACAGCACTGGTTGGAAGTGGAAGGAAAGGCTTCTGAAGCCAAAAACAAGCTGTAAAGAAGAGGGCACTGCAAGGAGGAAACAGACTAGAAAAATAGAATAAACATCAGTCACTATAAATAAGTTGGCTGGCTGTAATCTGATTTTCTTGTCCATTTCCTTCCTCGTAGCTTTGCCATACCTGTTTTATTGCATTTATTTGGCCAGTTCCAGATAACTGCTGTGCAGAGAAATAGCCCTTTCATCATTCTCATTGGTACAATGTCCAGTATGTGCATTTCGACAGTTTCACTATGGTCACGTGCTTGCTTGGGGGCCAAATCACTTTCTAAGCTGTGAAGTATTGCTGCCTGAGTGCCAGAGGAACATCCTGTTCCCTAAGCAGTGTTGGTGTTTGATGTGCCTACATTGTAGGCCATGTAGTGTCCTCCAAATGATACCTTGGCCTTCACTGAGGCAAAATAATTTTGGGAGTTGGTGAATGAATTCTGGCATTTATTACCAGCTGATTGCCTGTTCCACTAAGCAGTCCCTCAAGATCAGTGGTTCTCAACCTGTGGGTCCCCAGATGTTTGTGAACTTCAGCTCCCAGAAGCCCCAGCCACTATGGTCAATGCTCAGGGCTTCTGGGAGCTGAAGTCCAAAAACATCTGGGGACCCACAGGTTGAGAACCACTGCTCAAGATGGTAGCCAGATGCCTCTTCACATAGTCATGGTGCTGTCAGTGCAATGGGATGGCCCCACATGTGAAGCAAGAAAAGACTATGAGAAAGTGCAGTCTGATCCTCTGTGAAAACCCATGTTGGCTTTGAGGTAGTAGTTCCCAACCTTGAGTCCCCAGATGAACTGGGACAATGAGGGCTAGGGAGGATGGAGCTGTAAATTCACAGTATCTTGGACTTAGAAGTAGAAACCAATGTCAGACCTGTAGGGACCTCATCCATACATGTTACCAGTTGGTTGAGGCTTGATAGAAAAGCTACATTTTTGAATTACAGCTTCCAGAGTTTTGATCACCCATGCTGGTTGGGGGATTCTGGGAGCTGTGATCCAAATGAGTAATGTTTCCAAGCTTTGGGCTCAAGACTGTGGTTTGGCCTGGCAACAGGTGTGTTGGACTAGATAGCTTTTCAGTTGTAAGAATTTTGAATCCTAAGCTTCCAAAGTAAAGATGATAGTTTAACAATGACTTAATCACATTGTCCCCATCTATTCCAAGAACACAGTACCTCATTTGGTATTCTTTCTTGCAAGCCCACATTCTAGTCATCTAAGCACTGTTTTCAGTTTATCTCTTGGTCCTTTAACACAGAGAGCACCTTAACCATTTTTAACCTGCCACAGTTTGAGCTTTGGGGCTCTTGTGTCCCTGTTGTGAATGAAGATCATATCAGTGATGACTTAATGACTAATGTGCAGCGTCCTGTATTTTCATTTGTGCTTACTTAAAGCCTTGTGAATGTTATCCTTTCTAGGAGAAGGGGTGATGCAGAAGCCTGAAAGCAGGCAGGTAGACATTTCCCTCCACTGTTTCTAAAATGAGCTTTTCAGTATCATAACACAGATATCTAGCCAGAATTTTCCAGGAAATGGGCATTACAGTTTCCATAAAAAGGAGAACAGGTGGGAGAGGGTAGAAGCAGCCAGGAGCCCCTCTTCTGTAAATGCAGAATTATGGACTGAGAGGGACAGGTGACTCCCATAAATGTAGGTTGGGGAGTATGAGAAGTTCTAGAAACAAGTGTAGCTGTTCCCCTGAGGAAGAGCAAGGGACATGGGCTGGGGATGCAGAGAAAGAAAGCAACTGGGGTGGTTAAAAAGCAGAAATTGGGACTGATTGGGATAGTATGACATCAGGAAAGGATTGGGTGATGGACAGGGAAACCTTTGCTTTTTCATTCAAGGGACAGTGTGTATTCTGCTCAGGTAATTGCCCCCAAATCCTATCTGCCCTAATAATGATGATAATAGTAGTCATCATCATCATCATTTCCAAAACTAAGACTCAAGGCAACTTACAAATTAAAACGAGTATAATTTAATTAAGCAAAATTAAAATGGAATCACACTATTATCAGCACCATAAAAAAAGTTTAAAATACACAATTGAAAATTTTTAAAAGCAAACAGTAACATTAGAACAGTACAGCCTGCTCTAAAAAGCCCTTTCTAAAACCTTAAATTCTTGAAAGCCTCCTGGTGTGAAAAAGACTTTGCCTATTGGCAAATGGACAGAAACAAGGAGCTATCCCAGCCTTGCTAATTGGTGAAGATAAGTTGAGTTTGCAGGATTCCTTTGCACTTGCTGCCATCTTAAATTTTTGGTTGTTCTTGTAAATTCAGATGATTTTAAAATAAACGTACCATCTTGGTGTCTCTGGTAGCTGAAGGCAAGGGAACCATGCAGTCTTTGTGTTTCACTTCATGCAACAGTGACTGGAATTCAGTGGGTGGTGTATTTAAACATTGAAAATCATGCAGGTTATAGTCCCTATCCCTAAACAAAGTTCTGCAAGTATTCTTCCAACTTGTCTCTGTTGGCTGTTTGCCAATACAGTAGGCTCTCCTTACCTGTGGTCTCCAGATGTGCAAATTTGGGCAACCACCAGATGTGCAGATTTGAGCATCCTGTACCTAAAATGGCAGCAGCATGCACAAACACATACCAAAGCAACTGTGTGTACCTTGCCACCATTTAGTATTATGGGACATGAGTGTTTGCATTTTTTCTTTTACATGGGCGTTCCTGAAATGGAACCCTTGCAGATATGGAGGGTGCATTGTACACATGCCAGGTCCACAAATTGTCCCTCAATGTACAATAAGTAATTTTTTTAGCGTTACTCACAAAAAAAGGATGCTAGCTTGAAGAGCAGTTTTCCCACCTTTTCTTCAGAAGTGTTTGTATTTTACACACCAGGTGAGAAAGGTCCCTTTTAAAATAATTGCTGGTGATCCAAGTGTTTTGAGCTGATACCAAATTTCAACTTTCTGTTTATTGAGGAAGACAGATACTGCATTGTGAGCAAGAACCAGATGTCTCATCTTCTTGCATCTGTATATATATCATATACCAGGGATGGGCAAAGTTTGACTTTCTGTTGTTGAAGTAGAACCCCTGGTATTCTTTAACACTTGTTATGCTGACAAGCGCTGCTGACAGTTGCAATTCAACAGTATCTGGAGGGCTGCACAGTTCCCATCCCATATAAAATTATGTATTACACATGCAGAATGAGAGAGAGAGAGAGTGCACTAAATTGGTGAATCATTGATGACCAACACTTCATACCCAGTTCATTTTAAAAATGCCATTCACCTCAGATGCTTTGCAATACATACCTACAGATCAGACCTGTGAATCTAAGATGCAGCCCTCATGCCCGTCTCTCCTCTTATCTCTTTTTTCAGCAATACTGTTGAAACAACCCCAGCCCCAGCGATCATCTCTCATTCTGCACCCTTCTCTAAATACGTCTGTCACCACTTCTGGTGACAGGCAACCCACTTTGCCACAGAGTTGCTTCTTCCCCACTTACTTCCTCTTCCCACTCTCCACCTCTGCATGGTTGAATGATTCTGACAGGCTGTGAAGAGAGTCCTTCTCTGTTCAGTGTTCCTTTGCTGGGTCAGTGTGCATGTGATCCAGTGTCAATGTGGCAGGCGAGATGTCACTTTTGTTTTGGGGACAAGCTCAGAGAATTGATTATCACTCATGAAAGCCTAAATCACCAGCTCAGCTTCAGGACTGCTTCCTCTTTTTCTCTCTCTTTTATTTACCCACCCTCTGCAATTTAACCATTTGCCCACAGTACTTTGAGTCCCATGAACCAAATTCATCCAAGATGCTCCTGGTGGGGTGCTGTAATGACAACTAAAAGTGCAGGAAGTTTTCCAGTGCAGGCAAATATATTCTCTCATTTCTTTTGTTCTGCCATGCTTCTCCCATATCCTTCCATGCCTGAAGGAATCACTTTAGATTGAATCAGACGATGACTCCCTAGAAGTTTTTTGCTGGCTCAGTATTGCTTCTGACTCTGTTTGGACTCAGTACATCTTGGTTTAGTGACAGACATCACCCCTCATGTGTGCTCAGAAGTTTGTCACTTTATAGCATTTTAATAGGTTCCAGTTCAGGAGGGGACAATTCTTTCTTACCTGCATTTCACACAACAATCAGAAGGTCTGGCTCCGGAGTAGGTTTTTCATTCCAAGGGTTGGATCTAGAAATTGCCAGTTGCAGAAAACAGTATTGTTGAGTATGTACAGAGTATGCTTATGGTTGTGTAATCACCAGCAGCCTCCAACACAGCCTAAAGACTTGGAGGGCTAGGCATTTCATGGCTGTAAGACATGGCTCCAAGTAAACTTAAGACCACTCTCATTTGATTGCTTAAACAGTGTCTTACTGTAAGTCCCATTGTAGTTTTGTGTGATTTAAGTTGCTTTCTGACTGTGTCTTGCAGGGTAAAACAGCCCGGGTAAGTGCTTCTTGTTGCTTGTTTTCTGTTGTTTTTGCTGTACTGTTTGCTCTCTTGCTTTTTTGAGTGAGGCATAAACTAGGCCTTCCAACAGAGAATGTTTTGAGCTGGCACCTCAGGTTTAATGAAAACAGTGTCTCTGAGAAATAAAAGTGAGTCATTTATGACCCCATGTGTAAGAGCTATGCAGATAAGAACTTGAAATATTCATTTGTACTTTGTTCTCGCATCCAATGCTAATGACCTACATGTAGCCACAGGCTTAATTGTCTTTGGTTGGGAAACCCTGAAATCTCCAGTGCTAACACTATGGCATCACTATGTTTAAATTGTCATACTTCATCTCCATTCCAGAGCTTTACTAAGATCTTTGAAGCTTAAATTGTCCCTTTCTCTCCACACCTTTGGATGCATGTAGAGAATGCTAGCTAGATGGACCAAGCAGCATTTCTTGAACTAAATTAAGCTCACTACAGATCCCAAGGATAAGCATCTGCCAGGCTTGACCTGTATGTTTGTTGGAGGCAATAGCAGTATCAGACCAGTAATGGGGTTTAATCATTTCTGGCCCCTAGGGAAGCTTTCAGGCCTAATCTGCAAGTTTCATAATCAAGCTATGTGTTTCTTTGGGTGCAAAGTAGAGAAACCGTCAGAATGTGGCGTTACTTGTGCTCTTTCAGATACTGGCTTTCTGTCTCTTGTGCATGTCTGCCTGTTTGTGCAGTGTTTTCTGTATCCCTTTGCTTCAAAGGGAAGCTACTGATTTCTTGGAGTGTGGCTTTTCTGTGTCTTGTGTGTCTTCATGGGACAGCATTAAGGTGGTATATTAGGAACGGCTCAACTTTCCTTTCTCAGCATCGTAGTATTTACAATGAACACTCTCAAACTAGTTTTGTTGACTATTTTGCATGCTGCAACAAAATGATATTGTTACCAGTTTTTGTAATGTCCTAGTGTCACATGAGTATATAAAATAAGCTTTGTAAGTAGCAGGCCAACATGGATAGGATTGCAACCTAAATACCTTAGACCTCACTGCCGCAGAACAAGACTGTCAACTATCTAGAGCAGCAGGATTCTTATGTGTTACACATAGCTGTGTGTTCTGCCTATCACAGCCAAATTATTTGGAACTCCTGGTATTAAAGCCCAGTGGGGGACTTATCCCATTTTGAGGCCTCACTTTCAAGTAGAATCCAAATTTCAAAGATTAGGAAATGTAAACTGTACATTAGAGGTGTTACTCACCTTAGACAGGATGGCTCACCGTATGACTTGTTTGCATAAGGGAGGGTGTGATGTCTTGATGGGATCATTCTCTTTACTGAATGTGAAAACTGTACATGAAAAAAACAAAAAAGACCTTGAGGGGCATCTATATATTCACATGCATTAGATTAGTAGCATACGTTTCTGAAAGAGGCATCCATTGAAACATTATACCCTGCATATTAAGTCATTTGGGAATTATGATACAGTGTTACCAAATCAGAAGTAGCTATAAATTTGAAGAGGCATAGAAGTAAAAGCCGGGTCTTAATGAGTTCATTAAGGGCAGTGATGTTGACAGCACTGAACATTGCCGCTGAAATGGTGACCACTTACATGAACTGAGAAACAGCAGACTGACTTGAACGGATATGAAAACTTAATCTGCTATTTCTCCAGTGCAGAGTATGTGGCATCCTCTGTGGGTTGGAAAAGAGCAGTGATGTAGACTCGAGTCGATAGGCTTGGACTCAAGTCAGACTTAAGTCGCTTCAGTGACTTGACTCGGACTCGGACTCAACTCAGCCATAAATGATGCACTGACTCGACTTGACTTGAGACCTGTATATTTTTAATGACTGACTTGATGCTCTTGGTTCAATAACATAACACCTTCATCCAGAAACCTTGCGACTTTGAACAGTGCCTCCATCCCTTTTTGCCTACTAGTCACATGGCAATCTCTCTCAAGCCCAAAGTGTGGGCGCATTTCTCAGTGGGGAACAGGTTAGGTGATGGGCATGAGGTAGGCTTGAGGTCTGCTCAGCAGCCTGTCCCTGTTGCATATTGGAGGAGCCTTCTAAAACATTTCCTTAGAGCAAAAGACAAGACTCGCCCCCAAAGTGCAGGATGCATTTCTCAGAGGGGAACAGCAAATGTGTTAGGCAACAGGCTTGAGGAAGAAGGATCCTTCCTTCTAAAGCTTTTGAATCTTCAGTAATGGGAAATAAGATCCTGTTCCCCACTTCTGAAGCCGCAGGTAGAAAAATTGCAAATGTGGAGAGCCGGCTCTGCTTAAATTGTTAAAATTGAGTTTATATCACTCTATCCAATAATTCTGGAATTTTGGTTGAGGTATAAAGTTGACTTCCAGACTTGAGACTTGACTTTAAAGTATCTTCAAGGACTTGAGACTTGACTTGAGACTTGGAGGTAGAGACTTGAGATTTGACTTGAGACTTAGAGTAAAAGATTTAAATACATCACTGGAAAAGAGTAAGCTGTAAAAGTAAACAAAGTCTGGAACCTATCAGAAATTCAAAATGTAAAAGGACTTCTACCATGTTACATGTTTTGGAAGCCATTTTGGAATAATATTTGCCATAAAGATTGTTACGGGTTCCAGCACAGACTTGCATTGGAAATGTGCAGACCTGTAGTCTTAAGAGTAGCAAGCATCTTATTATAGCTTCTCGTTACAGACTGTTCACACACTCTTGGTTCTCTGTCAGAGTAGTTTAGGACATTAGGGCAACATCTAACAGTGTAACTTTGGTTTATTCTGCCAAAGATGTCAGTCTTCTGTCTGTCCTATAACTCTCTGTGTACTTGAAAAGCCAGTTTTAGAAGGCTGGGAGATCCCCTGGAACAGGTTTTGTGGCAGAGCAAGAGGGGAAGAAAGCCCTAGTCTTTCTGACCATGGATACAGAAGTGCATCGTTGGGTTTCTGCTTTTCAAACCAGCGTAGCTTAGTAGCATAATTTATGTATTGTTGACTTCCTAAAAGGGAAATGCATTCCCTGTTTCTGTGGAAGATTTTTGCTGCAACATTCTTTTTAAGTGAGGGAGAGGCAGGTTGGGACTCTGCTGATTAGCATTTCCTTTTCTATGACTAAAGCGTTGGAGGTGTTTAGCCTCCAAATAGTTTTACCAGGTTTTTGTAATAGGAGTAAGGGATAGTTGGAATTCATGACATGCAGGATTGACAGTCAGGAAACAGCTAATGGCAAGCTTCTGTTCTATCTAACTGCCAAAGGAAAATATTGATTTCAGTTAACTTAGTCATTTATTTCTCTGTCAATTTCTTCAAGTCAATTTCTCTGTTACCATATTGTCCACATTCTTAAATTCCACAATGTATACATTTCTGTCTTTATACAGGGTCTATACTCCTAAATATAAGATGTGGGGTGATGAGGGATCTTCTTCAGTCTCTCTCTCTCTCTCTCTCTCTCTCTCTCTCTCCCCCCGCCCCCAAATCTTTCCAGCCTTCAAAAAGGGGAATCTGTTATAATAAGGGACACTTGCCAGTTCTATAAAGGTTAAGTTTTCGAGACGTCAAATAAGGGACATCCCATATAACAAGGGACACGTGACAGCCCTGCCTCCAAAGCAGCCACTTTGCTATTCATTTGCCAGAGTGGAGGTTTAATACTTGCAGAGAAATAGCTGGCACTTCCTTTTTTTGTAAACAGAAGATGAAACATTGAGCCGTGGCCCAAGAGCCACTACACAGAATTGGCTGCTGATCAAGGCCTTGAAAGGTGGTGGTATTCTGAGCAGATGCCCTTGCACTTGAACCAGGTAGACTTCTGCTTTCAGTGGCAGTCCTGTGATTGACAGTTGGCCCTGATCTCTAGAGCAGGATGGCTTGGTTTATTCAACTTGAAATTTAAGATGTTCTTAAATTGTGACATGCTTGCTAGAGCTATGCTCTGTCCCTCTATGCACATTATAAAAGGTCCCCTTTCCTACTGCAAGAAGAATAGTTTTCCAGAGATCTTCCACTGTAAAATTGCCACATCTTTTCTGTAACAGTGGGAAGGACATTAACAAGTGTTAAAACATGTGAATATGGTTTTGAGAGCCCAAGCCTGTTGTAATTTTTCAGGACAAGTTCATCATTATTGTAAGCCACTTTGAGTCCTTTGCCAGAAGAAGTTTGCGGTACAAAAATAAATAAATAAAATCATGCAGTTGCAGACAAATACATATAGCCTTTCTTTCTTAGAGGAAAACAGAACATTTCCCTTGGCCTACTTTTGATGATTTTTTAAAAAATCCTTCTGCAAAGCTTATCTCAGCATGCACATGATAAAATTCTGCACACCAAAACTGACTGAGACAGGAATATTACATATGCTTACCAAATGAAACTTAACCACACTGAACACAATGGTACCAATTTCTGACGAAACATGATTTGGTCTGTGCTGTAATGTTTACACATATTGTAGACCCTTACAAATTAGTACATCTTGTGTAATTTGGTGTTTTAGTGGAAACCTCCAGGCTCCATGGATGTTTTAGAGCATCTTTTAATTGTTTAGGATGTTTAACTCTAGAGCTGGAATCTTCTTGGTGACTTACACCAGTGTAAGTGGGAGGTTATATCAGTGGTATATTTAGAACGACATTGTACAAAGATGCATCCAGTACATCTTTGCCCTGTATTTTTTTCTCCAGGCTACACAATGGCAGCTGAAAGGTGCTGAATGTAGCTTTCCCCACTCCTTTCTACCCTAATGGCAGGAGTTGGTGCTGGGACTGCTTTGTGACACTGAAACCCCATCTCCTGCATTCATCTCTCTTGGATTTCTTACATAAATATAGTGGTAGAGCTTTATTAAATAGGACCTCATCCATGATGACCTCATATTTGCATTCCTTAGTCAGCAGGGGACAGCTCTTGTACTTGCATCCCTAAATCAGCAGAGGATGAATCTTAATTTTAGGAATTTACTTTCTCCCTGAGCATTCAGTTCTGTGAATTCTCAACTTCTAAATATTCATCATTCTATAGGTATTACTGGAGATATTTCAGGTCTATAAGCCGAGGCTTTCTTCACAGTTTTTTATGCCAGTTTTTTAAAAGTGTTTTTGTGCACATTGCAGGTCCATAGACTCATAACATTGCGATAGCTATATTTTGGGTTTGATTTTGATTTTTTAAAAATTTCATCCTGTTTTTGTAAACTGCCTGGTAAGTGGTTTATAAATTTCAGATAAAAAGATAAAATAGTTGTGGTGGCAGAGAATATATGTGACAGTACAACTGTTGCTAAATGATGCTTCCCTTCTTGTGATCTTTGTTGCTGAAGTGCTACCATGAAGAAAATTCTTGATGTTGAAAGCAGCTTAAGGATGGAATGGGAGTCCAGCATTACCTGAGGGATTCTTTGATGCCTCTGTTACCTGTACCCTCATTATCCTTCACTTGGTTATATTAGCTAAGTTCACACTCTTATCTTAATAAACTCCTTTCGTAGTACACTTGAATAAAATGCAGAAAATTTCAGTTAACTGCAGTTTTCCATTTCAGCTGCACGCGGAAACTATGATTACCAGCTTGGAAACAAGCTAGGATTTTAAAACAACTTTAAATTGTGGCTTAGGATCCTGATTTGTTCCCAGATTGGTAATCTGAGTGGGGATCTGTGGGTAATTGAAGGTTTCTGGCATTTGTAGTGATTTGTGTAAGTTTTTTAATTAGACCATTGGCGATAATGGTCCAAACCCAGAAATTCTGCATTTTGCCCTTTTCAGTTTTCCATGGAAATTTTTGTTTAAAGGAAAAGTGATTGGAAGAAGGGAAGTGTAACTTTTCGAATTTCTTCAAGTAATAGAAAACCCTAGAAAATCTTAATGCAGAAAACTGAGTTGCTTTCTCATATGAAACTATCAAGGTTTGCTAAAAAATATAGATACCTCAAAGGTTTTTCTTGGTAGAGCTGAACATTTTGGTCACTTTCCATAGGGGACTTTTCCAGAGGAGTTTAGCATAGAACTAACCTTGCTGCAATTTTTGTTTTGCTTCTGCTGCAAGGATCTTCATTACCTGGTCTCCAGCAGTGAGATGGTAGGGCTCTCTCCTGCAAGTATCATTTTGCTTCCATTTTTTTCTGCTACATCTTCAAGGCACCTCTTATATATAAGTTCCTATTGTCCTCTACTTAATTTTGGAGATAATGTTTTGTAAAATGGATCTGTCTGCTGACCCCACATTGATTTTTGCTGATTCTGGTTTCTTCTCTTCACCTGTCCTCAGGATTCAGATTCCCAGGAGTCCTACACTGAGATGGTAGGCTGGACATTGTGTGTCTCTTCCTTTCTAGGATTCCCCTCCCCATTTTCTGGAGCTTCTTCTCTTGCATGTATTAACTATGACAAAAGTTTGAAGCCTCCCTTTGAGGAGAAAAGTTACTGAAGTTCCAAAAGAGCCAGCTCTGTAATTCAGCAGCTTAGAGACTCTGTAAATTATTGTTGCTTGGCTCAGAGGTATATAAAGCTAGCATACTGTAGTACATAAACCAGATAAAGTTCAAAGTCCCCCCTTCTAATCTCAGCTCAGTTGTCGTCATTTTAGGAATGTTACTGTTTCTTAGCCTCAGCCCCACTCCCCAAGTACAGTATAGGGACGCCTTAATCCATATATTCCATGTTTGGTGAAGTTTCACAAAACATATATCCGTGTGCTCACATTTTGCTTTGAACTTTACAACCCAAGCCCAAGTGGGCAAGGTGGGGCATTCCAGACCAACAAAGATGCCCCACATTCTCCTGGTCTTCTGTTGCCTTATGAACCATCTGAGCCTCTTTCTTTTTGCTAGAGCTGCCGTCCCTAATCCAAGCCAGCTAGGGAATCCTATGCTAGAAGAGTTGTCCTGTGAAATGGCCCCATACCTTCAAGGAAGGCAACACAAGGGTCTCCACTTCCCATGTTTCCTTTCCACTAGGGGAAAGCTGTTGTCATTTACTGGAGGACCCAAGCAGGAATGCTTCGGCAGGGTTTGTGAGACCAATGCTCTTGTAAATTATATGGCTGGATTTTCCAGATTGTTTGGTTATTATGGTGTCCAAGCACAACCATTGTGTGGCTTTTCATTAAATAATTGCAGATTCTTTGCCCATATGAAACCTTTCACAAAAAAACCCCCCAAAAACCCCAGCAATTGTGTCTTCAATTATATATCCTTGATTACACTGAAATTGGTGCACTTTTGTGTCTGTGGGGCTGGATCCATGGCCTTTCATGTTTAGCTGGGATCTAGAAAGGGCCCAGTATTTTTCCAGGGTAGTGAAAACCATCACTTAAAAGTGACTCCCAAATGAACTGCCTGCTCAGGTTAAAAAGTTATGCCATTCCTGGGAGTGGGAAACTGTTCCATATTATTTTAGAAAACTGTGGGAATCATGTGACTCTCCAAAACTCCCAGCACTCCTCCTCATTGGCTGTAGTGGCTAGGGCACCTGGGAGTTGCAAACCAAGGACATCTTAAGGACTGTATGATCCCTACCCCTGTTTTAGAACAACTGCATACTAATAAATTACTTAGTGGCTTTTGTTTGCTATTAGCCTAAGCCAGGAACTGCTAAAACTTTTGGGTAACTCTTTTTTTCCTTTTGTTTCTGTCACAATGTGACTCCATATCCCTACATTCTCCATGGCAGATGGTAGTGGGCTGCTGCTGCTGCCCATCAATGGTTGAATACCCTCACCTTGAGGAGGTAGGCTCTGCTGCCAGCATTTTGTGCTCTGTTCCCGGCGGGGGGGGGGGGCAATTTTTTTCTTTTGATTGTTAATGTGGTCACATCCTTCTTGATTTTCTCTCAATCCAAGGAAGGAAATGATAACAAAACCTCCAACAAACCAGTGTTCGCTTTTCATTATGGGCCCTGTTTTCTAAACTGCCTTGAGAGAAACGTGAAGGATAAGTTACCCAATGTGTGATGTGGATTTCTCATAGAATGAATATTTCCTTATATTCTTTTCTGAGAGAATCTGGAACAACAGTGAGTGGCTGGTGTTTAATCAAGATGGTGATTAGAAACCTTCATTTTGAAAGTCCATATTAGGCCTTCTGAACAGGCAGAAAATTCTCTGCACAAGCTTTGAAAACACACAAAGAATTTTGTGCTTTTTTTGGTTGCCTTAATAAAGTCCAACAATATGGACTCTGGAATTCATCTTACGGTCAACACAGCTACTCCTTCATTCACTGAATAAAGACTCTTTCCTTCCTTTTTCATGGGTTTCTTCTGTGTAATCTCCCTTGTAACCCACAGTATAATTTTGTGTGTGTATGTATGTATGTAAATAATTGACAAAAATTACAAGGAATTCTTAAAATGCAGTAAAAAAATTAATCTGTGTGCCTATGCCAGTATTTGTCTCAGGCTAATAAATTTAGTAGGATCCTTTCTGAATACAGAGCTAATGCCAGTGTATAGGAAGGATTTGCGAGACTGAGGTTGTAGAAAGGTTCTCATCACCATGCTTCAGAGCTCAACTTGTTTAATTGCACTATATTGTGAGTGTATAATGTTCTGGTGGATTTCTGATACAAATAAATTTTTGACCAGTCTTCTAACTGCCATTTAAATTCTTACCATCTTCCTGTGAAGAATGGGGATGCTTGAAATGAAATGTGGGCCTACCAAGGACTGTCAAAGGAGGCCACTGGGCCTGTTTAAAATTAAGGCCAACTGGACATGAGGTGAAATATTAAGGTCTTTCCTCTGCTTCTCAATAACAGTCATGGGAGGGGTGAGACTGAGACCGTCTGCCATAATCTCAGTACAAATCCCTTCCCCTCCTAGGAGTTTTCAGTTTAGCAGGAGAAGCTTCTATTCGTGCCAAATGCAAACTTCCCTTCTGGGGCTCACAGCAGCTTGAAAAATGTGCCTGTTCTTTTCATTCTGGCAGGGAGAAAAAGTTAAAACCATGAAGCTTGCCATGGTCCTTATCCTGATCCCCCCCCATGGCTGTTACGTTGAAGATGATGACATGAAGTGCAGTCATACAATTATTGTGTTGTCTTGTTGTGCCACTTCCATGGCTTAATTATGCATCCTGGGCTACAATTTATGAAATATTCCAGTCTTTAATAGTGCTCTCACCAGTCCAGGGTTATTACCATTTTTTTTTTAATTGGCAAGAGTACACTTTCTCCTTATGCCTCATAGGAAAAGGTCCAGATCTCCCAGTGCAAAAGTTGCAGCTGCCATCACTGCTTTGGCTATAGCCTGGGAGAAAACCACTTCAGAACTCACACAGGAATATTGTACACTGAGTTTTGGTTGTCTGGAAAAGTGGTGGTGCCACCCTTTGTGTTGTACATTGGGACCTGGAGAGTTCCTAACTTCCATAGCCTTGTGCTGACTGTGATCTGGACAGAGTTCTGTTTTCTGTGCTTTCTGTTGGATACCGTAGTAATGACTGTGGTGCTAATCTTTTCCTGCACTGCAGCTCCTGTGAGATGAGAGAGGACCATGAGAGGAATGAAAAAGAGCTTTGCATGATACAACTAATAGCCCGTGTAATTCAGCTTCTCATTCCCATCATAGCCAACCATAAACCATAAAGTTTTGGAACCACAGCTTCTAGGATCCCCCAGCCAGCATAGCCAGTGATAGGCTGTAAATGCAGATGCTTAGAGAAACCTCGCAAGTAGATCATAAAAGGCAGCAAATCTTTCTTGCTGTTGCTTCCCTAAGAAGGTATACTGAGTAGTGCAGATGTCCTCTATTGATTTGTTTAATTCCCCACTTAAACACCATCTTCAGACTTGTTCATTACCACCTTATGAGGTGCCAAATTCCATGAATCATGTGTTGTGTGGAATAGCACTTTCTTTTCTCTCTCTTTGCAATTAATGCTTTGTCAATTTCAACAAGGCTTTTGTAATGCTAGCAGTTTCATTTTCAGTCTTTTCCCTAATGATTGTGACTGTGGTGTTTCTCTTTTTCATGATCATTATCTACAGAGTTCATGTTTTCATTCACAAAACCTCTTTCCTACATTACTTAAGTTCATACCCCCTCAATGTTGTTAATAGTTTTACCCCAATATGTGTTACTTTACATTGACTCATACTGAACTTCCTTTAATATCTTCCTGTGTATTACCTATCCATCTACTTCTCCGTCCATCTGTCTGCCTGTCTGCCTGCCTGCCTATCTAGCTATCATAAAAGGTTTATAAAATTGCAAAAAAAGCAGAAGAGGGAGAAAAAGAAGAAGTGTAAGATGACCCACTTTGGGTATCTGATCACATTGTTTGGGCACATCCTGGCACCTAGATTTTCACCATCTGAAATAATTCAGTCTCATCTGCAAACATCATTACTTGCTATTCACCCAAAACTGCAGATCATTTTCAAAGAAGTTCAGTAACCTAGACCCAATACCGATTCTTGAGGGACCAAACTTTTTATTTCCCTTCATTGTGAGAACTGTCCATTACTCTTCTCTGCTTATCCCTCACACTTCCTTGTTATTTATAAAACCAGTTAGTAGGCTTAATGATGACCCATCTTTTTGTCCATGACTGCCAAACAAACTCAAGAGTCATTAGTGGGGATGTGTCAAAATATGACTACTGTATAATTTTTGTCCACAAATTTGTTTAAACTTACAACTCCCAAACATTGGTGGAGCATTACTTCCTTTTTCAGACATGATGCTGATTCTTCCACAGGAAAACTGATTCTTCTATTAGTTTACTAATATTATATCTAGTTATTACTCTAGTGAGCTATAAGTAAAATTGTCCCGTGTCTAATAATTCTTTATCTAATTGTTACTCTAGTAAGCTAAAAAGAAAATCTATTTTTCCACAAGTTTGTCCAGTACTGTTTCTTCTCTAGCTCATATATGATGAATAATATAAATTAATATATTTTACATACTACTTTTTTCAGACAATCCATCTGTCTTTCTCATTCTGGTCATCATCTGTTCTTCTGCATACTAGATCTGTATCCTGTTGCTTTTAATACTTTTCAACTGTATCTAGGTGAAAATGGAATATGATTAACAATACAACAAAGGGAAACATTTATAGCCAATCAGGACTACTTCAGACATTTGACATGCATGAAACTGAAATTGCTTCTGATAACTGAGACAAGAAATAATGCAAATTTTTCATTCAGTAGAAAGTTATCTTTCTGCCCCTTGATGAAAAGTAGACTCAGCCACTCATTCCATGATCAAAAATGAAAGTGATATATTGATGGTTGCTTAATGAAGCGTGTGACCTATTTTTTAAAATGTTTTTCCTTTTCTGTAAAGCACCAAAATGATGAGATACTGATTTTTCCCTGATGATTCTTTTCGAGATCTTATAAGGCTGTTTTTCTGCCATTATTTTAGAAAGAAAAATTATTTTCAGTCTCATTTTTAAAGTTATGATAAACTATGCCAGTTGGTTTCAGTTACTGAGGAGATATTTTCAGTATTATTGGAAGACTAGATTTTAAAAGAATGTACTTTTATTGCATTCTTAAGATACACCACTTTGAATGCAGCAAGGAATCATTTTCTTATGTATAAAAAGAAACTTTCTTGTTCCCTTTCTTATAAGTATCACCCACTAATGAGCCTCTCTGAGGCAATGTATAAAGAAAGATTTGAGGTTGGGAGGCTGGTAAAGAGTAAAAGAGTTTTATCATTTTGTTTTCAATTTGAGGGATATATGGGGAGTATGCATAGTATGCTTAACGAAAAGAAAAGAAGTTGCATGTCTTTTCTTTACACTGTACAGTCAGTGCTCCACATTTGCGAGTTTGACTTTCACAGATTTAACTAACTGCAAGTTACTTCAAACTCCTCCTTCACCACCACCAGCCAGTGCCTGAGGAGCTAAGGATGGTTGGCAACCCAACTGTTGACACCACAAACCCTCTCCCAGTGCCCCCTCACGCTCAAGGAAGGAGATGGGTGAGAGGAAGTATGGGGCTACCATGCCAGCTCATCCCCTTTCCCTGTCCTTTCTCTGACCTGGTTTGGACCTTGGGTGTCCATTCTCCCCACTATGCCTCAGTCTCCTTCCCATAGACATAAACATTTTGATATTTGCAGTTTTTCCACTTTTACGAGGGTCTTGAGCCCCTAACTCCAGTGAATGTGGAGGGCCAACTGTATAATCAAAAACAGTATCCACAGGGTATGAGTAGATAGCTGTAAGCTTTACAGCTGTCCAGCAGGCCTTGTGGATTTGGGTCTATATCCAACTTTTAGTCCCATCCAGAGTAGACCAAGTGAATCAATGGGTTAATTAATTAACTTACCACTGAGACTAGGAATTGGGTTTCACCCTTTGTTTTTGCCAGTATCTCATGGCTATGATTTTATAAAGCGAGCCCTATCAACAGTCTCCTTGATTTTCTTGTTTGATACAAAGTCTAAGTAGAGGTTCATGAATCTGGAGCAGGGGGTGTGAGGAAATGTTCTCCGACTGCCTCTGTCATCTCCCCTGGCCAGCATATCCCATGATGAAAGATGGTAGGAGTTGTAGTCCAGCATTGGGAGGCTCACTCTCTCCACTGGTGCTCGAGAGAGTCAGGCACAAGGGAGTATCCCTTCCCCAGAACTGTGAATAGGCAGAAACCAGGGGTACTGCAGTTGCTACTTGGGGAGGATGTGAGAAAACAGCCTGGAGTGTGTGCAAACAGAAGCCCGGAAAAATAAAAAGCAGTTTCCCTATCCCTGTTGTTTAGGCAGCTGTCACCAAGGTGGCTTTCCAGCAGTCCCTGTAGAACACAACCTTTGGAAAGGAACATACAACCGCATGTAATAGATTGTTTGGCCCTTAGTTAGCATCGCTTCATGTCTCCTTATCTTGGTCTGCATACAAAGGTCTTGCCTACAGTGGCAGCCTCTGCAACAGGCTTGTTTTTCATAAGGATTCATAAGCTTGTGAGTGCCCTAAGTACCAGCAGCATGGTTTGTGCTTGGCTATCATCTCAATATCTCTTCTTCATTCTTCTCCAGCTTCCTTGGTTTTGTCTCTGTCAATTTATTTTTGTTTGTTTCTCTCTCTTTTTTCCCTGTTGCCAGGTCAAGACTGAAATCAGTGTAGAAAGCAAACACCAGACCCTTCAGGGATTGGCTTTTCCTTTGCAACCAGAGGCACAGCAGGCCATTCAGCTGCTCAAGCAGAAGAAAATCAATTACATCCAGCTGGTAAGAGGCCACATGGAAGCTTGTCCATTTATTCTTCAGATGACTCCTGCTTTCCTGCCCAAGTCGTGTGTGTGCAAGGCTGCATTCTTTATATTGCTGTAGCTTATCCTAATCCAAATGTTGTTTTGAAGTGTGTCCTCTTGCCTTTGTTTAAACAGAAACTGGACCTGGAGCGGGAGACCATAGAGTTGGTCCACACGAATCCCACTGAGATAGCGGACCTACCTAAGAGAATTCCTCAGGATTCTGCCCGTTATCACTTCTTTCTGTATAAGCATTCTCATGAAGGAGATTACCTGGAATCAGTTGGTAAGCTCTGGACAAATCTACAGTCTTGTCTTCTTTTTTTAAAGAAAGAAAAAAAAAAGAGAGAGGCTATAATTTGTGTGTGCCTTTCACAAGCATTGTGAAGATGTCCATGTTCCTATGAGATGTGTAGCGAAATTTATTCTGTGGGTATACCAGTCTGTTTCCACCTGTATAGATTTGGTTATCCCAGAATGTGGGGATCTGAGAATGTGACTTTTGATTTCCTTTCTGGTAAAACATGTTTGTCTGTGGCAGTCCTCAAAACCACAAGCAGCTTCATAAGCCATTGCTGCCAAACTGCGCACAAAAGGATTCTGGGAGTGTCAGAGCCAGTGTCTTCAGAACCATGGACTAAAAACTGTTTTCATGCAAAGGTTTTGTTCAGTCTAGATGTTCTGCCTTGTCTAAAATGTACAGATGGCAGTCATTTCCCTCATCCGTACCCTGGGTTTGTGGAATTAATCTTCCTGGGTCGCAGGAATGGCTGATACACTTTCCTTTTCCCTTGCAGTGTTTATCTACTCGATGCCTGGTTACAAATGTAGCATCAAGGAGCGCATGCTGTACTCCAGCTGCAAGAGCCGACTGCTTGACACAGTGGAGCAAGACTTCTGCCTAGAGATTGCAAAAAAGGTAAATAGTGACCTCTTGCTCCAGAGGCTTATCTTGAAGCAGGAAATTCTGTTCCTCCTTGCTGGATGTTAAGACCTGATTCCTGTTAGTGGATCCCAACTAGAGTAGATCTACTGAATCAGTTGTTGGCACGAGGAGTCAGCATGCAGGTAAATCGCATTGCTTCAGTAGGTATGCTCTAGTTGGGATTAGCAATAGGATTTAGGCTTTTAAATTCTGAATGGTGTGAAGGAGTAGTGGGGAAGTACCTGAACATTCTTCAGGGGAGACTTACTCAGGTGGTGACAGATGAGTCTGAGCAAAAACTGTTCAGAGAAGACATCTAGATGTTCTTGGTGATCTCTGTGATTCACACAAATGGGTCATCTGCATCTGTACATTGTGTCTTTTGGAACCACCCAAAGCAAGGACGGAATCTTCTGTCAAGAGTAGTTTCAGATGTCCAGACAACCTTATAATGAGAAAAGATTATTCTAGCAGGCCTCAATGAACACATCTGGAATGTTCAGATACTGGAAATAAAATAGGATACTTGATTGGAAATAGCATTAAGGGGAGGGAGATGTTAGGTGTCTTTTGGAAAAAAGACAAGAGGAGAAATTGCAAATTGTTGCCATGATGAGCGAAAAGGTGCCTGTCGCTACAAGATTTAGATGCCCCCATGGCCAAAACTACAGACTACATTTCCACCCTTTCTTTGTCCCAGATTGAAATTGATGATGGAGCTGAGCTGACGGCAGAGTTCTTGTATGACGAGGTCCACCCCAAGCAGCATGCCTTCAAGCAGGCCTTTGCCAAGCCCAAGGGGCCCGTGGGGAAAAGAGGACAGAAGCGACTTATCAAAGGACCAGGCGAGAATGGTGAAGACAGTTAAACCTCCTGGACAGAAGGACGGGGTCAAGAAAATGGGCTACAAAGGTCTACAGCTTCCAGGGTTGCAGCTCCAACCAAATCTGCCCCTTGGTGTCTGAGCCTGTCCATTGAACTCCAGAACCTTTTCCCCTCCACCTCTTCTTTCAGAATCATGTCCACCTGATTTCATAGAATGGGAGCAGAATCTGGGGGCTAAGAGGAAGAGGGAGAACTGTCAAGTGTTTTCTCTTTCCTTTTGCTCTGTTGTTGTGTAAATTCTGGGGGACGGCATGTAGGGAGGGAGACCCTAATTGTTCTTGTTTGAAATGACTCTTTAAAATTGATGCTCCTGTTACTTATTACATTGTGACTTGGTTTACTTGGGATCTGTGCTACAAAATCCGATTTTGTTTGTCTGAGGGAGTTGCTTACATGTGAAGAGCAAGACCTTCCTTTCTTCATATAAACCCCTCACATGTTCTTTCTCTCTTGGGTTACTGTTGTTCCTATGTCACGAGAAAAATAGAAGAAAAAAACACCACCACATTATCAGTAGTCTTCAGAATCTGACTACTGTTAATTCCATTTCCTTGCCAAGGTGGGTTTGTGTGCCGAGGATCTGAGTCAATATTTATACATTTTTGTGACTTTTGGATGGGTGGGGTATGTTTCAGAGATGAATGTGATCTGTTTCTGTCACCCCTGCCCCGCTCCTGGCACTTCTTATTGTTTTCTGCTTTATTTACCTTGGGCCTGTGGATTTACTGGGGTGGGGTCTGCCAAGGCTAGTGGAGTTTTCTCAGAAAGACAGAGGCATGTTGTTGGGATGCAGTAAAGCTGATCCCTCCCTTGCAGCTAGAGAGGAGGCAGGGCCCCTGAGAACTGCATCCATTTCATCAGTGAATTGTCATAACATCCTGTTCCAGTGCTTCCTATCTAGCCTTGTTTATGGCAAAAGAATGAGCTTCCAGCACAGATTCCTAGATGGAGCCTAGATTTCTTGTTAAAGGAGCTGCCTTATAGTCCTCCTTATTCCTTTTTATAAAGCTGTGCACTGGAGACCAGTTGATTAATTCTGGTGCCCATCCACCCACCCACCCCCAGCACCTCACTTGGACGGCTCAGTGCCTTGTGCCACAGCCACACAAGAGGAGAAGACAAGAGGCACTTAGAAATAAGTATAAATCTGTGACCTGTTGGCATCTCTGTCTTAACAAAGTCAAGGCTCCAGCCATTTTCACATTGTCCTGGTCCACCATCCCTGATACTCTTCTTTTCATGACAGTAAGGCAACCATTTTACAGGGGAAGTCTGCTTTACCACACGTGGCCCTGCCAGCTTTCAACCTGATGCTGCATGAATGTACTGAGATTTTTGTCTTACTTACTGAGACAATGTGGGCTTCAACAGCCTACTCTCAAGCCAGATGGTTCCAAATAGGACCACCAGTGGGAATTTTCTGTGAACACTATAAAGCCACCCAGTCCTTTGGCCCAGTGAGATGTTTGCTCTGGTCACTACACACAGCTGTATTTGCTGTCATTCCAGTGCTGCACTGATTCCCGTGCAGAACTGTGCATGTATTGTAGCTCTGCAACAGAGCTTTGCCTAGCCAAGGGGATGCTGCCCCTTTCACAGGTCACTGAACACTGATTGAGTTGCATTGTGTGTGGAGCATACTTCGCTCACAGGGTTGTTCATTCTCTGTGATAGATATGATTTACTGAAAATGTTGTAAATCCATTTCAGCCAGGTATAAGGAAGGGATGGCTTACAAAATGAGAATCTTACTCATGTTTGAGAGTGACTGGAGCAGCAATTCCTGGTGGAAAGAGGAAGGGCACTGAGAAAAGCCTTGTCAGTCTGCTCTGAAGACAACTAAAGGACAGAGCATGACCCAAACTTACACAAAGCTCTTGCTACAAATTTAATCTAGCTTAGGGACATCTGAAAATCAGTGAGAGAGATGTGTCCTTTCTGGGTGGGTCTCTGAATTAATTGTGCATGATTAAAATTCACCTTTTTACCCATTGTAGAACTTCTCTTTTGTAAGAAAAAAGAAAAAAAAGCGCTGAAATCACAAGTCTTGGTTTATAGAGTCAGTGATGTGGTGTTAGCTTGATGGCTTTGTATATTGATTCCCCAACTGCATTTTTTTAAATTGTTGTTGTGTGCCTTCAAGTTATTTCTGACTTATGGTGACCCTAAGGTGGATTTACCACAGGATTTTCTTGGCAGAATTTGTTCAGAAAGCCTTTGCTTTTCTCTGATGCTGAGAAAGTGTGATTTGTCCAAGGCCACCTAGCTGAGTTTCCATGGCCAAGGGGGGATTGAGGCTCTGGTCTGCAGAACCATAGTCCGACACTCAAACCAGTACACCACGCCAGGTCTGTTTTAAAATATAAAGTCAGTGTATTTTGTTTTTTAAAGACCACAGCAGAACCAGATAACTGAAGCAGCAAAGTGTGCTTTGCCAAGCAAAGAGACTGGCTTTGCTATAACTCATTCATTGTTGTAATGAAAGTAACAGGGACTTGAACTGAAAAAGAAAAAAAGCTGGGTTTCTCCCACATTTAAAGCAGAGCTTGGAGAAGTTATGAGGAAGTGCTATAACTACCAGTATCCTTGAATGCTTGGGGAGCTTTAGGACTAAAAAATAGCTTGCCCAAACCTTGGTTCAAAGCATTTTGCATTAGACCAGTGGTTCTCAACCTGTGGGTCCCCAGATGTTTGTGGACTTCAGGCTTCACAAACATCTGGAGACCCACAGGTTGAGAACCACTGCACTAGACCAAGTTCAGACTAAAGTTTTTAAAACAAAACAACAAAAAGATTTCAGAGCAGAAATCTAGATTTCAGCTCTCCCACAAATTCTGAGACTGTGTGCTTATCCTATTTTGCCATCTTGATTGGTTTATCTTATATTTTGGACTTCCTTCACCACGCTTAAAGATGTCAGTTCTTGCTTCCAGTATTTGGTGTCAAGAAATCAACTGGGTAGGACTGCAATTTAACTCTAACCACCATGGTTCTTTAGTAGGTAAGGTTTGGGTTCAAATAGGCATAATTAAACAATCCATTGACAATGTTGGTAGGGGTGCTGTGTAATAGTTATTTATCTTTTAACCAAAACGTCACAATTGCAGTCACCCTCAACCCTCCTAGTTCATATTCTTCTCCCTATACCAGCATCACTGTAGACAGCTGTGTTCTTTTCTTAACTTCGTTTGTCCCTGCCTCACTTTTTCATGAC
Organism: Iguana delicatissima; assembly: GCA_948472985.1. NCBI lineage: Eukaryota > Metazoa > Chordata > Lepidosauria > Squamata > Iguanidae > Iguana > Iguana delicatissima. Next base: position 1,021,307 of record CAOKZL010001932.1, on the reverse strand, counting down.
GCTGAGGCAACCATTTAATGGGAGAAGATTACTGTCTAGGCTTTCAAATTGTAATCTTATTGGAGAGTTACAATGGTGTTGCATTCGTACCCCCTTATGCAAGCCACTTCCCTTTGCCCAGAGAACAACCAACTTGGCTTAGAGCAGTGGTTCTCAACCTGTGGGTCCCCAGATGTTTGTGGACTTCAGCTCCCAGAAGCCCTGAGCATTGACCATAGTGGCTGGGGCTTCTGGGAGCTGAAGTCTGCAAACATCTGGGGACCCACAGGTTGAGAACCACTGGCTTAGAGGCTGGTTGGCGTGTGGACACAGCTGCACACCCTTTTGGGGTATCTCACTGCCACTATGAGGTGTGATGAATGAGAAAAAAGGTATTTTGGTTGGTGGGAGTCTGTATTGTCTTTTGAGGTAACAAATACTAGTACCTCTTGTTGCTCCATTCCCTCAGGTCTCCCATTTTTTAAAAGGGTAAACCACAGGCCCAAAAGAAAAAACGCCTCTTGGAGGAATCTTTACCATGCAGAAGTTGTCTATTGTGACAGTGTTCATTGAGGCCCAGAAGTCACATATCTTTAGGAGCCCCGTGGTTTCCAAAAATGAAAGAATATTATTCCATTCAAAGCAGGGTGAGCAACATGTATCCCACCAAATATCTTTGGATTACAACTCCTGTGATCCCTTCCTTTTGGCTACTTTGGTTCAGACTCCTGGGAGTTGCAGTCCAACAACACTTGGAATGCCACAGGTTGCCCACCCCTGGTTGCAAGTGTGCCTGGAATAACCACTGTTGGCATGTCTGTCCTCTGATCTGATAGTCTGTAGAATTTGCTCCATGTAAATTAAGCCGCAGTGCCTAAATACCTTAAAGGCACCAGATTCCAACTGATCTTGAAAGCTAAGCATGGTCAGCCCTGGTTAGTACTTGGATGGAAGACCACCAATGAATACCAAGTACTGTAGGCTGTGTTTCAGAAGAAGGAACAGGCAATTCCTCTGATATTTCTTGCCTAAGAAAACCTTATGAAATTTCCTGTGTCACCATAAGTCAACTTGAAGGCACGCATACGTGTGCACACATGCACATACACACACCTGAAAGGAATTGGGTAGATACAGCATCTGAATTGTAGCCATGTTTCAATTGAGGATTTGGATTCTGTCAGATTGGTCTGAATCATTTCTTTTGCAGTATGAAAGCAGAATGTTACCATGTAATGGCTATGGTCTCATCTTCCCATGAGTACCTCAAAGTCATCATCAGTTGTCATTTAAGGACCTGCCAAAATTTCCATGAAGAAAAGAGATCACTGTCAGCCTCTGCATTTCAGGACTGCCCTTCTTGTCTCAAACTTTTCTCTTCAGCAACCTACCACTAAGGAACAAATATCAGTCTTTCAGAGAGATTACAGGGTTTCTGTTTCTCCTGTCACCAGCCTCTATCCCCACCCGTACCCACGTCCGTAGCTTGCATCTCTATTATGCCTTGGAGATAATATTTGGCCAGCTGCCTTTTGTGGCAGACCAACCAGATTTTGCAGGATGACCTTTAAACTGCCCTTGCGGGATGAAGATCACAGTGATCTGACAGCTCCATAAAGATCCACTGTCCCCGTGCTACTTTTTCCCAGTTTTGATAAAAATTGTAGAACGGAAAATTCCCCACCCCACCTCTAGCTACTCTGTGGACCACCAGGAGCACTTTTGCTAAGAATTAGAAACAGGTCAGAAAAACAATGAGGAATGTTATTCAGAGTGTGGGAGATGTGGGTGTTAGTCTGCTTGTGAAAACAGCTCCCCACTCTAAAACACTGAATTTGATTGTATTGGAACTGATGACTATCTAGCAATCAAACATCACAATTTCTCTACCCAGCACTAAGCCAGAAGACCTGATCTTTCCCACTGTTAAGTGGCTTTAAATTATTGTATTAGGCTGTCTTAGTGTCACATGATGTTGAAAAGCCAGGGTGATTGCTTGAGCATCCACCATATTCGTATTTGGAACTTGCTTGATCAAGATGGTTTTGGTTTTTTATAGATGACGGGCAGTTTTGTAGCACCTCCAATGTGGTGTTGGAAGAGCCCTAGTTTATAGCATTGAAACAGTGGAAATTTAAAAGAACAATGTTAGGAAATTTTGCACATGCTCAGAGGAAACTATGATAAATTTAGCCAGAGAAAACTCTAGAAGACTGTAGATAGTTAACAGTTGTGTCAGAAAGAAGGACTAATTGACAAGATGATGAAAACAAGGAATCCTTCATTTTATCATTGAGTTTCACTTGTCACAGAGATAAGCAAGACACAGGCTGCATCTACATTTGCCACACTAACAATATCCCAAATCTTTCATGAACAGCAGGTTTGGAGAAAATCTGAGACGCACATTCCTGACTAGGCTAGATGATGATGTTGATTTGGTGATTATGTAAGAGGCAGGGCACACTGTATTGAATGCTGTATTTTCTAAAATAAAAATATTTTTAAAGCAATCTATTTTGCATATTTCTTTAGCACATAGAGACAGTTGTTGGGGCTTATTTAGCCACTTGAAAAATACGTAGTACAGAGACTGCAACCTCTTTGAGAGCTAGCTGTCTCCAGTCCCTAGTCGGACTCCCTGTTCATCTTACTCCGTCTTCATTATGAATGGCGAATGTTGCTGAGACATGGTGGAAGTCACCTTGCCACATGGCCAAATGCTGTGAACAATACTTACAGATTTTTCATGGTTGGTACTTTCCACACAATGACATTATGGGTGAGTCCTGGCCCTTTTCTGGTGGATTTGGATGTCAGGCCTTGACAATTTAGGTAAAGGTGTTTTCATATTAACCTGGCAGCAGAATGCTTGTGAAGAAACTGCTGCTGTTGGGTAACATGTGGGGATACCAACTGTCTTATTGAAAGTAATTTTGCAGTCTGATTGTAACAGTGGAAGGCATTTCTCCTTTCTCCTCTGTGTGTGCTATCACCAAGTTTGTCAAATGTTCCTCGTCAGTTCTTTGCAAATCTTACATGCTGCAGAATCCAAATTTACATCCCATATTGATAGATATGCACAAAAGAAATGAAATGTGTCCCAAGATGCTCAAAATATGCTTCTATTGGTAAAAAAGTCCCATGCATTTCTGCATGTGAAGGCTCTTAACATTTTCCTCAAGACCTATGTAAGATCATAAAAGGTCATCATGGAAATATATTATATGACAACATTACATAAAATCATTGTAACAGTAGCACATTGCCTGTGGCTTGTACATACCTATTTAAAATCTGACTTCAGAAACTTCGAAAGGAAACTCCCAAAGGTTTTACAGAGTAGAAGGAAACGTGTAGGGGAACCCGATTGTAATTCAAGGAATAAAGCAGGTGCTCTGTCAGTGAGTCATTTCTTGGAACAGCATCATTCTACAACAGACCTCAAATTCTGAGCTGTAGAGAAGATGAATGCCATTGATGAGAGGATCCTGTTAAAAAGGAGGTGGAGTAGATATTAAAATTAGGCTTAAATGAGAGTCTTGAACTCTGCTCTTGTAAAATCTTTGTTTCCTGATAGTCGCTTTCCCTCTGGCTCAGGTACATTCTTGTGTCCTTGAAAGTTACTGATATTTTTTTCAACCATAAGTTTACAACACAAAATAAAATCTTCAGTTTTTCTTCACATGTGTTCATTAGTTTGGTAATTGGTTTGAGAATTCCTGGTCTGGAGAATTTTTGAAGTTGGATTCTAAATAGATATGAATTGTACATAGTACCTGAAGAAGGTCTTAAGATCATACATGGGCTTTTTTTTTTAATGAGAAAGCAATCATCTTTTGAGCATTTGGAGACATGTCTCAAGTTTCTTCTGCAGGTTTCCTTGGGTGCTCCCCAGTTTTTGCTTCCTTGTTAGAGATACAGTGACTGTGTAACAGTGAATCTCATTATTCACATATTAGTAAGTGATCAAAATCAGGCCAAGGCAATGGTCCCCCACCCCTTAGATGAAATCACTGTAAATGAGACCTGCATGAGATGCCTGAAGAGGGAACATTTTCTATCACAGCTACAGCCTTTTCTGAGGAATCTTTCAAAATAGTATTTGTCAACCCATTCCTGCAGGAATGTTTCTTTCACTGTTTCTTCCAGCATAATACTGGGTAATGAGGCAAACAGAGAATTCAGACTGGGTTTCTCTGTTGTTCCACAACTGCCCAGAAAATCTACCGTTGCCTTTGTAATTTGCAGCAGGGAAGATCTGATCAGGTCAGTATCGTGTATGCTCAAAGTTTGCTCAATTTGGTGATGTCATGTCACAGATATGAGAAAAACATGTTTAATAGTTGCTAGAGTATGGAAAGGAAGAATGGTCCAGTGAAAAGTACACGCTTGATCCAATATTCAGAGATCTAGCTGTGTTAGTCCATATCAGTAGACAAAGGGGTCTTGCTGCACCATTGAGACTGATAGAAAGAAGATAGTAGCATAAGCTTTTGTAGAAGGAGTCTGTGAGTTTGTAAATAGAATTTGTAGTTTATGCTTAGGCTGAGAACTTTCTATCTGTTTCTAAGGTGCTACAAGATCACTTTGTACATTTGACCTGCGGATATTGTTCTCAATTATAGCTTCACATTTTGATCTTTTCTTCCCCCTTGTGGTTAATCTTTCAACTGAGTTCTGTGTGGGAGATACATTCTGTGTATTTCATAAGATGATGCAAGAAAGTTCTGTCCTGGGCTCACACTAACTTGGAGGTTGGCATACAGAACATGCTCATCAAATTTGCAAATGACACCAAATTGGGAGGTATAGCTAATGCCACAGAAGCAGAATCAGGATTCAAGATGACCACAACAAGTAGGACAAATGGGCCAAAACTAATGAAACACATTTCAATGGACATAAATGTAAGATGCTACATTTGAGAAACAAAAATGAGATACAAAAATATTGGATGAATGATACCTAGCTTGACGGCCAGGAGTGTTAAAAGTATCAAGAGGTCTTAATAAACATGAGTCAGTAATGTGTTATGGAAACAAAAATAGAAATGTGATGCAATTCAAGGGTCCAGATCAAGAGACCTTACAGTACTACTCTATTTTGTTGTTGAAAGACATCACCTGTCCTAGGGTACTGCGTCCAGTTCAGTGCATGACAATTTAAGGCTATTGGGAAGACGGGACATGGCCAGAGCAAAACAAATAAGTGAAGAAAACTAAGCCTTCTTAGCCTGGAAAAGAAAAGACTGAAAAGTAGTATGGTAGTTGTCTGAAGGGCTACCACTTGGAAAATGGAATAAGATCGCTTTGTGCTGCTCCAGAGACTAGGACAATTTACATTGCAAGAAAAGAGATTCCAAATAAGAATCAGAAGAAACTTCCTGATGGGATGAGCTGTTTGATGGTCGAAATGGGCTACCTGAACAGATGGTGGACTGCCATTCTTTGATGTTTTTAAAGCAACTTAGGTGGTCATGTCTCAGAGATTCTTTAACTATGAATTCCTATGTGGATGGGGTTGAATCATTACTATTCTTTCCAGCTCTTCAATTTTATGATTTCATGGTAAACTGGGAGATAATAAGAGAAGGAAAATTACTATTCCCAGCTAAAGCTTTGAATGTCCCTAAAAGCTCAGTCTGTTGAAAGTCAAGATCTGATAGCAAGCCAGAGCTGCCATGCTCATTATGGGAATCAGAGTTGGACTCCATCCTAGTTCATGTACAAGCCATTCCATTCTGAATCTGTCTCTATTTTCAAAACAAAGAACTGCTTATGAAAGAAAGTATTCCACCGTCAGTATCATCAGAGGTGTGGGGGCTTCTGGGGAAACATTTTTTCCCCCTGAGTTGACATGGTATTCTGCCACATTAAGGTGGATGGGAGGACAACCAGTAGCTAGATACAGAGACACACAATTCAGTCCGTGCCACGCCATCTCAAAACTGCCAGGTAATGACATGGAAAATGTATGTTGACTGGCAAGTTGTTTTCATGACAAAGTTACCTCACATTCTTAAAGCACCAGTTTAGCATTAATCGACAGTCCTCCCTCCACATTTGTAGGTTTGACCTTCATGAATTCTCCTCCTCCTCTTCCCTTGGATTTTTCTGGGTGTGGAGAAGGAAGGCAAGCATATCCAAAGAAAAGGCAACAGAATGGGGGGGACATGAGTCTGCCTGCCTTCTCCCCTCTGGAGCTCCCCTCTCCCATTCCCTTGCCTCTGGCCCCAGCACAGAGAAGGAAAGCTTGCATACTCAAAGCAATAGGCAAGGAAATGGGAGGGGGGAACCCCAAAAAGGAATGGGAGATTGCGGGGGGAGGAGGTTTTTTTTCACTTTCATGAGGGTTCTGTGCCTTAAACACTTGCAAAAGTGGAAGGGCCACTGTAGTAATATTCCTGTAAATTGTTTTCATGAAGCTTAAATTCTGACTTTTATAATGAAAAAGCTTTTGTTGGCATCCTATGCTATTTTCTTTGCCTTTTAATGTCTGTTATGCGTGGCTTTAGTTCTGTAGATAGCATATGTATGTATACCTGCACACACATACATATGCATATACATAACAAAATAATGTATTTTTTTGTTTTTATGTGTGATTTTTAACTATTATTGGTTTCAATTTTTGTGACTTGCCTTGGGGCCAAGCTCTGAAAGAAACAAAGTAGTAATAACAATCCCAACTAGAAAAGAGGTGAGAGGGGGTGCAGTGTGGCAGCAACTTTCAGACTAACTGATTTGTGGTTTAGCATGAGCTTTCATGGATATAAACCCACTTCTTCTTCAGCTGTTGAGGCCTTAATATCACCCTGCACTGCATCTAAAGATGTTGGGGTTTTGAGAAGACTTAGCTCTTCGTAGATTGCTTTTGAAAGTAAGGCTGAATTGAGAATTTATAAGTGAAGAAAGGCGTAGTTCAGTTTCAACTTTTCAGGCCTGACTATGTGCAAAAGTAGATAGAAGTAAGAAGTTCCATGTCAGTCTCTCTCAGTGGTGGAGTTTGGAGTGCATTGACGGGGGGGGGGCTATGATGGGGGTGTGTGGCCATGGTGTTTGGGGGTGTGGCTGCAGTGCGTGGGGGCATGGCCGTGGCACATGGGCGTGGCTACAAGCCAGGTCGCCCCAAAAACATTGCCTCTGAGGGCAAACCACCCCTATCGCCTCCCGTCCCTACATGACTGGTCTCTTCGGGATTTGTTTCTAAGCCACCAGGCTGCTAGTTATCAGGGCCAGACTTACCATTAGACATAATGCAACAGCTGCCTTGACAGGCAGATGCTGAGGTGCATGGAGGCTCAAAGCTGGCAGCCCCCAGTCCCTTTCATATACCATTCCTCTTGATCCTCCAACCCACACACCCTACATGGCCTCAGGTGTATTCCTAACCTGTGGCTTCTGGTACAATGGACAACATTATCCCATTAACAGTGTTGAAGTAAGATCCACACATCAGTCTGTCCCACTTCTTTATGTGGAACAAGGGAAGAGGGCTAGCCTTTAGGCACTGTGAGTCATCATCTTGAGTTAAAAAAAGTAAAGTGGGGTGCAGAACAGAGAGAGCTGTGTGTGCCCTGTGACCTGCTCTGTGACATCCTAGTTGCTCTGTGATATCCTAAGCTATTTGATTCTCTTCAAGTGTCAACTATCATCTGTCTAATTCAACTGAGTGGCTTCATCTTGCTCCTTACTGTGCCCAGGCACTGGTCTAGCACCTGTACAGTCCCAATGACACAACTCCAATGACAAGGAGAAGCAGAGCTTTGTGTCATCAGCATAGTGATGACACTCAAATTCCTAATGATCCCTTGCTGCAGATCTCTCACTGCAGCTGTTAAACAGCATGGGACTTAGGGAGGCAACCTGTGGCATCTCCAATAGTAATCAACATAGAGATTAACAGGAGACTCCCCTGTGCAGGTCTCTGGAATGAGCCCCGTAGGTGGGAGTAGAACCACCCTAACACAGTGCCCCCTATTCTCATCCCACAGAGCTGGCAGAGTAGGATGCCATGTTCAATGGTATCAAAAGCTGCTAGGAGAATGAGAGCGGGTTGGATACCAGAGCAGCCCAGGCTGCTCCGACACTGAGTTCTGGCCTGAAAAAAAGACTGAAATGGGTCCAGATAATTTGTTTTCTCCAAGGACATCTGAAGTTGCTCAGCCACCCCATTCTCAAGCATCCTGTTCAAAAAGAGACTGTGTGAGAGAGGTTGGTAGTTCTGAGGTCCTCTTCAGGGGGCCTCCTTCAATCATCTTTCCATGCTTAGTGAGGCCTTTACCAGTGGCTGAAACCACCTGATTAGCCCAGGTCTGCCAGATCTTACAAGGGCAAGGGTCAAGCTTATTTGAGGTATAATGAAATGATTCAAGAATATTGTCCATGCACTCAGGCCATGACAACTGAAACTGATCCCAAGAGACTGGACCAGATGACACACTTCTGTGAACTCTGCAATAACTGTGGCACCAGGTCCTGTGCAAATCTCTTCAAAATGTTAGTAAATTTGGATTGATCCCTATCTCCCCTCCAACCACATCATGGTTTTTATGCATGATTTAGATGCTGTAGAATGAAAACACTATTTCCCCTGGGTTGGACTCATGTTTTTATAGCACTTGTCAGTGTCCACCCAGTTTCTTCCTTTCTCCTGTGCTTTGAGGGACTGTTTGTTTGCACCAGCTTTGCATGGCAGGATATATAATCAAGGTATGTCCATGCTACTTCTCTCCAAAGTCAGATCTTCTCCACTGACAAATCCCAGGGCAGCCATCAAACTAGATGATCAGGACTCTGTGGTTATTAATCCATGGTGATAGTGCTAATTAAGTCTGCTGCATGAAGTGCTTTTGGGCTGGGATTACCCCTGAGTCAATGAGTCACACCCTATTAAGCTGATTTTGCTTCCTACAGCAGAAGCACCTCACTATATTTCAGCCCTTTCTTTGGCAAAGAGCTTTTTACCCTGGAAATTCTTATTGCTGACTTGGTTACCCTTTCACACTACATAATTGTAGTGTTACGATTCCACTTTAACTTCCATGGCTGTATCCCATGGAATCTTGGGATTTGTAGGTTGGTGAGGCACTAATGCTCCCTGGCTGGGAATTCTAAATACCTGTCTCTAAACTGCAAATCCCAGCATTCCATAGGGTGAAGACTTGGCAGTTAAACTGTATTATAACTGTGTAGTGTGGAAGAGCTCTTACTGGCTGCAAGAAGCATGGAACAAAAGAGGTCTGGCAACCTTTCCATAAGTAGAAAGGAGTAGTCATTTTTGTGCCAGGTATAAGTCTGAGATGAAACCTCAAGGGTGCCAGTAGTGCTTTTGTGTGGGTACTTGGACTTCTGAGACCAATCCTGGGAGCTGGTTGCAATTTAAGAGTACCATGCCCGTCTCTCCTTTCCTCCCTGACCATCATACAGAAGCCAGAGAGCAGTTTTCTCTGTAATGGCACCCACAATCTGCCTCCAGGCTGCAGACATTGCTCTAGCTGGGACCATTGTTTTAGATGTGCGCTTATTTGTTTTATTTACCATATTACATCTTGGGCAAGAAAGGAGAAATACAAATTCTGGATATAAGGGTAAACATTTAGCACTATTATCACAACTATCATTCTCACTGGCAACCCAAAGACTGATTTATGCATCTAATTTTGGAAGCCTTTACCGTGTTCCTCCAAGCATTGGTACTTATTTTGTTTCCATTTGGGGTGGAACATTTACAATGATGTTGCTGTTTAATTCCCTACCATCAGGACCTGGTTTACTGTGCCACTATAAACACTGGCTTTTTTGTGGCTGGTACTGTAAATTGAATTCACAGCATGTGCTAAAACATGCAGCTGGAAATGCCACCACAAAGACATCTTCTGAATGGGTTGAATGTGTAAGCCTATACTGAAAGACTTAAAACAATTCTTTTCCGCAGACCTGGGAGTTGGTGGGGAGAGAGAGACACAAGATTATGAATTTCCAATTACCTACAAAAACTAATACCAGCTCCTTTATAGCCATCTGAGTGACACACTATATGGTTAATCTAGTGGGATTTCCCCCTGCCTTTCTTTTAGCCTTATATACATGATAAACCGTACATTTACAACTAGATGTTCCTGTCTGTCTTTGTAGTTTACTCAGCACTAAATTTTTCACTCAGAGTTACTCTGTTGTCAGTTAAAATGGTATGGAAGGATCTCAGTGCAGGCGAAGCCACTTGTCATTGGCCAGGTCTCAGCTTCCCCAGGTGAACAGCAGCCTTGAAGGAGGAAACACAGAAGCAAGTGCACCAGGAACTAATCAGGCTGGGATGAGAGCCAGCTGGCTCCAGCCTCAAGGAAGGCACAAGGCAGTAGCTCAATGCCAGAAACAACTTATGTGTTGGTTGTCCTTGTCTTCTCTGGATTCTCTGTTCATTGCCTGCCTGGATTTTGACCTCCAAGTGTCTGACCGTGTTGCCCACTGGATTCCTGGATCTTTGGATTGTTCTGCGACACCACTCCCCTTCTTGACCATGTGAAGACTATGAACAAAGGCTAACGAAAGACAGGTAACAAAATTTCAACTCCATTTCAACTGGAATGACATCTGAGACAAATTGTAGGCCTGTGACTCTAACCTTGTCACTTTTCTTCAACTGCATGATTTTTAGCGTCTTTGCTTGATGATGAAGCCAGTGAAGCTTCAAAAGCTTGCCTGATATATTTTCTACATTTTGGTTGGCCAATAAAGGTATAATTCTTTTGTGGATTTTGTTGTATTTTGCTGTTTGGCCAACACAGCTACCGCTGTGTGTGGTTCACAGTTTGTAGGAGCTGCTGCTGATCTCTGGACAAGGTGGAGGTAGGAGGCTGGAATAGCTTTAATTTCCCTGGTGCAGCCACCATTGCATCCATCACTTCTTCCCCTGCTCCTGCCACCTCTTTGCTGTCCCAACAGGCAGGTCATGCTTGTCAAGCAAATCAATAACATGCCAGGGGAATGAATGAGAAAGAACCCAAATAAATTTTTAATTCCCCCCCTGCATGGGGACACTTAGTGCTAGCAACATGTTCTCCGGGTCCTCACCTTATCCAGTCTCCCTTTGGCATGGAAATCTAACCAGCCTGTAAAAACAGAGAGAGAAGGAAGTGGGTAGTGGTAGTGCCTCTATCAACACTCTTTTCTTGGGGGAAAAAGTGGCCACAGGGACTGTAATCTGTGGTTGGAACTGAACGTTGCAAGCTAAGCATTTGCCCAACATGCTGGCACAGCATAACTCCCACCAACGCACATAACAGGTCTGACAAAAGGGCAGAGATTGCTCCCTTTCTCCCCCAGCTCACCCTCAGTGTACAACAATACCAAGGGTGAGGTGGGGTTTGCACATACATCTCCACCTCCCCCACTACTAATTGAAGCAGAGGTGCACTCAGGTGTGCCTGGAAAAAGGAGGTGCCTCTGCCCCCAGCATAAGGCTGCTCTGTCGTCCCCAGCCACACAGCAGCAACTGGAATATGTTCAGGCCCAACCCTAACCAGTAGTCAGGAAAATGTAACTGCACTTGCAAAGCCTCCCAACTGTTGTTGTGTAACCAAAGTAGGGGCGATGTGGAAGGAGGTACTCAATATCTCCTTCAGCAATATCCCCCTGCAAAAGTATACACTGGTATAACTGGGAGTTATGTCTCCAACAACGTGTTGGCCCTTGTCTTCACTGCAACTTGGAGGAAAAAGAGCCATGGTACCTCTGAAAATAGATTCCTGCTTCATGAAGGCTGTGGAGGAGAAAACAAAGGCAAGTAAGAAGGACGGGGCCTCATTGCCCTTTTCTGTGGTCCTGAGAGCCTTCTACATATATGAGACAAGGTCATTCTAGGCAGTCCTATGCGGTTGCTTCTAAAATAAGTGTGGGCCATGAGCCATGTGTAGCTCTCAGGGCCATCTTTGTGGTCTGCAGGGCCATCTAGGGTATCAAAAAAGTTCATTTTTTGCCTAAAAAACTTTTCTGCCCTCAAATGCCCTATAGAAGGGGTGGAAGGTATTTCCATCATGTTTGGGCTCCTTGAACCCTCCAGGGGTCAATTTTTGCCTCTAAATGCCCCCGGGAGGTATGTGGCATTTGGCCTAGCTCACCACCCAAAAATAGAGTGGAAGTATGTGGGGCATTTCCACTCTATTTTTGGGTGGTGAGCTAGGCCAATTTTGGTGGAGAAGAGCCCTAATTTTTGCAACAGAAGTGAATAGGAAGTGTCTTCCACTCTTCATTTCCTGTTTTCTTTCTTTCTTCCTTCCTTCCTTCCTTCCTTCCTTCCTTCCTTCCTTCCTTCCTTCCTTCCTTCCTTCCTTCCTTCCTTTTTAAGGGCCTCTCTTGGTGCTCTCTGAAATGGCCCAGGCTAGCTAAAAATATTCCCCTCATGTCCTCTAGATGTTGTTTGATCTCCCTAACCTTCCAGAGTTGCTCACTCTGGCTCTAGAAGATGGTTGTTTCGGCTTTCAGTAGGCAGCAATCCAGAGGAGTGATGCACTGGACCAATGCATGTCACATGAAAAATATTTAATTAAAAAATTATTTTTTTAAAAAAACTCTCCTCCAGAATAAGAGAGGTAGCTTGTGTTGCACACGTACAACCACACACACTCCAGTTAAACAGCACCAATCACATTCAGACAACACCTAACTGGTTGAAGTCGGAAATGTTTGCTCTGCATATAAATTATCTGCTTAAGTACAGTATAGTGCTGCACACAGTGACTGCATAGCTATGTTAGTTGTCATAAATATTAAGTCCTGGCTGAATAAATCTTGCTTTTTTAAAAAAAAAAAGTTAGAAAACAACTGTGCACTGTTGGTTAGTAAAACTGCTTCTATACTGGTGAAGAGTGTTATCTAACTAAAATAAAAAAATAAAAAAATAAAAAAATAATTGTGTATTGGAAGAACAGAGTCCTGCATAGGTTTATGGATGTTGCTGGGGAAAATTCACACGTGCTAACTTTTCCAGTGAAACACTACAAGAAGAAAACACCCTGGAAGGCCAGTGGAACTCACAGAACACTTCACAAGACTTCTGTCACCAAACGCCATGCTTGTACTGTCCTTCCCTTTGCTCCACCATGCAGAAGGATCTGGGATTCACTTCATACCACTGGCCTGACAAAAATTCAGCTTTATAACAACTGGTCCAAATGGCTCATAAATGCCATGGCCATAGTGCAGCAAGAATTATCCCAGGAAGGTACCAGCTGCACGTTTGCAGTCTCAAGCCCTGGCCCTGGGAATAGCAGCTTTCCCCCTTCCAGCCTAGATAACAGTGGCAAGTGAACTCCTGCCTCATCTTGTCCTTCTGTTGAGCGGTCAAGGAGCCTGTCACTGACACTTTGGTTTGATTACCATCTGCGCTTGTTTGGATCTGGAAGGTGTTGGGATTGAGGTGCAAATAGGTGTCAGAGTCCATCCTTCGGCGGATGCAGCGGCCATGGTTATTGCAGATATTTTGGCTGCAAAGTTTGGTTGCTGTGGTCACGTTGACAATGTAGGGGCCCAAGGTGCTCGTCAGGTACTTCTGAATCTTTAAGCAGTTGGTCTTTGAGATGAAAAAAAAAATATATATACATATACACAGTTAATAGAGAGGAAAACCAGGGAAAACCTATTTTGCTAGTTTATATATATTCATAAATATAGGAATTTAATACATTCAGGGGACTAGTACTTAAAATGTCTGAATTGAGACAAAGGTCCCATTGAATTTAAAGCAATAAAATCTATGGAAAGAGGTTGTCTTCCTCTTGAAATTAGCTTCTTGGCTTCAGATGGGTGAATGGCAGACAGGACAAAGGGTTTTCAGTTGTACTAATAATATAGGGCCCAGTCTACCGAAAGAGTGGTCTGACTTTTATATTTCAAAAATTAGATCCCTGTGGTCCATTTACAAAACAAGAGTGCATAATCAGGCTGCATTCACGATGGAGGCTTAAGGTTTAGCAATATTGAACATACACTCTTGTTTAATGACATACAAAGAATGCTGGATGTTCATTTCATCAAAAGACACTTTGTAAGTATTTCATGTAGTTTTAGTTACAACTCAGAATTCAGCAGGAGTTACAAAAAACAAGGAGCTTTAAACAAGCAAGTTTGTATTCAACTCTCAACACTCTCTAGCCAGTACCTTGTTAGTGACATACACGGGCATGAGTTGCATTGTGCACACAAAGTGATTTCTTGGGCCAATGCACAATGGTCACATCCAGCTTTCAGTGGTGTAAGCAGAGTTGCATATGTGGGACCATTGTGCATGCAGTTATACATTAAAGTACACAAAGTAGCACATGAATGTGCATTGCTTCTATGCATTGCCTTTACACACTGAACATTGGAAGTGCACTATAGTTTGTCAGCCAGGCACACTGACTACTGATTCACATATGTCACACTATGCTGGTAATCAGTGGCAGGATATCCACCAGTAGATATTTATACTATGCTGAAATAATGTAGGATCTTGAACCTCCAGCCTTGGACCTCCTGCTCTGTATCTGTACTCTTGCATGCAGAGTCACTTTCTGGTAGCTGTTCCCTTAATCTGAATTTTCCATCTGAGTAACTACATTTCTCTTCCATCCTGCTGCCCTAACCTTCCTACTTAGTTCCATGTTCAGAACCTAAACCAGGAATGGCAAACTTTTAGCCCTCTAGATGCTTTGGACTTCAGCTCTTAGAAATCCCAGTCAGCATGGATAATGGCAAAGAGCCAAAAGGATCTCTACCCATCTCCTAAGTATTCAGCATTAAGTCACTAGTGGGCAACATTGGTGCACCTAGTGCACCTCATCTGAGACCTTCCCTGGGCACACAAAACTTCTCTTCCGTGTCCATGCCCAGCATCGCAATTCCATGGCTGGTGGAGAGTAGAGGGGATCAGAGAAGCATCTGGCTGTGTTCCCATAGCCAGATGCAGACTGAAAACACCTTCAGCCGAGATCTGCTGCTGTCCTCTGGAGGTATCAGCAGATGATGTCCTTGGTCTGCTTCTGCCTATGGGAACATAGCCAGAAACTTCTCTGCTCTTCTCTGCTCTTCACCAGCAACAGAATGGCTATTGGAGATGACTATTGGAACAACTTGGTGTGTCCTTTGGTGAGGATGTTGGTCATCGTGGGGGGAGGAAGAGAATACCAACCTCCACAATAGCCAAAAAATACATAGACAAGGAAGCTATGTAGGGTCAGCCCTGGTTAATACTTGGACCAGGTGATCTTGGGCACAAGAATAAGGTGGAATTAAACTTGTGTTTGTCACTAAAAGAGAGCCAGAGTGGTATAGTGATTTGAGTGTTGGACCAGGGCACTGGAAGACCAGGGTTCAAATTCCTGCTCAGCCATGGAAACCTAACAGGTGATCTTGGGCAAGTCATACTCTCTCAGCTTCAGAAGAAGGCAAGGGAAAATCCCTCGGAACAAATTCTGGCAAGAAATCCCCTGTTAGGTTCACCATAAGTCAGAAATGACTTGAAGGTACATAACAACAACAACAGCAACAGTGTCACTAACAGGATGCCACCCATTCTGTTTATAGTATTGAGTAAAGACTGGGTTTATTTAAAACAACCAACCAACCACACATGCATAGTCTTTCATCTCTTGTGAGCCCCCAGGAGTAGGACTGAACAGTTCAGTTTTCAGAAGTGAAAGCCATTGTGTGAAGTTTAGTTTATATAGGTGGTGAATTTTTGAAAAATTGTCACATGGGGAGGAAAATAATGATAAATCAAGAAGAAATAAAGAAAACCTTTTATAATTACTACAAAAAACTATATAGTTCGCATAGCCAGGATAAAATGAGAAAGAAAATAGAAGAATACTTGGGGAACCAAAAAATACAACAAATCAAAGAAGAGTACAGGCAAATGATGGACACAAAGATTACGGTGAAGGAAATTGGAGAAGCAATTAAAAAACTGGACAATCAAAAGCACCAGGACCGGATGGTCTTTCTGCAACATATTATAAGAAGCTACAGGAACTCTTGATGGGACCTATGGAAAAATTATTTAATGACATAATAGAGAATGGGAAACCTGACTCCTGGAATGAAGCTAGTATTACACTTATTCCAAAAGAGGAAAAAGATCCAAAGGACCCAGGAAATTACCGGCCAATCTCACTTCTTAATATTAATTACAAAATATTTGTAAATATTTTGGCGGAAAGATTGAAGGAAGTATTACAGGAAGTCATTCAGAATGACCAGAATGGATTTCTCTCTAATAGGCAGATTAGAAACAATATTAGAACAGCCTTGAATGTTATCAAATATTATGAAAAGAACAATGAAAAGAAACTAGCATTGATCTTTATTGATTCCGGAAAAGCCTTTGACAATCATAGGTGGGACTTTATGATAGAAATGCTGAAAAAAACGGGCTTTGGTAAAAATCTCTTGGACTGGATTAAAGAAATCTATAAAGAGCAAAGAGCGGCTATAATTATCAATGGGGACAAAACAAAACAGTTTGAAATAGAAAAAGGGACAAGGCAGGGCTCTCCCCTATCACCACTTTTATTTATAACAACATTGGAAGTGTTAATAAATGCAATTAGAAGTGACCCAGACATAAGAGGATGCAAAATTAAAGATCAAGAACATAAAGTGAGGGCATATGCGGATGACAAGCTGATTATCTTGGAAAATCCAGAAACTAATATCGAAACATTATTACAGAGGCTGGACCAATTTGGAGAAGTTGCAGGGCTGAAGATTAATAAAGAAAAAATGAAAATTATAACAAAGAATATGAGAAAGGAGGAGGAAGAAAAGTTGGCTCAAAAAATGGGATTCAAAGTAGAAAACAAGACAAAATATCTAGAAATATGGATTTCAAAGAGAAATAATGAATTATACAAGAACAACTATAAAGCAATCTGGAAGGAAATTAAAAAGTCATTAGAAACCTGGAACTCCCTAAGGTTATCACTACTGGGAGAATATCGGCAATTAAAATGAACGTGTTACCCAGGTTAAATTTCCTTTTTCAGAATCTACCCATTATTACAAATGATAAACTGTTTAAAGAGTGGCAGAAGGACTTATCTAAGTTCATTTGGGAAAATAAAAGACCAAGAATAAGATGGAAGTTACTAATGGAAAGAAAAAGAAAAGGAGGTTTTGATCTGCCTGATTTGAAAATATATTACTACACCAGTGGGCTTATTTGGATCAAAGATTGGATAACGCTGCAAGATGAAAAATTATTAAATTTAGAAGGAGCGGGAAAGTGATGGGATGGCACGCTTATATGTGGTATGAGAAATACAAAATAGATAGAGATTTTCAGAATCACTACCTAAGAAGAGCACTTTTGATGATTTGGTTGAAATTTAAGAAAAAATACTACGTAAGGAAACCACAATGGCTATCCCCGCACGAAGCTTTATATGGAAAGTGAAAAGATCCTCAGGAGAAATGGTTACGATATAGTAATATAATATCAGAAAAGCAAAAGGAAAGCCTGTTAAAATCTCGAGAAGAAACTGAAGCAGCAGGATTCAAATGCCACTGGTTTTTATACAGGTAATTGAAGTAAAGATTTCTGGTGGATAAAAATACAGAGGGAATCGAACCAGCAAGGAAAGAGGATCAATTTGTGAAAATAATATTTGAGTCAAAGAAGCAAACAATATCTAAGTTGTATAAACTAATGCTGGAAAGAGAGCTGGAGTCAGAACAAATAAAGGAGGTAATGGTGAAATGGTCTAAGAATATTGGTCATGAGATCCATGTGGAACAATGGGAGAACAGTTGGCGAGACTCAAATAGATTCACAGCAGCTCAGAAGCTGAAAGAAAATTATCTTAAAATGTTTTATAGGTGGCATTTTTGGAACCAGTGAAATTAAATAAGATATATAAAACAGAAGATAATAAGTGTTGGAAGTGCAGTAAAGATAATGGCACCTTTTTCCATCTATGGTGGACTTGTGAGAAGGCGAAAACCTTCTGGAGAAAAATCCACAGAAAGATGACAGCAATGTTACAAATTAACCTGCCACTTATACCAGAACTATTTTTATTAAACATGACACAAAAAAATAGAAAAAGAAGTCAGAAGAAAATACTGGAGAGTGATTCTCTACATGATAACAGCAGCAAGACTGATCTACGCTCAGAACTGGAAAAATAAACATATACCCCAAATAGTCGAATGGTTGATAAAAGTGGTCGAGATGAAAGAAATGGACAAGTTAACTGGATGATCCAAGGAAGGATGCAGGGTAGACATGAAGAAAGTTGGAGAAAGATTGAGGAATATATGGAGACAGAGGACTGTACAGACTGAACAAGGGAATCGGATTCCCACAACTTAAGACTAAAGGCGGTGACAGTACAGAGTATAAAAGTATAAAAAAGGGATGACAGGAGGGTAAGACATAATAGGGCAATACGATATGATGGAGAGAAAATATAACACAATTATATGTATAAGAATTTATATGAAGGTTAAGTACAAAAACAAACAAAGAGTATATCCCGGATAGGGTGGATAAGTAGAGAAACTTAGAATAATACGAGAAGAATGGAACTAGGTGAAACCTAGGAAGTAAAAGTAGGAAAGTTTTATTTCTTGGAAAAAGAAATTATGTAAAGAGCAAGGGATGAAAGGAAGAACGAAGGAAAGACAGAAGTGAAGAGAAGAGAGTACGTATGTATGTTAGTGGAGTGATGTATATATGATATGTTATGGTTTGTATATAATGGATAAACATTACGGAGAAAATGTACAAAGGTGAAAGAGAGGATGGGTGGTGGGGTGAATGATTTTAATGTGGGGTGTGATTTTATTGTATTATATAAAATGGAATAAAGATTAATAAATAAAAAAAGAAAAAGAAAAATTGTCAGCCATATTTTGCCATGCAGTGCTTGGAGACAATCTCTATTGGTCTTTCAAGAGCAAATATATTAAAGCAGAGGTGGGCACAGTGTAGCTTTCCAAGTATTGAAGGACTGAAGCTCCCATCAGACCAGGTGAGGAATGATGGAAGTGACAGACTGCTAACATCTGGAAAGTCACCCCTTTATTAATGGTGTTTCCTCAGTTTTCTCCCTTGCCAATCTGATTACATTATCTACAGAATAATAATAATAATAGTAATAACAATAATAATAATAATAAATAGAATTGAGAGAGTTGAAAAGAGTAAGAAAAGCAGCTTTAATGGCTACTGTTCAATTACCCGGTTGCGAGAATAGTCTGCATCTCCCCAGAGTACAATGCCGTGTGCTCCCATGGCGGCTGCCTGCCCAATGGTGTACACCAAATCTGTCTAGAACAGCAACAAAAACCACCACACATAAATTTGCAGGAGTAGGATAGACACCAAGTCATTTCTCATGGAAATCCAACCCTCTTTTCTGTGAACCAAGTTTCCAACCTTTGTTGCCTATGTGTGGCAAAAGCCTAAAGTCAGATTAAACAAATAGAGCCATTTCCACACTTCACAATTACAGTGCTATTATTCCACTGTCAACATCCTGTGGAATTCTGGGATTTGCAGTTTACTGAGGCCCAAAGAGCTTTCTGGCTGAGGATTCTAAATGCTCTTCCCTAAACTGCAGACCCCAGGATTCCCAAGGATGTTGAAAATGGAATAACAGCACTACAACAGTGTAATGTGGAAAGGCCCACGGAGGCTGGAATACTCCCAACTATACTGGACCCATTGAATCAACTGTTGAGTGGTGAGTCAACCCATAGGTAAATTCAATGGATTGAAAGGTTTTACTCTAGCCAGGAGTAACAAAAAGATTTAATCTAATTTTTTTCTGAGGTATAGAAATCAGGACATTCAATGGAATTTAATAAAACTATGTATTTGAGTTTTCTTTTGCTTTGTGTCTGAATTTTCAGGACATTTCTTCAGAGCTTGAAAAAGTTACTCTGAGAAGCTACATTTCCCAGAATCCCTCCTTCCAGCCGGCATGGTCTCTGTCATTTTTTTTAAAAAAAGCGACCTTCCCAAGCTCTTTCCAAAGAAATGCCATGTTAATCTGTATCCAAATAAAAGGTGGGAGGGAGGGGAAGAGAATCCCCCAGCATCTTTGAAACTAACTGATTGGTTTTCTGGATCCACTTCTTGAGATACAATTCCTTCTTTGAAGTTCTGTTTAACATGATCTCTTTTTCTTCAACCATGAAGAAGAAACTGGCAGCATGGCCTGTTTATCAAAGATGATAGGAGCTCTGTCTATGGACATCTGGATGGCCACCGGTTAGCAAACCCATCTCAAGTGTGGTTTGGGGGCAAAATGGAAGAGAAGCACCTCACCTGGGTCAACTCCTTCAGTGTGTAGGTGTAGAAGGGCCTGGCATACACAAAGACAGGCAAGGAATGCTGGGTAGAGGGCAGTTCAGCCACTCTCAAGGCCTCGCCCACTTTGGCCCACACAAACTTCTTCCCCTGGAGGGAAGTTCTCAGCACCTCCTCCATGTAGATGGAAGGAAAGAGCGCTCTGCTCTTCTCCCAAAGCCAGATCAACTCATCGTTACGCTGTACCTCCACTGGCGGACAGTGCCCTGTGAAGTTCACAAAGTCATCTAAGTAATGGTAGTTGTAGCATTCTGGAAAGAGGTAGTAGCCCCACCAGCCATTGGGACGTAGAGACTGGGCAAGCCAGAGAGTGTCTGACATGAATTTCTCTGCAGCTGTCTCAAATTCCCACTTAGCCTGCATTTCTGCTTGGGAATCAGACAAATGAGGGTTCCTTTCCTTGACGAGATGGAGCGACATGGCTCGATAGACACTCTTCTTATCCCAGTTCCGTATCCACCGAGGCCTCCAGTGCTCCCAGTCAATCACAGAGAGGCCTGAAAATGAATCTGAGGGCATGATTGCCCCAATATCACTCCTCATTTTGTCCAAGTGTTTTGTCAGGCTGGAGTTCTGGGGGCAGCCCCCATTAACAGCAGTGGGGGGCACTGTTGTGTCCAAGTAATAAGGATACAAGCCCAGCTGGTCATAGTAGAAAATAGTGATGTTCCCCCCAGTGAAGGCTTCTTGAGTGTTCACTAGAATGCCATAGGAGTCCAAGTTCAGGGGGACCTGATAGGCAGCTGAACACCGAGCAGTTGGTGCATTCCAGGTTACTAGGAAAGGACTGTTTTTTACAATTGGGGCCAGGGATGGCTTCAAGCTGTGAGTGGCTGCTGGTAGGTCTGGAAACAAGAGCAGCAGCAGCAAGAAGGTGTGGCGACTGAAGCACTTCTGCAGCCTCAGGTGTATCGAAGTCCACTGGAGTGGCCCAGTCGAATACAAGGTTTCCACATTGTGGGTAATACTGCAGGAAGGGCAGAAGAGACAATCCACGGAATGAGACACTGAGTTACCGGCTATCACCCTTTTTAAAATAAAATCTCTCATTCTCCCAGCCTTGAGCTTCTATTGTTTATTCATTATTCGCACGTTACATTTACACGCTGTCTGTCCTTCAACATAGTCTACATAGTTCTCCACTTTATAACAGGCCTGTACAGTAGGGCAGGCTGAGACAAAACAACAGACTATCAAGGACAGCCAGTGAGTTTTGTGGGGCTCAGGATGGGCAGGAGTAGAGTGGAACCTGGATCTCCCAAGTCTCAGGCCACTTCCACACTAGGCTGTTATAGTGCTATGATTCCACTTTCAACCTCCTATGGAATTCTGGGGTTTGCAGTTTCGGGAGGGGCTGTCTAATTTCTACACCACACTAGCTTGTTCTCATTTTAGAAATCAAGTTCTCCTACAAAGCATGATTACTCCTGGGTTGTCACAAGCACCAGAAATATGCAGGCTCACATACCCAGGATGATATCATCTGATTGTCACTTTGATCGTTTTAGGAGTATCACAGAGACCCTGAAATCTCTAAAAGCTAGCCTCCCCTTGCTGGGATATTTGCTGCCGTCATGTTTACCATTGACTCTTCTACTGGTCAACCAGAGGTTTTGGACTTCAACTCCCAGTGGCCCAAGCCAGCACGACCAGTGGTGAGAAATTTTGGGAACTGAAATCCAAAACATTGGAGAGGGGACAGGAAAGACTGAGAAACAACTGCTCTATGAATAATAAAACCTCTGCTCCTCCCCCTTGAATATTTGGAGTACTGAAGAAACTGCTGAGGATGAATCAAAATGCTTTTGAAAGCCTCCTTCCTCTCCATAAAAGGGAAGCTGTCTGTTTGCTAATTGCCCTTGCTGCAGGAGGTTTCCCAAAGCTAATTTGCTGAGTAATTCAATTTGCAGTATACACGAATGAGGTGGCAAGGGAAGCACGACTACTGTACTTTAGAGATCACTGGACTCTGGGGTCGTGAATCTGCCTGCAGGGCTATTTACTAATGGGAGAAAAGCTAGCATCCCCTTACTGGGTCACTTGCTGCAGTCATGTTTGTCACTGGCCTTTCTGTTTAGAATTTAATCCCTTGCAGAATTTAATCCCTTTTCAAAAGAGAAAAATGCTATAACCTTTGCACTGAGAGATTTACAGAACATTATGGATGCAAGTTCTGAATGGAAATCAGTTGTTATTAGTACACACATGCAGACACACACAGACACAGGCATAGAGACCCTTTCAGGATGCTCTTTCCTGACTTCTGCCCTAGCACTGAAAGCTTCTCCTCCTCCTCTTCTAATGCTCTTCAGCTTTATGGGGCCAATTCCACTGGGAGCTGAACAGTCACATTAACTTCATTCTGCATAGGCCACAGAGCAGACATCCAATGATTACAGCTTTCAATCATTGCTGACCCGTATTAAACATACTACTCCCCCAGAGATGGAATGCTTCTTACTCAAATGCTTTACCCGCTAATGTCCAAAGCTCTCAGAAAACCTCATACAATAACCTGATGGGACAAGGGCAGCCCCAAAGCTATAGGAATCATACCAAGTAGCATGGGTAGCTCCCTTGTAAGGGTTAGCAGGGGGGTATGAATCTGCTCTGGGTTTCAAACCAAACTTTAAAGGAGCCATCCAAGGTCTTGATCCATCTCCTTAAAATGGAGTCAGCCCTTTGGACAGTTTCTTCAAAGTCCAAATTAAAACCTCAGATTGACCACCTCAGTGCCATGGGAGCCACCAGCTGTCACTGACACAGGGCACAAAGCAGTAGCTACAAACTTCAGGAAAGAGATTCCATCTGCATATTAGGAAGATCTTCCTGATGGTAAGAGCAGTTCAGCAATGGAATACTCTGCTTCAGAGGGTGCTGGAGTCTCTTTCTTTGGAGGTTTTTAAACAGAGGCTGGATGGCCATCTGTCAGGAATGCTTTGATGGTGTTTTCCTGAGTGGCAGAGGGTTGGACTTGATGGCCCTTGTGGTCTCTTTCAGCCCAATGCTTCTGTGATTCTGTGATGTCAGCCTTGATTCTATATTGTTGTCTATGTTGCATAACTCTACTCATACTTAACTACATAGTTCAGGGACCCTTTTAGTGAATTGTAAAGATGTATACCAGGGCACCGGCAAGAGTGTCTTGATGCATAGCAGGCTTTATGGATATAACAGGCACTCCCTAGCCTGTGCTCATCAAGCTCTACCAATGCACATGGACAGTCCCTAGCCATAGTCTGGATGGACATTGGTCTGGATGTGCCATGGTCACTTTGCTGGCTCCCCTACATAGTAACGTCATGGCAGCCCCTTGCTGAATACAGACATTGCAAAAGTGCTCAGTTCTGTTTCCTGCTGACGCAAATTCACTTATATAGACGTAGATCCCATACGGAATTCCAGAGCTTATCACTAGTTTTTCAGTGAAAGCTCATCCTATCCTGTTTCCTTGTAAAAGAGGCACAAACCCCCTTCTTGTTAGCATATGTAACTCCTTCTTATCCTGCTTGATTCTGCCAAACAGTGGGCTTGTCAATAACTGAATGGCTTTGAAGCCTTTACGTAAATACAGATAAAGATTCAAAAGGACACCCTGGTCCAGGTTCTTAAGGAGGATAAAAATGATCTTACACAATTAGCAGGCAAACTGGGGGTGCTGGCTCAGCCACCCCAAGCTTATGTTCCCTACTCGTACACTGTAGTGGCTGTTACCAGATGTGTTATTATTGGTGAGCTATAGTCGTTCCTTTAGTGCAGCTAATGGTAATGAACAGGCTAATGACAGTGAATGCAGCTATTGCAAATCTCAGCCCATTGCAGGCAGACCATTGGTAACCTACCTTTAAGGGATGTTGTAAGAATAACTGAGATGACAGTGGTGGAAGTGAACAACAGCAACAGCAAATCGATTTATACACCACTTGCTCTTCAAAACTGGGACTCAGGGCATCAAATGAAGTGCTGTATGTGAATCTTCTCCGAGACTAATGGACTTTTCTTCTTTAAATGTCTTTAAATTGGGCTTGGGTGGGCATCTTCGGGGACTGCTTTAGCTGTGTATTCCTCCATAGCAGAGGATTGGACTAGACGGCCCTTGTTCTGTGATGTCCCCCCACATTGGCAGGGTGAGGAATACACTCTGGTTTCCAATTTGAACTTTAAAGGGGTTCTCTAAGGGCTGAACCTTTTTAAAGGACAGGTTTTGGCACTTTGGCATAGTTCAGACTGAAACCTGAGGGTAGATTCACCAACCCATTGATTTGGAAGCCCTCAGCTGCCACTGCACATACAGTAGTAATCATCAAGAGGAGAGGAGAATAATGATCAAGAGGAGAAGGGACCAGATGCCCCAAACACAATAATTGGCTAACTGGCAAGATTTGGGGGAATGTCTACCTTAAGCCATGTTTGCATGGAGTCCAGTTACATACACAGAGAACAATCAGTTCATTCTCTACCTCCAGCAGTTCTCATGACCCCAAAAAGAAAAAGTGTGTGTGATGGGAGGGAGATAAATGTAATACCCCACTATCTGACTGCAAACAGAAAGCAGGAGGCAGATCGTAAGCCAAATTGTGGGGAAGGGCTTGTGGGTTGCTTTGATTCTTCTTCCACAGAATGACAGACTGAGTGACCTTTGAAATAGTTCAGCAGGAATTTTTTTCTCCCAGATTCTTAAGTGAGAATACCTTTTCAGGATCACAACAACAACAAAAACATTGTCCTTTAACTGTAAAGAGATCCCACAAGTAGGCCTTCTTGCTTTGTAAATTTAAACAGTGGTGGACCCTTAAGGGATGGATTTCATTGTTGTTGTTGTTTCAGACCAACTGTTGTTTCAGACCAACTGCAACTTACGACAACCCTATGAAGGAGAAACTCCCAAGAGCACCAGTTCTTGACTGCTCTGCTTAGATATTGTAAACTCAGGACTGTGGCTTTCTTGACTGAATCCAGTAAAAAGAGCTGTAGTCAGGTCACCATATATATATGCTACTGAAAATGGTCCCTCATGTACCTGTGATGGCCACACGCCTGCAGTTGCCAGTTTGTGGAGAGTTTCCAGGAATGAAACAATTGTAATTAATGGGAACAAATACTGTACTAGTCTCTGCTACATATGGAAAACATTGCTGGCTTCCTCATCCCACTAGTTAGCCTAAAAAACACTGGTTTATAGCACTCTGGAGTTTGTGGCCTCACCACCATCCTGCTCGGAAAAGTGAAGTTTGAACTACAGCTCCCAAAATACCCTAGCCAACTGGCCAGGAGAGTCTGAGAGCTATCGTTCCAAAATTCACTTTTCCAAGCACTGTTTTGCTGTGATTCGTTATTCTCAATTAAGTCTCAAATAGCACCATTAAGGCATGGGAGGAAAATATCTCCTTTTCCTATCATTTCCTTACTCATCCTCCGTGTGTTCTTTATGTCAGTTAGTTAATTCAAGCAGAGAAGTATCCAAAAGGTAATCACATAGGAAGATTTCTCTAGTGGTCATTCTTCTCCTGCATTTGAGAAAATTTCCAAGAGGCAGAGTGGTGAGAATGGGGTTAACTGTGTTTGATGCAGCAAAAATAATGAAGTGTCTCTTAGGACCTTGAAGTCTAATGAGTTTTGGCATAAATTTTGGTGAACTGCCACCCACTCCACCAGATTTTTTGGTCATGGGCTGCAGTCCATGAAAGTTTATACCACATAAAACTTGACAGTGTTTTGCATTTGAGAAGGTTCCTCTCCTGTTGCCCCCAAAAGAAACCTGTTGCACTTGTGGCTTCTATGCCAGTGTGTGTGTTTGGGTGGCGAATTTAATCTGGCCTTTTCTCTGAACTTTTAAGGAGCTATCCAAGGTGCTGGATTTGTTGGTGAAGGATAGAGTTCAGCACTTTGGACAGCTCCATAAACGGAAGCAGGCATATTCCACTGCCCTCAAACAGAAATAATATCTCACCTGCATCACTTAAATACGCTGCAGGCATCAGATCTCATATGATTTTGGAAACCAAGCAGGGTCAACCCGGTTAATTCTTGGAATGGAGACCACCAAGAAATACCAGATGCTAGGCTATACTGCAAAGAAAGGAACTATCAAAACCACTTCTGAATATTCATTCCCCAAGAAAACTCTGAAATTCATGTGGATGTCATAAGAGAACAGGCAATCTGAAGACACTAACTTTACATTGCATTAATACCCTACCTCCTATAAGTCATCAGTTAATTTATATGAGGTTCCAGATGGGGGCAAAGGAATCATGCCCTGCCTTTGTGTGCTCTTTTTGATTGACTTTTGTGTGAAATCTTATGGTCACTCTACATTTGCAACCTGTGTTATTACAGTGAACTCAACAAATGCTACAGGTTCACAGATGTCGCCTACAGCATGTTGTGCTGCTTTTGTGCAACAATAAATGCACCACTTTAACTCATGAAGAGTGGAATAGCCCTCCTCCATGTAGCAAAGAGTGGAATAGTACCCCTTCCAAACCTTTCTCTTTTTAAGCTGTACAGAAGGAGTTACTTTTATCTGAACCACTGTAACTATACTTACAATGAAGAATAAAATAAAACTTTTGTGGGCATCACAGCTCTCAGTACAGGATATTGTATGGAAGGGGCAGGATAGATTAAAATCTAACTCAAACAAGAAAGACTTTACCCTTTCCTCCACTTCCAGCATTTAGGAGTAACACAGATCAATATTACTCTATCCCTCAGTCTTAACCAAAACAATTAAATCACTTGTCTTTTGACCTTCTAACCTAGGAAAGGGAATCATGTGGCCCTCCAGATGTTGTTGGACTGCAACAACCAGCATGCTTCATTGTTGGCTGTGTTGGCTAGGGCTGTTGGGTTCCGCAGGCCAACAGCATCTGCAAAGTAGCAGGATTCCCACCCCTTAGCTCTAGCCAAGCAGAGGTGCTATTTAGAGGTGCTACTAAACTCCCTTTTTAGATTTGGCAGCAATTCACTTCTGCTCAGCGAGATATTTATGTGTAGCTCACATTCCATGTATGACTTTTCTTAATAATAATAATAATAGCTATGGCATTTAATTATAGTGCCTTTTTCTTAAAGTGTTCAAAGCACTTCTCAGTAATCCCCAGAGTACCCCTACTGTAAACGGCTGGCATGATTACTCCCATTTTGCAGATCAGAGGCTAAGACTGGGAAAAGGGCTAAGCTAAGGCCACCCAGTGAGCTCTCAGAGAAGAACTCAAGAGATTTCCTGCTTCTAGTCCATGTTCTTAGTATCTTGCATATGCTGACTGATGTAGGTTCTGGCAAATACTGGAAGGATGCCTACCGACCTTTGGGCAGAGTGCTACATGGGCCAAATGAGATATAAACTAGGAGGGACAGATGCGTGCGCGTACTTTCTTCCTTGAGAAGGTTACAAGGCTAATGATCCACACCTGGGAACAGCTTGGAATGTTCTTTGTTTGGGCTTCAGCTCCCACAAACAGCCAGCTACTATGGTCAGTAGATTCTGGCAGCTATACTTCAGAAAAGCACCAGAAAACACTTTAAAAGTTGCATGGATTGCTAAAAATGCCAAAAACTGCAACTGTGCAATAAGCTAGTGAGCAAGATAGGGTTGTTAGAGTAAAAACTGGAGAAGGGGCTCCTGTACCCTTAAGGGCTGCGTAGAAGAAGGAATTTCAGCAAGTGTTGCTTCTTGTGCAATCAGTTAACAAGCAACACCTACTGAAATTCCCATTTTCTACACAAGTTTCTTCTTCTATACAACCTTTTCTACACCAAAAACACTGTGGTGCCTTGTGTCTGTCTGTGCGTGTGTTTTAAATACATCTTTTCTTTGTGTCTATGGGCTATTTGCAACCCCTAAGAAAGGGCCAAGGGCCAAGAGACAGCCAGGAGCTTTTAGCTAGGTTTTGTTTTTTAGTTGTCTGTAGGTGGCAGTATTGGGGCCTTTCAGGGAGGGGAGGAGTTACAGTGCCATGCTTGGTGACAGGAAAATGGCTCATTTCATTTTTCAAGACATATTTCAAGACATAGCCATGTTATTCTGTTTGTGAGGCTGAGAACATGCATCCTTAGGACTGTCAGAGTGAAAAATAGAGTGGATTCATGTACCTTTAATGGTTGTGTTGAAGACTGAATTTCAGAGGTGTTGCTTTCTCACACAACCAGCTGACAAGTAACGCTTGCTGATATCCCCTCTTCTGTACAACCATTAAAGGTACATGAATCCTCTCCAGTTCAAAACAAAATGCACAAAACAAAACATCAAACCCAGGCACCCTAGATTTTTGCCTGTCTAACCCATGATTTATCTGGGAAAATGACTGGGGCAGAAAAAAATCCCACTCTGATCTTGCTGTGATTTTCCTGGGGAAAAAAGGGGACAGCTAGAAGTCATGAGCCAAATGGTGGTGGACAGGGGGACAAATGTAGAGTTTTGTGTGTTTTTGTGTATCTGTTATATATCTCTGTGTGAGAAAGAGAGAAAGAGGTGGCAGAATGTGTGTGACACAGAAGTAGGGAGAGATGTTTTGCGTGTGTTTGAGTGTGAGTGAATGAGGTGGAGAAATGTCCATTCATTTGTGTACAGGTATGTGAGAGAAAGGAGGAGACTGTCATCTATATATCCATGCATGTGTAAGATATAGAATTTTTCTCTCAGAACAGCAGTGTTCCATTTAAATTAAAATGCAGTTATACTCATACCTACTTGGAAGTAAGCCCCCATGAGTTCAGTGGGACTTACACTCAGGTAAATACGTCTGTGTT
This sequence comes from Iguana delicatissima, assembly GCA_948472985.1. Classification (NCBI taxonomy): domain Eukaryota; kingdom Metazoa; phylum Chordata; class Lepidosauria; order Squamata; family Iguanidae; genus Iguana; species Iguana delicatissima. Next base: position 992,216 of record CAOKZL010001932.1, on the reverse strand, counting down.
CTGACCATGCTCTGAGCTTGGTGAAACAGTGTCCTCGTTTTCATCTGTGAAATGCTGGGGGAATCTGTCACTCCCTGTTTCATCATCAGTTGTCTCCTGGCTAAGGCAGGACCGGCCCTAGTACTCTAGCTGCGACCCAGCCTGCTATGCTAATGTAGCTTCCTGAGCTCACAGTTCTTATGTAAACAGACTGTTTGTCAAAGTTGGTCATCCACTTAAATCCTGAGCAGTTCTGTGCAGATAGAGTAATCCTTCCAGGGTCATGTTTTAAGGCACCTGTGAATCTAAAATGGATTTCTAGCACATAAGAGAGAGTTCAGGGTCCATTTCTTTTTAGAGAGTAGTCATATCATCTCTCTGGGCAACTATTGATTCTGTAAGCTGTAAATCCAGGTGGAATTTCTAATGTGACAATGACAAATGTACAACACTGCCTCCCACATGCCCCCATTTTCCATAAAGCTTTTAGCCTACCGGACATCTCTCTGAGCACATCCTTTTAAAATAATTAATATTGCATTACTGCCTGAAAATCCAGCAGAAGCAGCATACTGGGAAGTAGAGATGGGACATTCTTAGCGCAGAATGATGTGAAATTAAAGACCATGCTGCATGGGAACTTTGCAGACAGCCACTAACAAACCCCTAACCCAGCCTTTCAATGAACACTTTGAGAATTTTTATGAGATAACAATTTGAGACATGAATCAAGCCAAGTTAAGCAAATCAGACCAACATGTGAGTCAGAGCAGCACAGCTATGCTCTGTTCAGCAGGTTGTGTTGTGCAAGGAACAAAGGCAAACCAAGATAAAACTGATGTCTGTCTCATTTCACTGAGGTTGGCATAATTCCAGGCTACTTATTCTTCCCTCACTTCCAGCATTTTGTGTATTTGCTTTGAATGCATGCAAGTGTTCAATAATTATTGTTCTATACATTAAAATATGTGTGGGGAGGGGAATGGCCAAAGTAACAGAAAGCTGGTCTATGGCAGAGAAATAAAATTACCCTCAAGTTCATGTTTAGTTTTTCATTTGATCAAATTCACTTGCTCTGAAGACAAAGAATTCAGTATAATAAATTCAGAGAATCCAAAATAACGCTCTGTTTGAACGTTTAAGAGGACTTTCAAAATCAACAACGATTTACCAGATCCTTTAAATCATGCTCTGGGTGTTCAGAAATGCAAAGCAATAGGGTATTGAAGGACATGCATGTAGTTAGCATGAGAACTAATCTCCCTCTAATACACTTCCCCACACTGAATAAGACAGGCTGTTTTAATGCCATGATTTAACTGTTGCTTTCCAGAGGGAAGGAAGTTGCACAAAAATCCAGTGGCTCTGCAGACTATCATTATCTCTTGGCAAGCATTATGGTAAGTTGGAGGACGGAAGCAATAAGAAAATTAGAAAACACATTCTGGATGTTCAGACATTTTAATTTAGAAGCATGAGAGGGGATGCAGATACCTTTTAAAAAGAAGGGGATAGGAATTTCCCTTCAGGTTTAAATGTTCTAGTTGCTCCCATCAGAAAGTGTTCATTCTCCAAGCGTTTTTCCAACCCTGTGCTGCCTGTTATTTCCAGCACTGCTTATTTCCACTAGCTGCCTCTCTTGCAAATAAGCAAGAGCAAGCTGAGAAAAAGTGGGAGCTTGCCATGAATTTTAAAGATGGGTTCTTTCAAAATTCTGAAGAGCTAGTAGCAAACTTCCATTTCTGCAACCCATATATTCAAATTCTGAGAATCAGGAGCATGCCTCTTCATTTTGCCTGGTCCACTCACATGCAAGTTGAAGGGGTAAAAATGCTGTTGCTGGCTCTGGCAGGTGAACCCTGGAGTTGTCTGAGACAACCCTGAATACTTTCCCCTCTTTTCCAGAGAGCAGCCCTACAAAAACAATCACTCTGAAAAAAACATGGGTTCCTCTCTGTGAGAAAGGGACACTTACCTGAAGAATTTTGCAGCCATGGGACCCAGTCTCTGCCTCCAGCTCCTCCTAGAAGCACCTTGTCCACTCTAATGCTCCGTCTCCCTCCTTAGATTCAGGCTCAGACCTGGCATGATATCAGGGCACCTGCTAAACCATCTCCCTCAGTGGGTCCCCCATAGGTCAGGCAACCTTCCTTTTCCTCAGGCTGCCCACGCTGCCTGCATGCCTCTTACTTGCCTTGCATCCAGATGTATTTTGCACATCAGTTTTATCCTCCAAGGCACCCAGGAGGTGTCCCTTGGACCAAGAGAACTGGAGGGGAGGGGAACTACCTGTGGCTGGTCTCCCCTGCTTCTGCAGTGGTACAGTCCATGTCTCTGCGCTTGGTGAGCAGCTGTGTTTATGAGCACCTCCTCCAGACGAACCTCATGCTTCATTGGGGCAATTGTGCGTGTTGCGTTCATTCAGTCAAACAGAAACTCTACAACCTCTCCGGCCCTTTCAATAGCTGGTTGGTGCTTGGCAACTGACAGGCAGAAACAGCCTTTGCCTCCTTTCTCCAACCTTTGCTGACTCTTTCATCAGGCCCGTTAGCGTACCAAGAGGCAGCTACAACGTGCAAACTGATTCTCCAGGACATCAGCTGAGATTCCCCTATTTACAACCATTCAAAAAGATTTGACTGAATAAAACCAACATTTTAGCTGGCTTCTAACCTCCAGCCTCTGAGTGAGTGGAGACAAAGGTCTCACTGCTGGACCTCAAAGTCATATTGGATAGGTAAATAAAGACAGGTAAATGAAACAGTAAGAACTGAATCTTGCACCATTAAATTAAATCCTTGTTTTCTGGATTCTTGAGCAGAAACAATTTTACAAAGCGTTGGGGGAAAAAACCCTATCTTTCCTAAAAAGACATCTGTAAATTCTGAAAAATTCCTTCAAAAACAGACTGAAATAAAATTCTACTAGATATGCAACACTCCTAGCACGAAGAGGACTATGCTGTTACTTGACTGCCATATAGATGTGAAATATATGAAAATCTGGGGAGTTGGAGGAGGTATTATAATCCTGATTCATTACTAACACAGTGAAACAGAACTCCAAACTTTTTCACAACTGACTATCCAAAGCCCTGAGCTTGGATGGGAGAATATCTCAGTTTGGTTTCTTTTACATTTGGCTTTTCAAACAGCAACAACAATATCCAAATTCTTTTAATCTCTAATATGAAGAAGGTGTGGATATGGGAAATTCCTATTAAAAATGAAACAAAGTTAAATTTTTGCCCTTCTGTCCTCTCATTGGTGACTGGTGGCTTCCATGCCAGTGGAGCACTGACTCCACTCTGGGTTTTTGTCTGAATTTTAAAGGAGTTATCCAGAGCGCCGAACCTATTTTGGAGACAGAGATTCACCACCTCCAGTGACATCAGAGCCACCAGGTGCCACTGCTTATTCTCACACTGTTCTTTTGCTACTTACTACATGGTAACGGTACCGCTTTGTGAATACTTCTCACCATCAAGCAGAGCTTTCCACTCAGTATTCTCTGGGCAAGATGTCACATGTGATAACAATGACCCCGCCATTAGGCAGAGTAAGACAACTGCCTCAGGCAGCAGATTTTCAGTGTTATAAAAGGACGGCTAATTGTTAGTTATTTACTTTGTTGTTGTTGCATGCCTTCAAGCTGTTTCCGACTTATGGTGACTCTATCACAGGGTTGTCTCAGTCTGAGAGTGTATGTTGCACCCAAGCAGGGAATCAAACCCTAATCTCTAAGGTTGTAGTCTAATGATCAAACCACTACTCCATGCCAGCTCTCTTATTTACTTTGTTACCACTGTATTGATACTGGCAGGAATGGTGCGAAGTGCTTGGGATTTTCTGCTTCACATGCTAAGCGAATGTGGTGACAGAGGGTTGGAGAGAGTTGCCCTTCTGCCTGAGAAAACAAAATGTTTTTGGCTTCTCCTAGCAAGCAATGATAACGATAGAGCTGAGTTCCTAAGCCGTGGGCTTTGCGAAACTAAATAAGGACAACCTTGCCATTCAGCAGGGTGAAGTGTACCTGTGCCAGACAACATGGGGCAGTGGAAGTGAGGAGGGAGAAATATGATGGGAGCAAAGGGTGTCTGTATGGCATGATGGAGTGGGTTGAGTGCTGAACTAGGACTCCAGGAGGCCAGGGTTCGAGCCTCTGCTCAGCCATAAAAACCACTAGGTGATCTTGGGGAAGCCACACTCTCTCAGCCTCAGAGGAAAGCAAGGGCACATCCCCCTCTGAAGAGATCTTGCCAAGAAAACCCAGTGACAGATTTGTCATGGGGTCACTATATGTCAGAAATGACTTGAAGGCACACAAGAACACAACCCAGCAATCCTGTTTTGAAACAAAAAAGTGCTGGCACTAACAGACATGCAGACAGAGGTGGATGGGACGGATCCCTGTTGACTCAGCAGTGAAGCACCTCTGGGCAGCCCTGTAAACTAAGCACCTCCTATTATTCTGCAGATGAAAACAGTTCAGTTCACAAATGCTGTGGGAAAACAATCCCCTCTAGAGGGGTCTGAACCCAAGAACATTTCTAACTAATTTCACACAGGTTCCTGAAGTGAAGCTGGCTGGCAATGTTGGCCAGAGATTTCACAACTGGTTGTCTCGATCTCAGAAGCAGCTCTCAGACTAAATGCCTTTAAACCCACTGCCAGTCTCCTGACGGATCACGTGCGATCTGGTCATATGGAAAAAATGCCCCCAAATGAAAAAGAGTACAGGTGTCCAAACTACTCCCAGGAGAAGCTCTGCTTCTCTGTCAGGGCTTCCTGGAAAATGTCAGGATACTATACTCCATTAGTGACACATCATAATAATATCCCTGCTGGAAGAGGGAGAGTGGGGTATGCCAACCCACTCCCATCACAATGCATTACGTTACAACTTCTCAGAAAGCAATTCCAAACTTTAACACAGCATGACTCCATATTTCCCTCTACCTCACCTGGTGTCAATAACAAGTCCAGCAAAAGTCACTGAGCTGACCTGTACAAAAATATTCGACAGGCAATCAGCTGAGAACAATGGTGGCTCCTTTCTCAATTTGTCAATCCCTTATTATTCAGGGTGTGTATTGTAACTAGCTTCCAGAATGGCAGATTTTTCTACAATGTACTTGTGATGTTTACACAAGGAAGGAGGAGAGTCCATACTTCACAGACAGATAATTTTCTGTACCACTTCCTTTAAAAAAAAAAAGTGTGTGTATGTGTGTGTGCTTATTAGGTTTAAACAGTGAACTTGTACCACAGAATCTGGTCACCAATTTGCCACCACAAACCCCTGTACTTGGAGAATTTATGCTGCATGTGTGTGTGTGTGTGTGTGTGTGAGAGAGAGGCAGTTGGTGGATAACTGCAGTTGTTCAGATATATCCTTTATGTAACTAATTAAGCAAGCAAGCACACAACCCCAAAGAAGATGTATATGAAAAATAAATAGTTTTAATTTGGATGGCAAAGGGTAAAACAAGTTAAGCAAGACAAACTGGTGAGTAGAGACCTAGCCTTAAGGATAACAAAAATAGGAAGCCCTTCAGTTCTAGCTCCTGCTCTTATTTATTTTGAGTCCAGGAGAATCTGACACAGATTGTGAGAGAGCACACAATCACAAACATCCAAAACTGGTTTTGTGGTCATTCTGAAGGGGGCAGTGATGTAAACCTTGGTTTATTTCTAACTGGGAGAACAAATCATTTAAAAAGTTTTTTCTCTGCTGGGTGAAATTACAAGAGATTTTTGGATTTGTTTTATTTTGCACTTCAAGACTTGTTTGTGCAAAATGCCTTGTTTTTTCATAAGAATTGTTTCTTGGGCAGAAAACAACAGAGAACAATGTGCTCTGTGCAAGAACCATGGTTTCTTGTGCAAAATACTACGGGGCGGGGGGAGTCCAAAAATTTCTTTAAATTTCATGGTGACTGGCCATTTTCTTGATGGAATTGCCTCAAATTATTGGCTTCCAAGGACTTCAAACTGTCTCATTTTGACTTCCCTCTCTTGTGTCCTTTCCAGTCAAGGACACAAAAATTTGCAAGTATTCTTTACACTCTTAGAGGGGAGCAATCAGGAAACAGAAATAATGCTTTATGTAGAGGAAGAGCAGAACTTTCAAACAGTGACTCAAAGAGACTATAAAAAAAGAAGTGAACTCAAGGAAAACTCTGGGACTAAGCTGTTTAGCACTGGCATCATAAGAGTAAAAGAAGCAGTCTCATACCAAGTCAGAAACAAACAGATAAATTTACTTTTTAGATTACAGCACCCTGCACCCCTCAATTAGCATGAGCAGCAGCCATGCTGGCAGGTAGTTTAACCCCCCAATACTTTTTTTCACACACTGGCCATTGGTCCATCTAGCCCAGTATGGTCAATGGTCCAATCTAGGCCAGTGTTGTCTATAGTTTGGTTGGTAGCAAAAATAAAAATCAGAGGACTGAATAGAGACCTTTTCGTACAAAGCACGTGCTCTACCACCACTGACCTACAGCACCATTTGTGAGCTCCAACTGGGAAAACGTTAGGCTATCTGTTTGGTTTTAACTGGCTGACTAATGCATCAGAAGATTACATCATGTACACGTGTACACTTTAAGCTGCTTCCTCTATGTGAGACAGGCTTCTGTATTTTTTTAACTAGTTTTCTACAGAAGAGAGTTTTGATAGTTTCCATTTCTCTCCTCAGTGATACGTGAAGAAGCTGCGCTTACTATAAAATTCCCTTCTGTGCAATGATAAAATGGTATAGAATCCCTGTCTCATATGGCATCTGGCAACTTCAGCGCATAACTTTCTATCCCCTGTTATCATCACGTCCATGTGCAGCAGCTCTGAATGCAGATGGCTTGTCTGTCACAGAGACTGGCGAGCAGCAGGCTGACATCTGGAGGCTGGCTAGTATCACTGCCAGCACCAGAGTCCTTCCTTTCACCAGACTGCTCCCTCTGGTTCTCAGCCATTCAGAACTGAGTTAAAGGCCTGGAGATAATATAGCTCTGCTAGGAATTTGCTTACTCCAAATACCAGCATCCAGAAATCTCTCTCTCTCTCTCTCTCTCTCTCTGAAATAGGTTGAGTTAAAGGAAGATCCCCAGGAGCTGTGGAGATGTGCAATTTCCTGAAACCTCTACACCCCAGTTCCACCTGCTGTGGTTCATTACACAACCTAGTAACATTAAGAAAAGGGAGAGATTTAGTAGTTATTTGTTTCCCCTCTGGGTACCAGAAGGCTGCTTTCATTCTTGCCAAGCAAAACAGGCTCCAAATATTTTCTGCACTGGAAGATGGGGAGTAGGGATGGGGGAGATGGCTAAGGAGGGAAGCCAAAATGAGGCAGTTTGAAGTCCCTGGAATCCAATATATACCTCCAGGGCTGAAGTTACATTTCCTCAACTGAACTGTGGACAAAAAAAGCCCTGCCTCCTTTTAAAGCACACTGTGAAATTGCAGCTGCTGTATGAATGATACATCTAAATGTTTTGCTATCAGGTGATAACAGCTTTAGAGCAGCAAGCAGAGAATGAGGGAGGTTGTGACCCAACATATCTGGGGAGAGCCAGGTTGAGGAAGCATGCTTTGGAGAACTCCAAGGAGTTCATAGAGTCATAGAATCAGAGATGAAAGGCGTTTCAAGGGCCATTTAGTCCAACCCCTCAGAGTATTCCTGAGAGATGGGCATCTAACCTCTGTTTAAAACCCCACGAAAAAGAAAGTCTACCTCCCACCCCAGTGGTCCACCTACATCATTTCATTAGCCACCCTGAGTCCCAGTTTTGAGGAAAAGGTGGAGTATAAATAAATTATTATTAGTAGTAGTAGCAGATCATCAACATCATCTATCACTAGCCATGCTAAAAGAAGGACCATAGCTCACTGATGATCAGAGCATGTGTTTTGAGGGATGAAGCTTCCAGGTTCATCACTGGCAGCTCCATCTATAGCATCTGAGATCATGAGAATATGAAAAGTATCTCAAAAATATCATCTAGAGCAGGAATGAATAGAAAGTGAAACTTCATGGTAAGGTTGCATTAGGGTCACAGTAAGTCAAAAATAACTTGAAGGCACATAACAATAACAACAACAACTTCTTGTTGTTGTTGCTATGTGCCTTAAATAAATCATTTCTGACTTAGGAATCTATCATGGGATTTTCTTGGCAGAATTTATTCAGAGGGGGCTTGCCCTTGCCTTCCTCAGAGGCTGAGAGAATGTGACATGGCCAAGGTCACCCAGTGGGTTTTCATGGCCAGGCAGGGGTTCAAACTCTGGCCTCCCAATGTCTTAGTCTGACATTCAAGCCACTACACCATGCTGTCTCAAACTTACATCTGTATAACTCATCTTTTGGTTGCTGCAGAGGTCAGAATTCTCTACCAACCACACAATGACCAAGTTCCTCCTCAACCCCACCTTCTCAGCTGCTGCAGGTCCCCCAGCATGGCCGTGTAGCAGCTGGTGGAGAGTTGAGGGGGATGAACAGGGTAGCATTGAGCTAGGTTCCTATCACGGGATGCTCAGCAGGGAGTTCATTCTCAAGGAACTCTGAAGGAAGGTGCTAGAGGATTCCTACTGCTGGTATATCCAGTTATAGGAACAGAACAGGATGGTTCTTCACCACCTCCACTTTTTTTCCCACCAGACAGGAAATGAAGGGGTTGTATGACAGGGAGACATGTTGCAGTTATGCCTGTGCAGAATTTTATTATACGTTTCCCAGTGCAGAATCTTGGCCTCAGTCTTAATGATGTAAACTGCTTTCACAGAAACCTTAACAGCTCAAGGGAGTCATAAAAAGATGAATGAATTCAACTACGTTTGATCCAAAAGTATCACTAGTTTAAATTTGATCAGACATGCATTCATGATTTATTTATAGTTTAATCAGGACAAAAGCAATGTCCTGTGATTAACTTGGCTCAGATATAATGTGTTGTTCAGTGGCACGAATACCTCCTGCAGCTTCTTCATTAACTTCATGTCCTGAGCAAAGAAGATTTTCTGCTCTGATATACAAACTACTCTTTCAGTGCCATCTTCCTGTTTTCACTGTTAGCAGTCAGCACATATGCAGCATGGGCATTCTGAATTATGATTTTTTTTCTTTTTTCTTTAAATGTTTATTAAGTTTTGTACAGAAGCTTTGTACAGAAAAGACCATGACATCTGCTAAGGTATTTTTTTTTAAAAAACCACATAAACTATATTAAAGGATTGACTAATCTATTTAGCACTATGTACTTTCTTGTTTTGGTTCACCTCTAGCTCAAGTTATCTTTCCATAAATTATATTGAAAGATCACAGGGAAGCTTAAAGATCTTTAATGATATGCATATTCAATAAAGAGTAACTAGATATTATAAAAATGGTGTTGTGCTGGATCACTTCTTGCTACCTTTAACTCTTATATAAGCTTTCCCATCAAGGGTATTGTGTGATTGGTTAATATAGGTTGACTCTTCCCTACTAAGGTAATTTCTAGTTGAATCTGAGTGTCAAAATTTAGATTTTAAAGTTCCTCCAAATATAAGGAATAATGAATCTGCTTAAGGCTTCATCTTAATGTTATTGTTCTCCTTTCCACTTCCTGAAAGACCAATGTCACTACATGTTTATATATGCATCTGTGGTGTTACATTGTCTTCAACAGTTACCCTCACTTGAGGAAATTACATAGCTCACCTTCCTAGGCGTTAAATACTACCTATAAAATAAGTTCATTCCATTTTATCTAATTGGTGCAGAGACAGAATTCGAATTACTTCTCCAAAAATGAAAACAATCTCCTTGTTCAACAACTTATATTAAGATCTTGTTCCCAAATTAAACTCATTTCATCCCATACTTTAATTATGATTTCCTATTTTAGTCTGAAGAATATGCTTGAAAACTGTTTTGCAGAGAATCAGTCCTTCCAATAGAGTCAATTTTGCTAATACTAAGATATAAAATGAAACTTAGGCCAGTACTTTCTGGCAGGAATTAGCAAGTTAGCAAATGAAAGAAAGGCAACAACTGATCTATCCACTTATGGAGGATTGTACTAATGCACTCAAAAAAGAGATACATCTCAAGATGCTGAATGACCTAGATGCAGGTTATATGACAGAGAGATTGACGGGATTTAAGATGCAAAAGGTTAAGAACTATCACTCCGGGATCCAAGACGAAGTCTATCTTCACAAGACCAAAAATGTCCATTAATCTCTGAGGAAATTCCTCTGAGGAAACTGGCCACAAATAATGGTGCAGTTCAAGAGCAACAGCATTGTGCAGTAACTTTGAGGTTGTTTCAACAAAACTCAGTCTTGAAACACATAACGCATAGGCAATCACAGGCCAGTATGACAAAGTCTATTTCCAAGTCGACCAGCCAGCTATTATTAAGCACATTTATTCAACAATTAGTCATTATTTACAACAAATTCCCACATAAGAACCTACCTAATCTACCAAGTGAGATCTATTGTAGCCTATTGACTGGTAGGGCTCACCACTGACTCAGGCTTCGCTCTACTTTTAAGTTGGGTCCTGCACTGGAAGAAAGTCAGGATGTAAACTAAATAAAATAAATAACTACACTGGGCTTCTTTACTGGCACTACTTGCGAGGAATTGCACCTGAAACTCATTCCAGAGTTCAAAAAGCATCCAAAAGCATGTGTTCTATCACTAAGCAATGGTCCCTCTCATCCCATCCCTTGCCTAAACACGTGATTTGTGTGCATATATGCCTTCAACTCTCTTGTTGACTTACAGTGATCCCATGAATTTTATGGGGTTTCCTTAGGAAAGGAATACTCAGAGGAGTTTTTGCCAAAATATGTTGATTACTTCCAGTGAAGGTATGTGTATATTGGAATGCCAAATAATATGAATGCTAATAAAATGGAAGGGGGAATGGATGAAGAAATCAAGAAGCACCTTTGAGACTGACTTATTTATTTTAACACGAGCTTTTGTGGTCATCAATCCACTTTATCAGATGAACTGATGGAGTTGGAAGTTCAGCCAAAGTAGGGATGACAGGTCAGGACTGTCTGAGATCCTGAGATCTGGGGACCCAAACCTGAGCTCAAAGGATGAGCCCCTTGTGATGTCACCAGAGACAGGCCCTTAACACTATAAAGATGATATCATAAGAAATGGCCCTGGTGATACCATTAACTACTATAAATTAGGCATCAGCCACTTACACAGGTTACATTTTTTTTTTTAAAGTCTAATTACTGAAAGAAAGAAAAACCTATGCGCTTACCTCACACTGAGAACTGGAGAAGACAGTCTAGGCCCTGAATCTCAGCCAGACTCTGAGACCTGGTAACCCTAAGCCACAGGCTTATTGGAGTTGCAAGTTTGTGGGCAGTACGGAACTTGGAATAACTATGGAAGAAACTCAAGGAAGAAAGTGCAAAGGCAGGTTTACAGGTGAACATTTAGGAAAACAAAAATAGTGGCCACAGATGATTTATATACCTTTAAGGCAGATTATGAAGACATTGAAATAATTCTGGATTTTCCATACTTTGGCTCTGTCATTAATCAGAATGAGGGCTGCAATCAAGAAATCAGAAGAAGACTGAGGCCATTTCTGCACTAGACTGTTATAGCGCTATGATTCCACTTTCAACATCCTATGGAATCCTGGAGTTTGCAGTTTTGGGAGGGCCTGCAAACCCCAGGATTCCATAGGATGTTGAAAGTGGAATCATAGCGCTATAACAGCCTAGTGCGGAAATGGCCTAAGACTTGGGAGAGCAGCTATGAAGGAACCAGACAAGATCCTGAAGTATCAAGATTTATCATTGGATACTAAAGATAGGATTGTCTGTGTCATTCTATTTCCAGTTTCTATATACGGCTGTGAAAACTGTTTAGTGAAGAAAGCTGATAGGAAGAAAATCAATTCATATGAAATGTGGTGCTAGAGAAGAGTTCTACAGATACCATGGACTGCTAAAATGACAAATTAATGGGTACTAGACCAAATCAAGGCTGAACTCTCCCTAGAAGCCAAAATGACTAAACTGAGACTGTTGTACTTTGGACATACCATGAGAAGACATGAATCACTAGAAAAGACAGCATTGCTTGGTAGAAGGCACTAGGAAAAAGAGGAAAACTACATTACAGGTGGATAGATTCAATCAAGGAAACCAGGGGCCTAAGTCTACAAGGGCTGCTGAGGAAAGAGTGACTTAACAACTTCCCATTGATAGGGTCACCATAAGTTGAAGTTACCTTGACCTCAGTTAACAGCAACATGGAAATCAATATTTTAAAAGTGATAGCGCAGAAAGCGTAGAAAGGCTAAGTGATTCTCAGGAATTCCTTGGGCAGCACTTAAGTAATATCTAAGGCAATTTCCAGAAAAGTATGAAAACAAGGCTAAAGAACATCAGTTCTCTAGAGTGGGAAAATTCTCATGAGGAGAGTTCTTGCGTATATGAGTAGTTTTGAGGACCCAAATACAAATACATCTAGTATGCCAGGAAGCTGTTATCTTTGTTTGTATCTGTATCTGTGGTGTTGATCTGAATCATTCTTTTCATACAGCACATGTTATTGATTCTCATGTTGTGAGAATCTCATCATTCTCCCTCCCCAGAGAATGGCCCAGAGAACAGAAGGCTTGTCATAGCCTGGCCTCCCTTGAACTATGAAGGTACCTGGCTTTTCAGTTCCCTTATGCTTTCCCCATATACAGACACATCTGGAAGTAAGTGAACAGGCCTTGTTGTGGATAAATTCATGCAGGTCTTGAGAACATGGTGTTGGAAAATAGTAAAATACTCCCTATTGTATAGGAAAGACCCTCCTTCCATGAGCAGTTTTCCCATGGGCAACTGACTGTACACTCTGGGAACAGAATGTTGGACTATATAGGTTTATGGTCTGATCCATTATGGCTCCTCCTATTTTCCTAGGCTGAATATTCTTAAATAATGAAGGAAGGGCCTAAATACCCCACGTATGATCTTGGAAGCAAAGCAGGGCTAGTCCTGGATAGGTCTTGCAGAGGGGAATGCCAAGGAATATTAGGTGCTGTAGGCTATATTTCAGAGAAAGGAAATGGGAAATTACCTCTGAGTATTCCTGGCCTAAGAAAACCTGATGAAATTCATGGGGTTGCCATAAGTTGAGAGCTGAGTTGAAGGCATATACACACATACACACAAAACTATACAATTAGACCGTGCTGATGGAACACCAGATGTGGATAAAGCCATACACAGATACAGTATTTAACAGAACAAAATAATGTGGTAAAAACAGCTTTCAGTGTTTTCAGATCCCACTATGACAGGATGGAGGAAGCCCTGTTTCTCTTGAGGAGGAAAGGAGTACATCTTGTGTAGACTGGGGCTGTCAGGGAAACAAGAGCACAGGACTGGGATTACAGACAACACTGTGCACACTGGTGGCAATTCTATGTCTTAAAGGGAACCCCAGGGGAACACACTTATGCAGAGCAGTTTTAAAGGGAGAAGTAATTTCCTCCCAATAGACTGAGCAACCAAGAGCATCTCAGGTACTTTTGTGTGCTTGACAATTCCCTTTGTGATACAGAATACTGGCTAAGAGATGTCTGGAAATGCAGCAGACTGGGAAATCAGTCTCACATAACAGTAGGGAGAGAATGTGAATGAAAGAACTTGAATTTTGCCTGGATTGAGCGGTACTCCCTCATTATTTTCAACTTCTAGCATATTTAAGATACAGAAAGTGTAATGATTATATTATATTTTGTGTGTTTTCAAGGTGCATGAAGGTCTAGCTGGGTGTTATCTTGGCTTTCCTGCTCTGATCCTAAGTATCACAGTCCAGGAAGGCAGAATGATTCTTTGAACCAGAGCATGCTCTGAAAACTGACAATCCAATCCTCAATAATAAGCCCATTGATTTTAGTGGGTAACTCCCATTCGGCTCTGGACAGGACCAGATTGTAAATTGATATGCAAAACCATCACATTCAAAGCCTCATTCCTGCAACAATTTATGGGAAATGCTGCCAGGATGGCTTAGCTACAAATGTGAATAGTAAGCATTGGGTGATTAAATGGTGTTCACTTTGAGAGGAACTCCAAGCAGATGTCCATTTTCCTCAGCTGTCCCTGAGGGTTATGTGGTAAAGGGAGTGTATAAAAATGTTGGCGGGTATATTGGTCAGATGTGTGACAGAATAGCTACATCTGCTGAAGATCCAGCACCTGTACTCGTGGAGAGAGAGAGCTTACTAGAGTCTTTTAGAATACTCTCTCTTTCTCTCCCTCTGTGTGTGTATATGTGTTTTCCTCCCACTGGAACTCCACAATTCACCAAGAGGAATCAGGTCCAAAATGGTGGCTCATGAAGGCAGGCACAGAACTGAGGAACAAGGTGCTTCTGAGGAACAGTGTTGTCTACTAACTTCCACGTCAATGGGGTGTGGAATTTGTTCTGTATTTTAGTCTAAACTTTAAAGGAACTATCCAAGGTGTTGAACCTTGTTTGGGGATAGGGTTCAGTTCTTTGAGTAGCTCACTTAAAACTCATGCTAAAAACCACATCAGACTTACCACCACACTGGTATTTATTTACATTACCAGAACAGAAGCTCATGAACTTGTCTTTTAAGATGTAAATCTTTCTGCTTCCTCCCCACAAGTTTTCATGATTTCAGCAGCCTAATTTACAAGGAAAAACAGGCTTGTTGTTAATGTTAGACCAGTCAGTGATCTACTGGTATAACATCCACTAATCCCACCTTTTGCTCACTTCCCTTTCATACAATTTTTTTTAAAGTTAAAAGCAGCTTTGATCACTCTCTGTTTTTTCTCCTATCTTCCTATTCCCCCTTTAAAAATAAAATCTAAAACAATCAAAAGAAAAATGGTGAATATCATAGAATCATAGCATTGGAAAGGAGAAAAAGGGCCATCTAGTCCAACTCCCTACCACACAAATACACACAGCTAAAGCACTTCCAAAATATGGCCATCCAACCTCCGTTTAAGGAACTGCAGAGAAGACTCCACCATGTAAAGTTGAAGGCTTTCATGGCTGGAAGCCATAGGTTGTTGTGGGTTTTCCGGGCTTTGAGGCCATGTTCTATTAGTATTTTCTCCTGACATTTCGCTTGCATCTGTGGCTGGCATCTTCAGAGGATATGGTGGCATGGAAGTGAAACAAGTATATATACTTGTGTAGTCCCCTGAGTGGGATGGAGCAATTTGCATGTATTACAGTTGGCCTGTTTTTAAATGAGATATCCCCCAGGGTTGTATTGTTAGTCAGGGGATATGCATAACAGTGCGTTAAGTACATTAGCAATCTATTGTATTGTTTCTTGTAGAGTGACCTCCAGAGTCTGGGTGGTGTTCATTGGCATGTTTTTGAGTCTTGATTTTCATGTTCTTCAGGACTGATAGCCAAATTTTGTTTACTTTCCGAGTTTCTCCTTTCCTGTTGAAATTGTCCATGTGTTTATGGATTTCAGTGGCCTCTCTGTGTAACCTGACATAGTAGTTGTCAGAATAGTTCAGAATTTCTGTGCTTTCAAAAAGCATTCTGTGTCCAGGTTGGTTTATAAAATGTTCTGTTACTCCTGAATTTTTCTGGCTGGATCAGTCTGCAATGTCTTTCGTGTTCTTTGATTTGTGTTTGGACACTGTGTTTTCTAGTCCCTGTGTAGACCTGCCCACAGCTGCAAGGTATGTGGAAAACTCCAGCAGAAGTTAGAGGATCACAGAATGCTTTTTGAAACATGCCAATGAACACCACCCAGACCCTGGAGGTCACTCTACAGGGAACAACACAATGGGCTGCTAATGTACTTAATGCACTGTTATGCATATCTCCTGACTAACAATACAACCCTGGAGGATATCCCATTTAACAATAGGCCAACTGTAACACATGCAAATTGCTTCTTCCCACCCAGGGGTCTACACAAGTATATATACTCTGTCTCATTTCCATGCCACCAGATCCTCTGAAGATGCCTACCACAGATGCAGGTGAAACATCAAGAGAAAATACTAATCGAACACAGCCTCAAAACCCAGAAAACCCACAACAACCTATAGACTCCACCATCCTCCAAGGCAAACTATCTCACTATCTGGTAGCTCTTACAATCAAGAAATTCGTCCTAATGTTTAGGTAGAATCTCTCTCTCTCAATTTCCCTCTCTCTTGTAATTTGAATTCCTTGGCTCATGGCCTAGTCTCTGGACCAACATAAAATAAGCTTGCTCCATTTTTTTAATGTGACATCCCTTTATTTAAAGATGATTCTCATGTCACCTCTCAATCTTCCCTTCTCCAAGCCAAACACACCCAGCTTCTCCATAAGGCTTGGTCTCCAGACTTTTGATAATCTTTGCTGCCCTACTCTGAATGTGTTCTAGCTTGTCAATATCCTTCTTGAACTGCAGTAGCCAGGAACTGGACACAATATTCCAGGCGAAGTCTGACTAAAGTTGAATAGAGATGTACCATCACTTCCTTCAGTCTGGATACCATACTTCTGGATTGTATTGGGGTTTTTTTTGGCTACCACATCACATTGCTGATTCATGTTTAATTTGTGGCCTCTGCAAGTTAAACCTTAAGAAAGATCTAGAGCAAGGAGTGGCTGTCTGGTGACTGAGAAAATATTCCAGAAGTTTTAGAAAAAAGTAAAATGGCAACAATAACAAAAGGTAAAACAGCTGGCTGCTACATAGGATACAGGTTAAACTGCATTTGGTGCACTTTCCATACCTGTCACTATTATACAGAATGCTCACCGACACTCCCAGCACAGTCGTCTTAGTGGTGTACTGCTCTGCGGCCATACGTGGCCTAATATCTGACTTGGTTTGGCACTCAGGGACACTTTTCCCAGCGTGGGCTTTTGTCATTACCCCCCGTCCTGAGGATTCACACAGTCAGTCAGGGTTTTGCATCCATCACACAAGCATCACTAAGCTTAGACCATTGGGGGGGGACAACTGTGGCCCTCTGCTGTTTTCAGCCCCGCCAGTGCCATTGAGGAGGTACTGTGGAAATTTTAGTCTGAAAAATCTCTGGAGGGTCACAACTGCCCATCCTGTACTAGGCACACTGAATTGGTTGGGGGTTTATAATGCACTGTCTAATGCTTAGGATCAGACCACTGGGGAATGGCTGCTGCTGTGAGAACAGCATGCTCACTGTCCCCCCTCCCTGGTCTGTCTGCAGGTCCTTGTGCCTCTTCCTTCAGGGAAGAAGAGCCTGGAAGCTGGACTTTGGAATCAGTGAAAAGGGACCATAAAGGAAGGTCACCGGTGAGAGATGGTGGGTTCCATATTAATGGGATAGTGAATCCATGCTGGGTTTTAGTCAGAACTTTAAATGAGCTATCCAAGGTGCTCTAAAACAGAGCTTACTGTTTTGGGGATAGGCTACAGTTTCTTGGATAGTGTGTTAAAAACTCAGAATGGATTTAACACTTCACTGACATGGAAGCCACCACCTCCTATTTAGTGCCACATATCCTTCTTTAGATTGCGAACATATTCTACCTTGGCTGTTAAAGCAGAGCATAAACAGAAGAAGTGACACAAAAGTCAGAAGCCCAAAGTTCCTTGTGTGAGGTGACCATTGCTTAATATGTTCATGACAGAAAGAATCCTTTGCTGCCCAAGAATCAGTCCTTCTCCTGCCTCAGGGATGGAGAACAGATGGCTTACCAGATCTTACTGTATTCCAAGTCCCATCAACCCTATCCAGTGTGCTTAAACAATGTTATACTTTTTAAAATGGCATTTTCATATGATAACTATTTTCATTTTGTGTTTTAGCTTTTGTGTTTTAGTTTCTTTTTTATCTCTGTTTGTCCTGTTATTTTGCTTGTCTTGTTTTAACCTTGGATCCCAAAGCTGGGAGAAAGGCAAGATAATTTTAAGTGTGTGTGTGTGTGTGTGTGTGTGTGCACATGTGTGTACACACATACACACATACACATGCTCACATACATACATACATACATACAGCGGGGCCTCCACATTTGCTAGGGTTAGCGGTGCAGGACCCCCACAAAAGTGGAAAAACTGCAGATATAAAAATGTGTGTATATGTGTGTGTGTGGGGAAGGGGGATGAGGCATGGTGGGGAGAGCAGGCTTCCCAGGGTCCAAACTAGGTCAGGGAATGGAGAGGGAAATGGGGGATTGGCATGGTGGCCCTATACTTGCTCTCTCTTGCCCATCTCTTTCCTCGAGTGTGTGTGGGGCGTCCGGAGAGGGTTTGCAGTGCTGAGAAATCAGGGTGAGATCTATCCTTAGCTGGCCAGGGAGTGGCTGGTGGAAGAGGAAGAGGGGGAGGAGGAGGACTAGAGGTAGGTTTTTAAAGGACTGCAGGGCATGATTGGAGCCACTGAGAAAAAAGGGAGTTGTGGTAGCAGGGGTTGGAGAAATTTGCAAATAATCAGATCCATAAAAATGAAACCTGCAAATGTGGAGGTCTGGCTGTGTGTGTGTCTATGTGTACATGTGGTTGTGCATCAGTGTGCACACGCACGCACACACACGCACGCACACACACACACACACACACGTAATGGTCAAGGATTATGTGAATTAGAGTTCAATGGAGATCTGGAGGACTGCAGGCTCCTCTCCCCAATATTCTCCTCCTTCATGTTTACAAGCCATTTGCTGAGTACTATAAAAGATGGACAGCTTCCTGATGGGGTTGCTTCAGCTGGAGATTGAGCAGGGAGTTGGACTCAGGCCCTTTCCGCACCAGGGTATTAAAACGGTGCAGAGTGACCTCCGACGGAGGTCTTCTGCACCGTGGAGTGGATTGGGGTGGACTATTTTTCGTAGTTTTTCACCTCAATCCGCTCCGAAGCAACCGGAGCTGGTGGCGCGGCATGTTTTTTAAAAACCTCTCTTCAGAGGTTTTTAAAAAGCACAGAATGCGCAGCCCCGTGCAGCTCCGTTGCCATGCTTCGGTGCAGATTTGCAGGCGCGCACTAGTGCGTGCCTGCAGATCCACCGGGGGTGGGCTTTAGGCTAGCAAGCTTCTCTGGTTGGTGGAGAGACTCCGCCAGCTGGAAGCCGCCATTTTGGACACCGAGGCTGCCATTTTGGATGCCGCAGGACTGCGGAACAGCAATGCTCCGCATTGCGAGGGACTTACCCGGCTAACAGTAAGCTCTGTTTTAGAACGCTTTCCCCCATTTCCCCCCCCCCATGTGCAGAAAGGGCCTCAGTGGCCCATGAGGCACTTCTAGCTCTTTGATTCCATGGTTCTATGATTCTATGCATCATCAATCATTGACTAAATATGACTGATATAATACCAATAAACGTCCATTCCAGACCCAAGAATTTAAAAAAAAAATTAAACCGTAGATGTCAAATACTTGTACTGTATGTTAAAAAACCCACTATATCTAGGAGTAGCCTTTAGATATTCAGGATTGCTAGAGACAGAGCTTTTGGAAATTTTCCAGTTCTATGTTTTTAAAAAGGCAGGACTAGTTGAAACTAGTAACTTTCACCTTCAACCACAAACAAGTTGAAGAAGCCAACCAGTTTTTCTGCCTTTTCCTTACTCGCTTGAGTCAAGCTGCAATAATAAGGATATCCTCCCTAGGGACATGATTGCATTGGACTTAGCACACTTCATTTCTGAATAAACAAGTTGAGGACTTGATTGTCCAGCTGTAGCAACCTGTTTGACTAAAACTACAAAAAAGGTAGCTCACAGCTTTGCCAAATGTCTGACTTAAGACAGTAGCAATGTTACCTGAAAATCTTGATTTTCTTCCTCTCTTCCCTTTTCTCTCCTCCTGTCTCCCTTTCTTACTTACATCTTTCTAATTCACAATAAAAAAATTCATCCTGAGTAGGTTATAATGAAGTATTCCACATACAGGAGCATAACTGGAAGAGCAAGCTTTGCATCTTGCATCCATATTTATAAAAATATTCCAATCCTAGTCACCTAGCATACCGCTGAGCAATTAAATAATAGGCCATGCTTATAGTATGCAACTGTAGTCTTTTCTCTTATCTTTTTTTTCTTTTTTAAAGTTGTAGAGGCAGCCATCCACAGGAGACTATGATAATGAACCCCATTCTCTGAACTGTTTTGGCATCTCTAATTGCACAGCAAGGCAGTTTTGACATACATGGAAGTAAACAAACAATAAAAGGCAGGAGAGAATCCACTGAACATTAAAGAACCCAGGAAAAGAAAGTAGAGTGAAGGAGGAGCAGATATAATAACAGAAGACTGGAGCAGAGTTTCAGGCAGAAATTGTTTCACTGCATTCATTTACTGTAGTTTTCCATCCATGTAGCAATGACGGCATACAATGCTGATCCACTCTGTTTAATTTTGGCTTTGGATGCAGCTGGCACTAACTTTCTAAACAATCTCTCCCAAGTCAAGGTGCTAAGCAGTGTTGCCTTGAGTATCAGGCACCTTCAAATATGCCAATGCAAAAGAAAATGGATTTGTGCACTCACACACACACACACACACACATATAGGTTAGGCACCAAACTAGCAAATGCAAAAATGAGAAACAAACAACCAGGAAAAAAAAATAGAATCAATGTACATTCCAGAACAGCAAAGCCAGGAACGTGTGTGTGTGTGTGTGTGTGTGTGTGTGTTGGACTGCAATTTCCAGAGCTCTCATTTAGTATGGCCATGCTGGATGGGGCAATCTAGGAAGTTCAATAAAGTGATTTTTCCAATTTCTGTTAAAGATTAACAAACTGACACAGTAATTGCACAAGTTCATAGAACTAAACAAATCATGTAATGGCTCGTCCATTAAAACTCCTCATTACAGCAATATACTCTCAGCCTTCCTCAGGTGAAAACTGGGACATGTTTAGCCAAAAAACATCAAAGTGTGGTTAAAAATGGAAAAGTTATCAATGAGGAAGAATCAACAAGCTAGGAGAGGCTACAATTGTTTTTTTTTTCTAAACCTACTGGAAGGAGCAAATTTCTGCTACCCCCTCCTTATCTTGCTGAGTGCAAACTGCACTGCAAAGTGAGAGGAAGCGAAAGAAACTAGAACATTTTAGAAGCAGCTGAAAAAATTGAATGACAGAGGAGTAACTGAGATTGTCCCTGCTGAACTGGAACAGTCGGCCATCTGGTTTGTATACTCAGAATTTAAGCCAGGATAAAATTGCTATCATAAACTTGGCTTAGCAATATTGTTAAAAGTACAAAAATGTTTTAAGCCTATGAATTCATTCATTCTTGCACTAAGGTGATATACTAAGGCTTAAAAGCAGATCCAAGAAAACTAATTTTTTGGGCTAACAGGTCCCAGAACACCACAGCTATTGACTATGCTTACTGTAGCACGCTGGGATTTATAACCTCTAAAAGAAATTTTTCTAAGATCTGATCAAAATACAAATTATAGCTGCAGGTCCATGTGTTTAAAGCACAGGTCTGCTCAGTCATGTAGAAATGTGCTGGGGGGAGCTTTCTTTTGAAGAGAAATAAAAGCATGTTAAGTATGGTTCCTTTTTGGAATTACACGCAAGTTTTCAGATCAGAATGTTTGCCTCAAAGAGAAGGCAGGTGCAAGCTAAGCTGAAAGGAAGGGTCACCCCCATCCATTCTCAGGGGGGCAGTTGGCGGAATTGGAGGTGGAGGTCAAAATCACCCCCACAAAAATCTCCTCCAGTTGGTGTCAATTTCTCCTCCTAGAAAAATGCCGCAAGTGGGTAATGTTTTACCCAGAAAACTCCTCATGTGTGCATTTCAATGTCATGTTCATGTCCTTCCTGTGCAGGACACTCACATGCAGAAAGAATCACAGAATCACAGAGTTGGAAGAGATCCCAGGGGCCATCGAGTCCAACCCCCTGCTATGTAGGAACACCCATCAAAGCACTCCCAACAGACGGCCATCCAGCCTCTCCTTAAAAACCGCCAAAGAAGGAGACTCCACCACACTCCAAGGCAGCATATTGCACTGCTGGACAGCTCTGACCGTCAGGAATTTCTTCCTGAGGTTCAAGTGCAATCTCCTTTCCTGCGGCTTGAATCCATTGCTCCTTGTCCTAGTCTCTGGAGCAACAGAGGACAAGCCCGCTCCCTCCTCAAAATGACATCCCTTCAAATATTTAAACACGGCTATCACGTCCCCTCTTAACCTTCTCTTCTGCAGACTAAAAATACCCAGCTCCCTAAGCCGTTCCTCATAGGGCATGGCTTCCAGACCCTTCACCATTTTGGTCACCCTCCTCTGGACACGTTCCAGCTTGTCGACATCCTTCTTGAATTGAGGTGCCCAGAACTGGACACAGTATTCCAAATGCAGCAGGATTGGTGGCTCCAATGTCAGTGCAAAAGTGATCCACACTGAATGTTAATCTGAACTTTAAAGGAGCTATCCTGTTTTGAAGGTACGGTTCAACAACTTGGATAGCTCTTTGAAAGGCTGTAATCCAGAGACTGTCCCATTGATACTGGATCCAGCAGCTGCCACTGGGTGCACGGCTAGCTTTTCCCCCAGTATTGGCTCCCTGGGCTAGCTCCATCCCGACATCTACATATTGAGTGCAGCTACCCTTGACAGGAACTCCAAGAAATCTGGACACCTGCATGCATGAAGGTCTTGATCACATGGAGCCCTTACTGATGAGCTGCCAGGCAGGACTAGCTTGTTCTGGCTACAGGAACCGCAGTACCTCCAGAACAGACATCAGCTCCCTGAGCCAAAAAGTATGCAAAAACTGTCCCTAACTTCAAAGTGTGTTTAACCCTTCACCACCCAATAAGGGCACATTTTCTTGACAGACGTTTGAGTAATAAGACAAACAAAAATGAACTTATGATTCATCTGTCTTCTTCTGTGGGGTGGGGCAATGGCAGCTTTTGGTTCCAACGTTACTAGGGTGGGTTATTTGCTCTGAGTTTTAATCTGAGATCGAAGGAAGCTAATCAAGGTGCCCAGCCTCCTCAGAGATAGGGTTCTCAGCACCTTGGATAGTTCATTCAAAGTTCAGGCAAAAACCCAGAGCAAATCATTATGCCATTGATATGGTGCAAGAGGGAAGAAGAGAGACAGGTTGGCTGGCTGGCTTGCTCATAGTGATAACAGTTTTCAGTCAGCCCGTGCTGATGCCCACTTCTGTTTTCTTGTGGTACATCAGTCCCATACATGTCAGTGGTCTAAGTGGATCAACTTTGGCATTTTGCTGTAAACATACTAAAAAGCCCATCATCAAGTGGACAGACAATTGTTGGACAGCACTTGGTGACGTGAAACCAAGAAGATGGAGAGCAGTCCTTTTCTGCTGCTGCTGCTGCTACTCCTGCTCCAGAGGACAGGACCCAAATTAATGGCTTCAGATCATGAGGAAGAAGATTCCCACTGAACATCAGGAAGAACTTCCCAATGGTAAGAGCTGTTTGACAGTGGAATTGACTACTTCAGAAGATTCTCCTTCCATGTGAGCTACCAGTTAAAAACCAATGGACTGATCAATGGTATTCCCGAGGGCTGCATAAATGACAAGGGGGAAATAATGGCTGGGATTTCTTAGGCAAGAATGTCTCCCTGCCCTCACTAGGAGTGTTTGCTTGATGTGTGGAAATCTGTGAATATGTGCAATGCTTTTAAGAAAAGACCTCTTGACCAAGAGCAGCATGTAATGACAGGAAGAGAAAAAAATGCCAAAGTGTGTGTGTGTGGGAGATACTTCAGGATTTGAACATTTGTACTCAGTTGTTTCACTGAATCAGAGTATTATTAAGTAGGTTTGATAATTATCAGCATGGTATTCCTTCAACAGTTTGTCACATGCCCTCACAGGCAACAGCGACTGGCATTCAGAATTCCTGAGATCGTTTGGTAGAGGGTGCAGGTGTTGCCCCAGGGAACCTACCTAATCAGCTCTTTTCCCATCTGATACCCACCAGAAGTCAAGATGATTAAGGATGATGGGAGTTGTAGTCCAGTATGCCTGGGGCAGGATGGCTAGCAATTTTGCTGAGACTTGTACAGGTCCATTTGTTTTTGTTTTTAATTCATCAATTTTTTTTAAAAAAAACTTTTGAAAATTATTCCTTCCTCATTTTCAATTTTTAAACGGTTCTTCAGAGTTTTAAATTGATTTTGTCTCTACAGCGTCCTGGTATCTTGGCATAGAAGACAGGAGATTCTAAAAAAAGAAAGAAAGAAAGAAAGAAAGAAAGAAAGAAAGAAAGAAAGAAAGAAAGAAAGAAAATGGGGATGGGGAGTGTGTTGGCCTCCCGTTCTCTCCAGCCCTAGGCAAGGACGTAGGATACTAGGAGATTCATAGTCGCACAATAGGTGGATGGCCACATCTTCCCCGATTCCAGCGTTAAAACTCCGAAGAGGAAGGGTGAAATTGCCCCTTAGTGGGAACAGGGAGTCCACCGACCAGACGCTGGAGCCTAGGATGACCTGAAGGGCCGGGAGCGGGTTTTGCCACGGGCAGAGCGGGGCGGGGGAGGCAGCCATTCAACAGGCTGCCCTCGTCCTCTCTGGGCTCCTCGCCCACCTCAGGGGGCAGCGAATATGTGCGCGTCTGTGTGCAGATCTGTGCCAATGTCCCCTTTTCTTTATCCCCCCCCGCCCCCGCCAGGGCCACAGCCTCGCCTCCCCGCCTCCCCTCGCCCGCTTTGGCGAAACTGCATCTCCCACCCTTCCCACTCGTGGCGGCTCACATCTCCTCCTCCATGGCGGTTGTGGAGGCAAGAGCCCTCCCGCCACAGGTCCTTGGGCGGGGAGACGCCTCTGCGCGCGGAAAACAGGTGAAGCCCTCGCAAAAACCAGGCGGGAGAAGGAACACGGGGCGCTGGGGAGACCCATCTGCTTGGCCCTGCCATTGCCGCACTGGACTGTTATAGCGCGATTATTCCACTTTCGACATCCTATGGTATCCTGGGGTTTGCAGTTTAGGGAGGGGCCGTCCATAGGATGTCGAAAGTGAAATAATCGCGCTATAACAGTCCAGTGCGGAAGTCACCTGGGAGGAAAGTCCGAAAGGAAGGATGCTATAAGGACAGATATACCCCTCGGCGTGTACACGAACGCGCGCGCGCGTGTGAAAAAGTCGTGGCGCCAGGCGACCTCGGTTCAAATCACCCTCTCCCCCCCCCCCGCACTATCGGGAGTGCGCTCCTGCTCCCTCCGGCGCAAGCGAGCCCTCTCCGGATCTGAGAAACCCAACTCCCGTGAGTCGCCTATGCAAACAAAGGAGTCACGGGAAAACTCCCAGGAGGAGACGGAAAGGAAGCCGGGGGTGAATCGATAGACCCACAGATAGGAAAGAGCCACTCTCTTGGCTTCCCAACAGAAGAAGAAGAAGAAGAAGAAGAAGAAGAAGAAGAAGAAGAAGAAGAAGAAGAAGAAGAAGAAGACGAGAAAGACGGCATGATGCGCGCACGACTCTCACCCACCACCCACCCCGCCGGTCAGGAGTTTTTTGTTTTGTTTTGTTTTGTTTTTACCGTGGTCGGCTGCTCATCTCTTCAGATTCCGACGTCTCCCCTGCTGGACCACGCGCTGCCGGCGAGAGTGGAGTCAGGCACTCCAGCGCCGCTCACCTGGGAAAGGGGGAAGGACAGGACCGCCCCTTCACCTGCCGGCCACGCCCTCCCGTGGCAGGCCACGCCCCCACCTGCCCGCTGAAGCCAGCGCGGATCACGCCCTGTGATCATTATGCCTCTGGGAACAGGTCAGGGATTTGTTAATCTGTGACTCACTCCTCGCAGACTCTGACTAGGCAGCGGGGAAAAAAGGAGATTTGCGGACACTCCTCAAGGTCCAGCCCGGCACTCCTTATCTTTATCCGTATGCCGCTGGCCCAAAGGTGGGAGGAAGTGGAGGCTTTGTCCCTTGAATGGCTTCCTGACATCTCGCTCTTAAAGGCACCCTCGGGGATGCGGGACCAGGGGAGGGGGCCAACAGAGGAGAGGCTAACCTGGCGGTGAGAGTGAAAATGAGGCTGGGGATATGTAGGACAGAGGTGGTGCGGCAGCTGGTGGGTTCCATGTCAGTGTGGTTAGGAACCTGCTTTGGATTTTACTCTGAACTTTGAAGGAGCTTTCCGAGCTGCCGGACTTATTGGGAGGGTATTTTTCAAAACCTTGGATAGCTCCTTTGAGGAATTCCGTGAAGATTCACTATGCCACTATAGCATGGAAGCCACCGAGGACTACAAAAGATTAGGATGGACAAGGGGAGAGGCTGCATTAGGGAGACCATCTGGAACAGGGAAAAAAGACCTATCGTGTTTTAAGCAGCTTGGAAATTAGCTCTTTCACATTATAGAAAGACAGCACTATGGTTTCATTTTAATTGCTATGGCTGCATCCTATGGAATCCAAGGATTTGTAGTTTGAGGAGGCACTAGAGCTCTCTCACTCATTATTTTAAATGTCGTTCCCTTAACTGCATATCCCAGGATGCCATAGGATGTTGACATGGAAGATAAAATGGAATCATAGTTCTATAAAGGTGTGAAAAGACCCCTGCTGCATTGTAAGGCACTTGTTGGCTTATGGCAACCTCATGAATGTCATAGGGTTTTCTTAGGCAAAGAATACTCAGAGGTGATTTTGCCAGTCTCTTCCTCTGAAATGTAGCCTATAGCACCTGGTATTTGTTGGCAGTCTCTGATCCAAGTACTAACTAGGGCTGACTATGCTTAGCTTCCAGATCAGTTTATTATTTATTGTTCTGCAAAGGGTGACATGAGTAAAAAATTCCTGCCAATAGGCAGCTAAAAGATCCTAATGCTAATGTGTGACCTAACTGATACCTTTCACATTCATGATCTGAGTGACCTGTACTATCACCAGAGTACTAGAAGTTGTCCTTCAGTGAGTATGCCAAAAATGGGATTGGGAACTATGGGCAAATGCAAATATCCAAATTTCCTGGTTGGTGCTTTCTCCCAGCATGCGCTTGTAGGTGTAACCTGATACCCTCCCGTCAGACATTGATTCGTTCAGTTTTCAGTCCCCATTTTGGAAAAAACTACATACCTAGGTAACAACTCCCAGTATCTCGCAGCCACTATGGCCAGTTGCCATGTTGACTGAGGGTTCTGGAAGCTGTAGTGTAAAACAGTAACATTTCCAAATTTGGCGTGGACGCTGAGTTTAACTGCAGAAGAGGTGACTACAAAATCTGTCCCAGTTTTGGAATTGTCATTGCTGTCACTGAATCTTCTTGTAACTTCTTAAATTGTTTAATATGTTTTTAACCTTTTAAAATATCTTCTACTGTTTACATTGTTTTCGTCATTTGATCATTTGTTTTACAGTGTGCTGCTTTCATGTCTTTGGATGGAGGATCATACATATGTATTCTAATAAATAAATAAAATATTTTTTTTTCCTGTTGCTTTCCCCATTCTCTACTTTGCACAAGGCTGAGGTTGATGAAGAATTCTGGAGAACCTGAACACACATTTGTGGCATTTTGGTTGGTCCTAATTGCTTTTACCTGAGGATTTCCTTTTTTCTTTTCTCATGGACCAGCAGGATGACTTTTCTTAAAAGTTGAGCAATAGATGTGGGTGTCTTCTTTTCAGGAGCCAACCTATCAAATCTTCTACTTACTCCATCTTGATTTTACTCAGTCATTGCCTCCTTTGGGGGCCTTTCCTCTACTGCCTCCAAGTTCAAATTGCCTTTTAGGTTCTTGGTGGGACACAACACACATAGGTAGATGCTGTCTTGCTCTGACATGAAACTCTTCTTGGATTCATTCGCCCGTCTTGTTCCGTCTTATCCTTTCCTACACTGGGGATAGCTGGGGGTGGAGTGCTTCATGTCAATGGGGTGCCCATGTCAGGAGGTCGTGAAACTACTCCAGGTTTTAGTATAAATTTTAAAGGTGCTGTACAAGGTGCTGTATGCCTTGGAGGGGTAGGATTCAGCAGCTTGGATAGCTATTTTACAGGTTGAATTAAAGCTATGAATGGATACACTGCTCCAATGACATGAGAGTCATCAGATACTGTTCTTCTCCTAGCAAGTACAGTCTCAGACATTTTGATGTCTGAAGCAAAGGACAAGATGGCACCCCCTCTTGTTTCACATACAGACTCTGAACAGACTAGCAGCTAAATCTTATTTTGGCACTGGCCATAGCATCCATCCTACCCCACTGAATCTGTGGGCTACAGGCTATCTTGGGTGGATGTGATCAAGAGCAGGCCATATGGCCCACAAAGCTTTCTTTTCATAAAGCTAGCTTCTGTTCCCTCTTCTTTCAACATCTCTTACCTGAGACTGCTGCCTCACTCTGCCCTGTGACAGAGCTAGCCTTGTCTCCTAGCCAGGGTTGAGAGTTGGGGGTACAGAGCCAGTGCAAATTAACAAGGCCCAGCACTGTGAAAGGGGCCCATTGCCTGAATAGGTTGCTTATGTTTTTGCATATGTTGGTAGTATCATTATTTGCAACCATTTTTTGGACATCCACTGTAAAATTGGTGAATTTCAAAGAAAATAATGATGATGTATAAAATTCTGTATTAGAAAATGCTAAAGCCTTTTAGCTAGGTCACCCTTGATGCAAGAAAGAGCAGGATTGGTGTCCAAGTGTGGAACAGGAAGCCATGGGTGAGCAAAGGGACACAGGTAACACCAGCCAGGAAGAAAATGAGGAAGGCAGGGGGCATCGGAAGAAGCCACAGGGAAAATTCAACAACTCCAGCTGTGGTGATTGTGGCAGTCAGAAACAGAGACCTGAAGGCCATCAGCCCACTGTAATCTGAGGTGCCCAGACAAGGAGGAGGAGCCTCAGTGTGGCTGCTCTCCTAATTTTTCACCAACTCCTCTGCCTCTCAGAGCACCTCCCAAACATCTTCTGGGTGTGAAATGAGAGCAGGGGTGGTCTGAGTGTGGATTAAAGAGTTAAGTCAGACAGATGATTGAGGGGGAAGGTACTGGTTGCAGGTGATAGTAATTGTGTGTTTCACCTTCCCCAACACAGACTTGAGGGAACAAGTGAACTTCCTAGGTCCCAACCTGGTCTTGGCAGTCCTGCTTCTAGCGCTAACCTTCCCTCTTGGAATGAATATTTAGGCCTGAATATTTTTCCTTTTTGCTTGTGCTATTTTGCTGTTTTATTTTCCCAGATAGAGCTTCACATTCTATGAAGTGCCCAGGGCTTGGAAAAGTTACTTTGGGAGCTACAACTTCCACAGTCCCCTAGCTTTACCAGATATGCTCACATTTCAGTGATACAGTGAGTTGTAGTTCAACAAAGTAAGTTTTCAAAACTCTGGAAGCAACTGTGGCTGCCTTTAGGTCAGGACAGGTGCAATGCCATCAGATGTTTTGACCTACAACTCCTTTAGCGCTGGCCAGGCTAGGTGGAGTTGTAGGCCAAAACGTCTGGAGGGACAAAGTTTCTCCAGCTCTCTTTTAATCAATGTTCATTTCACTGGATCTGTCCAGCCACATTGGGAGATCTGTTCCTACTTCCGTGATAGCAACTACATACTGCTCGTGTATCACTCAAAGATCTGGGAAAGCTTGTGCCTCATGGTGGGATGAGTGGTGTCATACTCTACCAACTGCTACGATTTGGCATGAAGAAACCTATTTAGTGTTCTGCGGTCCCAAATTTTCAGCTGCTTTTAAAATACAGTATTCCAGTTTTGTTTACTCCTTCTCCTACCACTTCCTCACTTGATCTTTGGCTTACTTCAGTTGCTGAGAACTGTTTTCAAAGTCCAAAAGTAGTTTGCACTCACTTACTTCAGCAGGAGGGAGAGGAAGGGGAAGTGGAACTTTGCCTTTCCTTGTAGACTCGGGCAAAAGCAAACTGCTGCTTGTCTGTTCTTCCTGATTAATAACTTTTGGCATCTTCACCACCATGTGGTTACTTGGCCTCATGTGTCCTGGCTTTCATCTCTGACAAGCTGCAACTTATCCTGGGTTTTTACAAGACCTCGAGCCAGTGCCTCTACAACTTAGTCCACTTCCCTTTCCCTCCCAACATTTCTCTTGTTTCTCTCTGTCTTTCTTTCTCCCCACCACTGTCCCCCTGTCTTTTGAGAGCCATAGCTGCTGTGCTGCTTCATTGCTCTCTGCTTCCAGTTCTGGTTTTGCAACTGCCTTCTGGACCAACTGCCTTCTGCACCTAATTAACCTGCCTTCGGGTCTCCCTATTCAGTGGCTTTGTCTGCATGAGACAGAAAGCTACTGTGCACACTGTGGTCTTTGTTCTCATACAGGGTGCTTACCACACCATGCCTAAGTGGTCTGAAGCCTGTGGGGCTGAGTGCAGCAATTGTCCCTTGTGAATTTCCAAGCAATTATGAACAACCAGGAAGTAAAATCTTTTGTTGTTGTTTTTTCTTTCTCTTGAAACAGATAAAAGATATCCACTCTCCTCTTTCTTGCTCCAACCCCCACCCCAAGACTTACTTCTCACAATCTATCCCATTTTGCACCTCAGGTGCCCAATCCAGTGCCATGGAAACTTGAGATTTCTCCATTACCAGTAGGCCTCCCAAAGGCTACCATTTCCTGCTGTTCCTTACTAGCAAGCCCTAAATTCCCCATCCCTTCTTACCCAATCACTGCTGTTTTGTCTGCTACTCCACTAAGGGATGGTATACTAAGTAATTCTTCTTTGTAGAAATATGCATGGCAAAATAAGCCTCTCTGCTTTAATCTGAAGGTTTGTCAATGTTGCTGAGTTCATTCCTCCACATGGTCCAAGCACCATGTACCATGTATGTGCCAGACTTTTGCCCAAGTTCCTTGCATTTTTGTGTTTGTTTGGTACACATATATAGATGAGTGTTTGTATGCATATGTGACTGAGGACTCGTAACATCACTGTTACAGTGACACAACTGTGGACTTCTCCCAGCTTTAAAATATTGTTGGTATGTTCCATCTGCTCTATACAACACAGGCAACTTTTCAGTGGCTGCTCTTTAAAGGCATTTTGTTTAAACTGTGGAAGCTGTTTTTGGAGTTTTCTCTGCCTGCTCTCCTGTCTTAGT
This sequence comes from Iguana delicatissima, assembly GCA_948472985.1. Taxonomy (NCBI): domain Eukaryota; kingdom Metazoa; phylum Chordata; class Lepidosauria; order Squamata; family Iguanidae; genus Iguana; species Iguana delicatissima. The sequence continues at coordinate 961,221 of CAOKZL010001932.1, read as the reverse complement.
GTTCTGTGCAGGCATACATCCTGTGCAAACATGTCTTTGTGCGTGTGTGTTGTATGCCTTAATGTTGCTTCTGAGTTGGGGGTGACTCTAAGGCAAATAGATCACAGGGTTTCTTAATAACATTTGTTCAGAAGGAGTTTCCTGTTGCCTGTCTCTGAGACTGAGAGTAACTTGCCCAAGGTCACATAGTGGATTTCAATGGCTTGTGAGGATTCGAACCCTGCTCTTTCAGAGTCCTTAGTCCAACATCAAACTGCTATGCCATGCTGACTCCTTGGCCTAAACCCATTGGGATGGGGCCATATTAGTCATACTTAGATTAGACACTACTGAAATCAAAGGTATTTATGGGTTTCATTCAGGTTTTATCACGCATTGCTGGTAAATTGCAATTTCAGCAGAATAATAGCATTTTTGGTTGGGACTGATCAGATGATTTCATTCTCCCAGTGGGAGACTGTTTGAAAAGTGTTTCTTTTATTAACAGATAGACAGACACACACACATTAATGACTTCCTTTGTAAAAGAAACATTTTCCAAGTGGTCTCCTACCCAGAGATCAACAGAAGAGGAAGAAAGTAATGTGCTAATAGCCAAAGAGCTATTATTCCGCTAATTGAGATTTATTTGTCTCATGTGATACAGCCCTCAGTCTGGATCTCCCCCACTGAAATCAATGGGCTTGGAGCTTGCCAGACTCAAGTTGGAGCCAGCCTTGCACAGACATTACATTCCCATGGAAAGTGATGAAGGATCAGAGGAAGAAAATGCCTTGTATTCTTGGGAACAGGCATTCTTTACCTATTAGGTATACAGTTTAGGCAAGAATAAATTGTCTATATGTATCTTCAATGCTATTTGGTGATGAAAATAAATAGATATTCTATTTTTGTTGGATAGACTTTGTTATTGGTTGCTGCAAAAATATGCAATTACATTTTCAAAGCTGCTAACAAAAAGTTCAAAAAGTCCATGTGTGTCAAGAATAGGAATCATTTTCCTGTTAACCTGACAATGTTCTTTGTGACCTTTCAAGTATACCTTAGAGAAACATATGTGTTATATAGGAAACAAACTTTGTTTGTTGCACTTACGTGTCTCACAATTCATCCAGAAAGCTCAAGATGGCATACATCACTTGTCTTTGTTTTGTCTTCAAAACAATACTGCTGTAGCTCAGAGAGTATAACAGGCACAAGGAGAGCATCATGATTCAATGAGGGTTCAAAACTGGGTCTCTCCAGTCACAAGCATCTCTGCACTACACACGAATAGCACAATTATTCCACTTTCAACATCCTATGGAATATTGTATGGCCCCTCCTTAAACTGCAAACCCCAGGATTCCATAAGATGTTGAAAGTGGAATAATCACGCTATAAGAGTGTAGTGCGGAAATGGCCCCAATCTGACTGACAATCGAACCACAGCATCATGCTGGTAAGCCTCCAGTTGTTCTCACACCTTACTGGTATGTAATTCCTACTCATCACAGCAGATGCTTTGCACAGAATACTTGGTTTTAAAGAAATTCACAGAAAACAAAAATTCTGTAAAATTATTGATGGAGTGAGTGATGTTTTTCATTTTTGTTACAGCCTGGTCTTTAAAGAATATATCTCTGGTTAACTGTGGAATGCATTGCTGGAAAGATTGCTTTCTGAGACCCCACCCTAGTGAGACATTATGAGTGACGGTAAACAGACAATACTGAGTTGGTTGCATTGCATGGTTTAAACGCTGGCACAAAAGCTTCTGTTTCAGTAGCAGAAAAAGAAATAATAATCTGTGATGGCTGTTGTAGATTGTAGTGGACAGCACCACCTGCTGACAGAAAAGGTTATAGCAAGCAAATAATTGAATTTTTGGTGTGTTTCTGAACCAGGGTCGGATACTTTTGGAAGTGACTGCTCTGAAGACAGCTTGCTCATATTTCAAGCACTCCTAAAAAAAAAAGAAAAAGGCAATCGACGAAGCCCAAATCATTCCATGGTTCATGAGAAATACATTGTCACGTCTCCCATTTTCCTAGAATGTTTGTTACAGTATTTGTTATTATTCATTTATTATTTTTCTGCGGCAGCTCTGGATTGTTTTATCCTGACAAAAATCTTGTGAGGTGGTTTATTCTGAGGAGTAGTAACAGGTCCAAGCCTATTTACTGAATTTCAAAGCTGAAAAGGAATTTAATTTTGGTTTTGCACATTCAACCCTCCCAACAGCACTCTAGCCATTACAAGATACTATTTTATCAAGTCTTAATGCATTTAACAGAGTGTATGCATGCTTCATACTCCCAGGCAAGAGAGACAGGGCACTGGGGTGAGTAAACCAATGCTCAGGAATGTGCTCTGCCATTGATCCTCCGCAGAAAACACCAGGTGTAGCCATGGCAACACAATAGCTGCGTAAATTGTTAAGATTTCCCCCACTTTGAATAAAAAAAAGCAAGGATACCTTTCCACAGTTTATTAAAATGGCAGTTACTTAGGATCAGCCTAAGGCATTTTGCTTCCTGAAAGCAAACAGCAAACGTGGCACAGTCAGGGTGTGTACCAGTCAAAGCCAATCATGATTATTTCGGCCCCTGAGGCTGAAAAATCCCATCACCGCTTCTCTCTTGCCCTGGAGGTATAAATACAATAGCAACAGTGATGGCTGATCGTTCCCATGTCACTGAGCTGATGAATCCATTCTCAGATTTTAAAGTTCAGAATAAAACCCAGAATGGAGTCACCATTTCACTAACATAGCAGGTGTCACTCAATACCAACTCAGAGTGCTTTTAAGACACCTGGAATTAGCTGCCTGAAGTGATTTCCTCATTCTCATTAATGGTTGAACGAGGACGTTACTCTCTATCTTTTTTTGTTTTAAGGAAGTAAAGGCAGCATAACAGATGAAGACAAAGAAATAGGAAGATAAGTGTGCTGAGAGCAGAAGGGGATTGCCCTGACTAACAAGGAAATTGCTTATTTTAAAGATCTGCTGAGACCATGCCTGACTGGGATTTCGGGCAACTGTTCTACTAACTATCTGATATTTTAGGTTGTAGAGCATTGACCTAAATCATCATGAGCACCATGGATTAAATCCTAGTGTTACCAGACTTTACTAGAGTAGACCCATTAGATCAATGGATTTTACCTATGTGTTGGCTCACCATTCAACAATTGTTTCGATGGGTCTACTCTGGTGGTGGTGGTTGCTGCTGCCGTTGTGTGCTTTCAACTCGTTTCCATCTTATGGTAACACTGTCACAGGGTTTTTGGGGGGCTGAGTGTGTGTGTGATGTGCCCAAGGTCACCCACTGGGTTTCCATGGCTGATCAGGGACATCAACCTTGCTTTCCTGGGTCATAATTCAGTGCCCAAACCACTATACCACACTGCCTTTCTACTCTGGTTAGGACTAACTAACAGGACTCCAGCCCACTTGGCAATTAGTTCCTAAGAATTTGCTTTTGAGAAGAGACAGTATGTTATTCAGAGCTTGCAAACTCATATTGTTTTGTGGGCTGTGTTTGTAGAAACTGCCTTCCTGAAAGTGCCATTGATCATAGCCTGGTGCTGGGAACACTGTTTCTGCATTACACTCTTATAGCGTGATTATTCCACTTTCAACATCCTATGGAATCCTGGGGTTTGCAGTTTCGGGAGGGGCCAGGTGGCCCCTCCCGAAACTGCAAACCCCAGGATTCCATAGGATGCTGAAAGTGGAATAATTGCGCTATAAGAGTGTAGTGCGGAAATGGCCTAGGTATAATGCAGCCTGTGGGCTACATGTGGACCAAAGCATTTTTTTGAGTGGTCCTTAGCCACCTCCCCCATTTTTTGATTTTTTTTTAAAAAGGCATCCCTAAATGCCCCCACTGCCCCCTAGAGTTTGGGGGTGGGATTGCCAATTTTTAATACATACACATGCGCACACCAGGCTATTTGAGAGCCAGGGAAAGCCTTTTTTTTTTTTTCCCAAATCACAAGCTTGATGGGGACACTCTGGCTCTAAATTTCTTTCATGGAACAGGTAGTTGGACTAAGTGGTCTAACAATGTCCCCTCCAAAACTATGAGTGCTTTCAGAAGAGGTTTTTGATTTGGAATGGCCATACTCCTTTCATCTACTTTAATAGGGGGTGAAGTCAATGACAGCATCCACTTCTAGCTTCCTTACCCCCCATATTTTCCCATTGCATCATCTATCTTTTTTTCTTTCCTCAGTCCAGTGGTGGTTTGTGGATTCCAGGTCACTGAGATGCTGCATCCATTTTAGATTTTAGTCTGAAATTTAAGGGAGCTAACCAAGACACTAAACCCTATCTCTCAAATTGGTTTGGCACCTTGGGCAATGCCTTTAAATTTCAAACTAAAATCCAGAGCAGATTCCCTGCCATGTGGAAGAGATCCACCAGCTATCTCTGAGCACAATCTACTAATGAGAGAAAGAAGAAATGGCTGCACAATGCTTTCTAATACATAATGCTGCTGGTAGTATTTCCATCTGGAATCAACCCAGTACCTAGCACAGCATTCTACTCAATTCATTCTTTGCTTTCTCCTAGATATATGTGGAGTGGGCCACCTGGTAGGCCTATGTCCTGGCACCAGCATTTTGCAGCATTGGCCATGTATATAAGATTGTTATTTATAGCTGAAATACATCCATACTATACAATCTCTGTTTCACAAAGCAAGGGGGCATTTTGACTACACGTAACGTCTTTCTGAAGTTTGTATTCATCTGGCTTTCTCTCTCTCTATGGCCATTTCCGCACTAGCCTGTCATAGTGCTATTATTCCTCAATGGCCCTTCCTTAAACTGCAAACCCCAAGATTCCATAGGATGTTGAAAGTGGAACAACAGCGCTATAACAGACTAGTGTGAAAATGGCCTATCTGTCTCTCTCTCTGTGCGTGCATGCATGCATCATTATGTTCTTTACAGGTATACAGATCTGGGGATCTACAAAGCTCTTAAGTTTAGGCTTGAGTTTACAGATTGAGATGAAGGAAACACTTAAAATGTATTCTTCCAGTGCTTCATCTGTTCTTCTGGTGGACCGTATGGGAGGGGTCAAGCTAGTGTAGCGGGAACATAGAGGCAGTGAGACCTCGAAGGTAAGGAAAAAGAGTTTATTAAAAGAAACGGCCGGGTTGCTTGACTGGAATCGCTTCCAGGAAGTGTCGAGAGCCCCGAGTACAGTTTGCAAAGTGATTTTATAGCATTTCTGACACACAAAGACATTTCCTCTTGCCCCTCCTTCACAGAGGTTTTGCTGTAGCTTTCACTTTCCCCTTATCTCTCAAGTTGTTTACATTTCAGAAAATAGTTTACAAAACATCTCAGGCAACGATGCACACTGTGACCTAACCTTGTATTGGAGACAGGAACTCTGCTGAGCCTTGCTGGCGCAGCATATTGTAAAACACTCTGACTTGCCACACACTTTTGGAGGATTTCTTCATAATTATAGAGTCTTAAGGCTATGTAGACTGACCCTCTCCTGGAGTCCCCTTCACTAGCACCTTATTAATAACACATGCCAGCATCACACTGGTATCTCTCTCTCTCTCTCTTGTTTGTTGCACAGGGAGAAATTCACTACCTCCTTCACATAGCATTCTCTAACTCATTGCTATGCCCCTTCCATGGTCATTTAGTGGCTGCTAGAGACAGAGGTCGATGGAGAAGCATCCAGCTATGTGCCTATAGCCAGACACACAATGGAAAAGGCATCCTCCAGGACTTCCCAGGGGTTCTTCACAGATCCTGGAGAAGGACAGTTTCATTGTGCACCTAGCAATAGGCACTTAGCTGGGTGCTTCTTCCATACTAGTTACTCGCCACTAACTGGCCATAAAAGGGGGCAGCACATGAGCAAGGTGAGTCCTGCAGAAGGGGAGAGAGTAGAACTTTATACAACATCTCCCCTGGACACTAAATACATCAAAACCTGGCTTATCTGTTTTCTGCTTTGGCTGTATTTAGTTTATAACTACAAAATTGATTGTAGTTCTCTTATACTCACATGACTGAGCCATCCCCTTTCACATCTAGATTTTTCTGGCACTTAACAATCTCTAAAACGTGCTGCAGCAAGTAATAAGGAGATAAGGTCCTCTTGGAGTAAATTCTCATTTTCTTCAGTAAACACAAACTGCAAGAGTAACACTTCACGCTATCTGCCAATTTGCTATCTGACTTTGAAAGGCAGTATATAGTATAAGCAGGTTTTTTTTTTTAAAAAAGGGGGCCAATATGTCTTCCCAAAATTGTGAGATCTGTGGATAAAACAGCCAGATATGGAGTTTTCTTCTCCACAGGCTCAGTTGTACATGGGCAACATGTGATATATGTTATCTTGAAAGCATGCTTATATGATTGTGAAGAAACGGATTTGGGGAAGACACCTGCAGCCAGTTGCACTGAGAGTTATTGAGAAACATATCTACACCAGTCCCTCAGGTTGACTTCACATCTACCATTCTCCCATAAGTCAAGCCAATCAATCAGTGACACATTTTGGCAACTTGGCTCCTTGTAACATTTAAGAGGGCAATTCATAGGTTTTCAAACTCTGCCATTTTTCTCAGAGGATTCCTTCTGAGTAGTAACATCTTGGCAAATTCACAGACTTGGGCATTTTTGAAACTAGCAGGTGGCTCTGAGATTTTGTAATTTGAATCCAATTTGGGTTTTTTTTGTGATTGGCATTCCTCTGTGAAAACGATCCTTCCCTCATTCTGTGAGTTCTCTCTCCACCCCGCATATTGAGTTGTTTTGTCTTCATGGCAGTCTTTTGCGGGAAGATGTTTGCCATATTCTGAACACCAGAAAGGGTGGGGTGACATGTAGCATACTGTCAAAAGGCAGATTAGTTGAAATATACATGCCTCGTCTAATTCTATACTGTCATTGTTAAACCATGCTTCAGACGCCTTTTGCATTTCAGCTGTGTTGCTGCTGAAGTTTGCATATTGTGTAGCGTAATGGTGATAGCCCTAGGTTCAAACCCTGGCTTAGCTAAGAAGCTCTCTGGATAATTTTGGGCCAGTCACTATCTCTTAGCTTAGCAATTAACAACAACAACTCAACGTGCAAGAAATAACCAGTTGGTTGGTCTTATGTTTTAATCATGCACTGAAGAAATCCCATGTATATTATCCTGCTTATGCTTGTAGTATTCTAAACTTTCAATATTTAAAATGTATAAATGGGTAAAAACAAGACAAAAACTGGGAGTGAGAGAGGAAAGCAAGCAGGCAAGCAAGCAAGCAAGCGTGGTTTCTTGATTAAATAAGCCATCACAATTACCACTAGGGGGCATTTTCATATATGAAATCAATCAGCAAATAAACTACTGTACCAGTATGCAATCTTGAGTAACCCTAATCCAGGCATATTCACTTGCAAGTCATTTCTGTTTCAAAAATAATACAGATTCCACTTGGATAAATGGAGAATATTTTGTGAACAACAGAATTGTGAGAGGAGATGGGAAAATAACATTCTAGAACATTCTAGACAACATTCTAGAACATTCTAGAAGCCCACTGAGTGAAGAAACTGAGGGTAATAAGGAAGCATACCTGGAACTGAGGAGGAGGGAGGTTGGGAAAAAGAGACAAATCCAGTCCCAGACATTTTTCTGCTTGAGCTGGGAAAGCAAGTCCTACCCCCATCGAAAACAGTACCCAAGCTACATAGGACCTATGGCCAACTTCTGGCACCTGAGGCAGAAATTCATACAACCTCCCTTCCCCATTCCCAGCAGTAAAAAGGCAATAGTAAACAAGGATTTGCCCCCTTTTTATGATACCCCCACTTAGCTGCCTTGACTGGTCACTCCGCTGTGCCAAACAGTAGGACTGATCCTTTCATGCATTCAGAATATTTATAGGCGAATGTGAATGACAGATTTCAAAGAAGTAGCAGTGTTAGGCCTTTTCCACATCGGAGAAATAAAATGGGGCAGCGCGAGCTCTGACAGACATCGCCTACACGTTCGAGTGCGCTAGCTCGTACATAATTGGAAAGCTCCACACCTTAATCTGCCCGGTTAAGTCGCCAACAGTCAGCGCGCGGGCTTTTTCAAAAACGGGGAAAAGGTGTTTTTTTTCCCCTCATACCGTGCTGATTCGTGCATGATGTAATCGGAGGGCAGGCTGTGGGCGTGGACAGCTTCAGCGGTTGGAACGCGCAGCGAGAAGCCTCCAAGCAGCGGCACAGAAAAGCTTAAATCCTCCGCAGCATTACCAATAAAAGGCCAATCGCCGGCGCCTCCTCGTGTGGTCTTTAGCCCATAGATGTTCCAGTTCAGCCAGCACAACTCCAAGAAGCCAGAATACAGCTAAAATGGGCCGTTCAACTTCAGGAAACACCTCTTCCTCCATCACTCACAGGGAAAGATAAAAGCAGAAAACGGGCACGAGAACCCACCAGAGATAGGGAGAAAAACTGCACTCCACCCAGCTATGGTGCGGAAAACCATTCCCCCGAGATACGGCGCGAAAATAAAAAATCGACACGGTTTATTTTATGGCTAGCAGGAGGAATGGGAGGAGGGAGTCATCATGGGAGGAACTGCGGGGCATGACGTGAGCATGCACGTCATGACGCACGGGGCCATTTTTTTTAAAAAAACAGCTGCCAATCACATCCGCTGCACGAATTCCACGGAACGTGTGGAAATGGCAATACCGTTGTACAATATGTCCGTGGTAGCACGGACCAAAAAAAAACCCACCCAGAAACGTTGCAGCGCAAATTCCATGGAACGTGTGGAAAGGGCCAGAGTCTCTTGCAGCATTAAAAAGAAGAAGGCATAGGGACAGGGAAAAAGAATTGTAGCAAGACTTTTAAGACTAACTGGTTTTTATTTTCTCATGAGCTTTTACAGATATAAACCCACTTCTTCAGATGCAATACAGAGTAATTTAAAGCCTCAGGCTAAAAAGCATATTTGTATAGTTGTGGAAGTGCGATAGAATATAAAATCAAAAAAGATCTAAATCAGATCTAAATCAGGATAACGTACCTGGCTGCACTTGAAATCACCCAAAGCAGATGATTTCAGGAACAACAGAATCTCCAGAGCATAAGAAAGAGAGATTTAACTCTGATGTTGGGTCTGTGTTGGAGAGTTACACTTTGTCATAAAGTAACTGTTTTTTTTAACTGTAAAAATGTTCAATTTCCTGACTTTTCTAGTAATATTTTGGATTATGTTCATAGTTAACTCCAGATTTTGTGGTTGATATAGGCAACATTATTGTTATTTGGGAGTATGTTCGATAGTCCCACTTGGAAAAAGTTGAATATACTCATTTCAGAATTTTCCAGGTGGTTTCAGCTGCTTGAAAGTATAGAACTACCACAACTATAGTAGAACACAAATTGTGTTCATTCTCGGAGAGACAGAGCCGTGTAAATGCCCCATTTCCAGTTTTTAGTAATCAGTATGCCTTGGAACTGGTATTTCTGAAAATTCAATGTTCTGGATAGTGTGGAAATACTTTAACCATTTGAGGATGGGGTTCAACCCCTTTCAGGGTATCCTGTCCAACACAATTTAACATCATTCAGGGGTAGGAGAGCTACCTATGCTTCTGTTGTCACTATGCTATCAGAGTTTGGAACAGTTATGTTTTGTATATCAGTTTCCAGAATCATCTAACCACACTGCCCAAAGACACTGCAGTCCAAAAATAAGTTTCCCAGGCTCTAGTTGATATTATCTCCTCTGTCAATATGTTCAGGACCAGATCTGAAGAGGGTCAAGCAAGATGACCATTTCTGTTCATACTTAGTTGGAGTATTAGTTGGAGGTCAGGAGTTGCCAGGTCAGGATTATCGCAAGCCCTGAGATTTGAGGGTCCAAACCTGAGGCCTAAGGATGATCTTTCCTTGTGATGTCATGAGGGGAGAACTTAATGATCTCACAAGGGTGACATTGCAAGCGGTAGTCTCTGTTGGTATCATTAAGTATCAACCACAGTTGCACAGAATATGCTAGTGAAATAAAAACCCCATCAAATCTAACAACTCTCCCATTCCTGCCTTCTTCCCTCTGATATTCTTCCTTCTCAACCAGAGGACTGGACTGGAAAGACCAGTCCTCAGAAAGACCATAATCTGGCAGCCATACCTGGGCTCCTCTGCCTTTAGGAGTTCTGCTGTATGCAGCAGGTAAAACATTGCTCACCACGCAATCTCCCTGTTTCTATGTTTAAAGGTTAATTTGATGATTTCTTACTGCTATGATTGTGTTTTAAAGGCACACATGTTGCACTTTCAGGCTTCCTTTCATCTTCAGATGAAAATTGGCATTTTTCCATCTGAGTGCACATTGATGTCACCCACATGGCTAAGTGAGAGTCAAATGATTGATAAAATAAAAATCTTACCCTGCCTGTATCAGAATAGAAATGAAGTTGGCACTCTTTGCTCTCCCTTCCCTCTCTCTTATAATCACTGCAGTCCAGTGGATTCTGGGCTGAGCCTCAGCTTTGGTTCTTGTTTCAGATGTCTGGTCAAATTCCATGGCTTCACAATGGCCTTGAACAGATGGTTATCTGTCAGGTTCAGTCAATGTTGTTTGCCAGACATGAGAATTCTTACATATTGCAGGAAAACCAAGCAAATTTGTGTTTGTTTTGTACCAGTTGCAGGGATAGTAAGTGCTCAAGCATTTAAAATGTGATGAATTGTTATCCAATTTGCAGGCATAATTTTACATCTGCTTGTTGAACAGGTGCACAAGAGAGTTATGTAAACCATTCAGCACTGCTGAAATGAATGCAAGTGCAGTGTAGTGGTTTGAACACTGGACTGCAACCCTGAAGACCAAGATTTGATTCCCTGTTCAGCCATGGAAACTCACTGGGTGACGTTGGGTGCATCACACACTTCTCAGTCCCCAGAAAGCCCCATGGTAGGTTCACCTTAAGCTTTCCATAAGTCCGAAATGACTTGAAGGCATGCAACAACAACAACAACAACTGAAATGCCCATGCAGAAATGTATCTAGGGTGGGGTAAGTACACATGCCCTGGGCGCCAATACCAGTGGGACGAAAAAAAGTCATGCATGTAGGGGTGGGGGTAGGGGTAGGAAGGTAGGGGTGCAACTTCCATGCTATTTATGCTATATATGCCACTCTGCCCATGTCAGAATCTTAGGTATGTTAGGATAAAACTTTTGAGAGATAAAAAAGGAGATATCAGTACTGGTAGCAAAGGGTCGCAGTAAAAAAAATAAAAGGTATAGCTCCTTTACGGCTTAAATACTCTAAAGGCACCAAATCTGGTCTTATCTTAGAAGCTACACAGGGTCAGCCCTGGTTAGCATTTACGGGAATACCAGGTGCTGTAGGGTATATGTCGAAGGAAGGAACTGGCAAAACTAGCTCAGAGCATTCCTTGCCTAAGAAAAGTCTATGAAGTTCATGGGGTCTCCATCAGTCAACAGACAACTTGAAGGCACATATATACTTACATGCACTCATATACACACATACACACATAGTACCCTTACAGAACATCAGTAAGTCCCAGAGCCTGGAAAAGTTTCTTTTGGGGGCTGCATCTCCCAGAATCCCTCAGCCAGCATGGGGAACTATTTTTCTTCCTTGCTATGTCCCTGATTATAGATACCAGTGAGATCTGTAATTCCGTTGAATCAATTTGATTTACCTGCATGTTCTCCAAGAATTGATTCAATGGCTGTATTCTAGTCAGGACTCATTGGCAGGGTTCCAGCCACAGTCTTTTGTTGTCCTGGGCAATCTTCAGAAGGACTGCAGTAGACCTGCTCTATCCCATCCCACTTGTTAGCAATGTTAGCAGTTAGTTAGCAGTTACATTTCTATGCCAATTATCAATGCAAAGCACTCCCTAAGCAGTTTACAATATTATAAGCTAATTGCCTCCAAAAAGCTGGGTACTCAATTTTACTGACTTATGGAAGGATGGAAAGCAGAATCAACTTGGAGCCCTGCAGAATTGAATTCACAACGTTGTGGCTGCAGGACCAGCATTTAACCACTGTGTCACCACATTTGTATAGTATATGTGGCATGGCAGCAGCCTGGCTACCCAATCTCTGGCATTAAGTGGGAGAATACCCTGGGTTTGAGAGAGGGCACTCCTTTTGGACTAACATGGCTACTCTCTAGCAACTTCTACTGGTGTTTTTGCCTTGACTGGAGTAATGGAAATCCTGATCAAGTTCACACACACACACACACACACCATGCCATCCCTCTTGTGCAGCAGCACTTAAGATCAATGGGCATGGGAGAACAGGGGCCCTCTACATTACCTATTTATAGCACTGTGATAATACTTTGGCCTTTTTCGCACTATGCTGTTATAGTGCTATTATTCCACTTTCAACATCCTGTGGAATTCTGGGGTTTGTAGTTTACTGAGGCCAAAGAGCTCTCTGGCCGAGAATTCTAAATGCCCCTCCCTAAACTGCAAACCCCAGGATTCCATAGGATGTTGAAAGTGGAATAATAGCACTATAACAGTGTAGGGTGGAAATGAGGTGAGTATTCCAAATTAATAAGAATACTTGATTGTGTGCCTCATCTGTAAAGCAGGAATGAGAGTGTTACCCTGTGAATTGGGGGTCCCAAACCAAACCAAGCAAAGATGGGGAAATTAGCTGGAGCATTCTCTTAGCTAACGAGAGGCAGGGTAACTTAGCGGGGATCTTTTACCCTATGTCTACAGCATCAGGTCAGTGAGCAGTCAGGCAGTTCAAAATAGCAATTAAGATTTATTAGGAGGAGTGGGTATGTTTTTTAATGTTTTTAATGTAACTAATGTATTATTGTTGTTTACCGCCTCGATCCGTGGGGAGAGACGGGATAGAAATAATAATAATAATAATAATAATAATAATAATTATTAGCCAATTATTAAGAAAAACATGAACACACTCCTAACTAGAATAGGAAATAGAGTTTTTGGGAAATGGGTGATACATCACCAATCCTGCAGTCCTGGGGAAGCCAATGGAGGGTAGAAGGACTCGGCGTGGCAGCCGAGGGGAGCTCGCAGAATGAGGTGGCAGCAAGGTAGGAGAGCAGTCTGAACGCAAGTCCGTTGAGCGGTCCGAGGGGCTCTCGGAACTGGGGGGTTTTATCAGGGAAAGAACGACCATAGGCTAGTCTGGTCATGGGTGAAAACAATAAGTTTTGGGTTACATGATTGAGTTAAGTTCCGAATTGACAATGGTATGGCCGGTATGTAAATGTGGCTAGCTCGGCAGTTAAGCACTCAGCTCGCCAGGGTGTCCTCTCAGGGCAGAGGGTCTCTTTGTTTATCGCGCACTGGTAATAGGGTGTTTGTTTTGGGAGGTCCCCTAAAGCAGATCTGGCAATCTCTGGCTTGGTTTGGTGTGAGCAGCAAATAGTAGCCATGCCTAGCTTCGTGCTTGTTCCGTGGCCTCACAAACACTTGGCTGGTGGCAGAGCAGGGCCGAACTGTGATATCAAAATGATATCTTTGGTTCACCAAAGGCCAGGCCAGTACACGGTGGTAACAAGAGCAATTGCTGATATGTTGTGGTAATAAAAGAGAAGAGGATGAAAAATAATGATTCACATGCCAAGTGCAGTACAGGTAATAAAATAACATGAACAAGGAAGAAGCATTATTCATGCAAGGAGTGCAGGCAGTTCAAAGCTGAGAGATTACTTCTAATACTATCTTAACTGCCTGATTGTATAGTGGAGAGGGAACTAAACAAGTTCAGCCGTTCATAAAAGCTGTGAATGCCAACCCCATTCCAGTCCCTTCATCAGAAGAAAGTCTAAAGCAGTGGTTCTCAACCTGTGGGTCCCCAGATGTTTGTGGACTTCAGCTCCCAGAAGCCCTGAGCATTGACCATAGTGGCTGGGGCTTCTGGGAGCTGAAGTCCACGAACATCTGGGGACCCACAGGTTGAGAACCACTGGTCTAAAGGATGCAAGGATGAAAAATCAGTTGAGGAAAGGATTTTACAGATTTGCAAAACACATCACTCCATTCTTCTCATCACAGAAAATTTGAAACTATCAGTAGGCCTTTTTGCTTGATCTTTGAGGCTCTTCAGTTTGTTCTGTTCTAAGGAGATTTTGTCTTATACTGACAATATTATGTTGGTATTGCAAAATGTGTGAAATGTGAGTAGTGGAACCTTCCAGCAGAGTAATCATATTGTCAAGGCAGAAGCTGAACAACATAACAAGTGCCAAGTCCCATGCAGCAACAGATTCCTCTAGAGAAAAGGAATAAGTTTAGTCTGTGTAAAACATATAAAGTAACTTTACTTACTAATACTTGTGCGTATTCAAGCAGAGCCTAATGGAAGAGAGGGAGGAAATGGCTGCAGTTTAGAGTGATGCAGGAAGAGAGTGGGTACAGGAAAACAGCGAGGAAATTTGCTAACACGCATTCAAAGATTGTTAACTCTAAAGGAGGCAGGGTCTGGAATTCTAGTTCAGCACTAGCTTGGATTAAAGTGGGGATGAGGGCTGTGATGAATTATACTGTTAGGACTCATGCATACATTTCTGCCCCTTGGGAGGAAGTAATTCTTTGAGAAAGAGTGCACTATATGGAAGGAGCATGAAACTGGGTCAAACTGTTGTCCAGTCTGTGGCATTTTCAGTTAAATCCAATATTCCTGACAAACACATAACCCTCTTGTAAGGCGCCGCTTTGGGGGTCCCCAATGTCAGTATGGTTTGGATGGACACCATGCCTAATTGGCAACACATTTTGTTGGCTCTAATATCAAATTCAAGCCTGAGAGGTGACAGAGAGGTCAAACTGGGAGAGGGAAAGAATTTGACTGTAAATGTGAGAAGCATAGGTCAACTCCAAAATTTCTCCAGGTAAGACTGAGTCACTTTGTCAGGCAAATACACATCATTCCTGTGGATAATAGGCTTAAATAGAAGCTGGACTTTTCCAGGGAATCCAACTGTGAGGAGCCCACCAGGACACTGATTGACAGATATCCATCCCTTGTACACCGGGATTCTTTCCTCTGTCCTCACAGCACCCACAGTAGACAGCTAATACAACATTCATCACGTCTTTGTCGATCAAAGCAATAAGCCGATCAACAGGCGAAAGACCCATTGTCCACAACAGGTTCCCTTTGTCTTGCATCTGGAAACTTCACTGCCACAAGCTATTTTCAGGGTACAAATAGCCCTGATTTGAGGATGCCCAGTGCAGTCTCTTGAAGGTCTACCCGTCACTCTGTCTGTCTGGCTCCTGAATGAGAACTGCCCTTAGGTCCTACCTAAGCCAAAATACATTTCTGCTCTTCACTCCTCTTCTGGACTGGTAATTATAAATCCCCCCAAATCCCGCAGCCTCTCTACAATTTTTCCTCCCTTTCTCTTTCAGCTAGCTCTTGTGCGAATGTGTGATTGTGTGTATCTTGTGTGCATTCATGAGTTAATTCCCTTCAATAAAATCATTTATTAGACAATTCTGCTTGGTTTTTGGCTTGGCTTGACCCTGTAAACATTGGGTAAAAACATCTCGCTACATTACCCTGCCTCTTGCATTGCTATTGCTTGTGCTCTGGCTAGTTTCCATTCCCCATCACATGGAGCATGTTGAGGTGTCCCCCATGGGACCTCAGAAATCAGGGTAACCCTCTGAATTTTGAGAAGATGATGCCACACAAGTCCATATGCATAGCCTGTGCAGTGACTGCTTTGGAATCTTCATGTGGTTGCATGTCCAGAGTAACAGAGCTGAAGAGCAGGCAGTGATGCTCTGCCATCAGAAGAGACAGCCGGGACTATGCAGCTATCTGCCTTCCAGCTAAATATACCTGCTTAAAATGTGCTTTTAGAAGATGGGGTTGAAGAGTGGCTATAACTATGGTCAGCAAAGGTCAGAAGTAATGCCAATATATATTTCAGAGGAGAATGGAGTGATGTGAAAGGACAAAGGAATCCAAGAACCTCTGGCTTGCTCTCGGTCACTAAACTGTAGTTAGAAAAATTGGGGAGCACTATGTCTCCCCAGCCCCTCATGCTACTTGTTGGTGTTATATTCTGTCAAGTCACTTCTGAGTTATGGTGATCCTAAGATTAACCTGTCATGGAGTATTCTTAGCGAGATTTGTTCAGAGGCGGTTTGCCTTTGCCTTCCTTTGAGGTAGAGAGTGTGTGACTTGTCCACGGCTACCCAATGGGTTTCCATGGCCGAGCTGGAATTCGAACCGTGGCCTCCAGAATCATAATCTAACCCTCCAACTGCCACACTGTGCTGTTTCTCAACCTGCTTTTATGAACACCTGAATTAAATGTTTCCTTTGGTGCTCACTGAGCAAGGGTTGTTTTAGGGTTGCCAACTCTCTGAGCACCAGGTGAAGTCTCAGGGAATTGTTGTGTTTACCTGTTTCCAGTGAGGAGACAATTCTCAAGGCAAGGAATGTTGAAGAAGGAGATCATTTGATTTTATTGTGAGAGTTAGTTTTTAACGGCTAAGTTTCTTCATCTCACCACTCCCTATTGTCACCAGGGTTCACTGACACAGTGCAAACATGTTTGTATGTATGTCTCACTCCCACAAGATCAGCGTGCCAAAAGACTATGAGGGGAGGAGAAGTGGATAGATGTATTTGGGCCCACATTGGGCAGCTGGGCAGTGGGATGCCAGCATCACACCTTGTAAGCCTGACGCAGAGGCACAGGGCCTGAAAAATATGCCCTGAAGGCTGACGGAAATCTTTCCTAAACCACCCTGCCTTCCTAAGAAAAACACAGAAAATGGCTGGATTTTCCTCGCTCTAACCAAAATACAAAAGGTTAAAATAATATCTAGGTTACAAGATTAAGTCTTATCCAGCTCTGGTTTTGTTATGCTATCTCGTTCAACTTGAATTCAGATACGTGTGGGAAATACGTGAGTCTTAATAACAGCAAACCAATGAATATTTTCTCTCACTCAGGAATGTGATTCAGGAATGCAGCTAATGATGAAGTGCTCTAGAGGGTAAGTATAATTCACAAAATTTGATCAAACTAACTTTGTGCAGACTCATAGAGCTGGGAAATGAGCCAGTCAATGGATAGCTGGGTTTCTGGAAGGGGTGAGAAAAAATTTTTGGCCCTTCAGATGTTTTAGCCTCTGAGAAGCCTCAACTAGCATGGCCAATGGTAAGAGATTATGGGAGCTTTAGTTCAAAAAATCTGGAGGGCCAGAGGTTCTCCAGCCCTGGTTTACAGCTTGACCCTGTGCATGTTTCCTCAGAATTAAGCCTTACTGAATCCAGTGGGATTCAAGCCCATTGATCAGAGAAAACCAAATGCAAGCAGATAGGCCACATTTCAAGCCTTACCGGCAGTGTATATAATTAAGACTGATACCCTATTTAAGCATATATGGAAAATGAAAATCCCGTTGAACTGGATACATCTGGGTAGGTATGGATTGACCTTGCAGTTTATTTCTCTTTACATTTTAGATTCTTGCTTACTTTTGCCTAATAGGAAACTGACGTTCATGTACTGTGCTGTATTTGTCACTATATGAAGCTCATGGTGTAACTTTGGGCAACTGTGTTTCCTGATCAGCTTTGCAGGGTTGTTGTAATCATAAATGGCTTTTGAGTCTTGATGTTTCCATGTTTGCAGTTTTTTGGGCCCTTCCTGCCTTCCTGTTTCCCTTTTTCTTTTTTTAGTGGGATCAGATTTTAGGTTAGCTCTTCCACAGAGACCAAGGGATTAAAGTGCCTGTCCACCTGTGGTCTCAATCCAGATAGGGACTCCCTTTTGTCTATTTATTAAGATCCCTCCCCTCTCTCTGCCAAGATGCTCAGAAACTATATGGCTACCGCCATGTGTAGGTTAGCCAAGTGCTTCTTAAGTTATCTGATCTGTGGAACCAGCAGGGCTTTTTCCTCAATGTGCCAAGAGTGGACACCATCCTTGTGCCCACTGGCTACAAGTGGTTCTTTTTTTCCTGGAAACTTCCTGGGGACCACCACCAATTGAGGGACCACAACTCTGAGTAGCTCTAGTTCAGGCCTCACTTTGTACATCCCCAGATACTATTTCCTAAGCTTTTTGTACTATAGTGTGTTCCAGCTGTACTGAATGCTGTGCATCTAATGGATACTCTCACAAAACCAAAGAGTAACGCTCAATCGTTACGCTCTATGCCTTGTCAAACATATGTTAGGGAAATACGAGCATGTTGCAGTAATTATTGAAGTATAACAGCATTCAGAATCTCATTGATGCTTTGACCACTCTGGTCCATGGGTGCAGTTTCCCATTCGTTTTGCACATGCTCAGACAATATTTTCTTAAGGTGGTGCTTAAAGTTGGCTTGAGGAAGCGTTAGTGCCTGCAATATCTCCCTGGGGAAATGGGGTGGGACAGGAAGCAGATTTGCTTTATTTTGCTCATTACTCCATTTCCCACAGAGAAAAGGAGGGAGAATATGTGGGGCTGGGAGCTCCTGCTCAGCTAGACCTGCCCCCTTCTGTTGCTTAAGCGCTAAGGGCAGAGGAAACATCTGGATGTGCATTTAGCCCCTAACCAACAGAAGCTGCCTGAAGACTCTGTTTTCTGGGGGGTCTTCCCTCCAACATAAAGTAAACCAATCTGAATTTGGCTTCTTCTTTTTTATTATGGTATTAATTATAAAGAAATGAACAGAACAAAAGAAAAGAAAAGAAAAGAAAAGAAAAGAAAAGAAAAGAAAAGAAAAACACCACATGATACACATAACAGTGAAAAAAAAAAAGGGAAATTTCAACCAAAGCAAGCTTACATTGTTATCTCTCTCCAATTCCATTACAATCATATACTTATTCAACATATTCTATATCACACTGCTTATATACTTTGGTTACCTATATCTAGATATCATTCTCATTATACTCAATATTGTTATAATAATTTCATTCTTAACTCTATACTTTTCAATTACATTTAATCTATTACTATTACTAAATATGATCTTATTACTAAACATATCAAACTATTCCTAAAAATAAACCCACCCCCCAGAGCCAATTATGTTTCAACTTACTCCACCTTCCAGAAATATAATTCTTCTTGTGGAGGTATGACACCTTCCTTTTTTATTAAAACCTTTTCCACAAATAGCTTCCATGTTGCTTCAAAATCATTCCCCTTCATTACTCCTTTTTTGGCCTTGATTCCACATGTTAACTTATCATTAATTGCAATTTTCCACACTTCTTTATACCAATCCTCTATTTGAAAGTCTGTATGAGTTTTCCATTTTCTTGATGTAATTAACCTTGCTGCAGTTAATAAATTTATAAATCCTTCACTATCTGGGTACAATTAACCTTATCAAATATAGATGATATAGATAATAGATAATATAGATATAGATAATAATGCTATACCTGGACATATTTGTAAATCAATTTCTGTTATCTCTTTTATCTCTTTAAACACCCTTTGCCAAATGTTCTGTCCACCTTCACAATTCCACCACATATGAATATATGTACCAATCTCTTGACAACCCTTCCAACACAATCTTGAGTAATTCTTATGTATGTAATTTAACCTTACTGGTGTTAGGTACCATCTCCAAACCAATTTATAATAGTTCTCTTTTATCTTTATGGACATGTTTTTTAAATGACGCTGATTCCAAATTTTCCCCAGTCCTGAATATCTCTTTTTTGTGTTAATTCTTCCTCCCATATTTTTCTACTGAATTTGGTTTCTACTGGTCTGCTTTGCTTGTGCCTAAATTTATTTCCAGATCTGACAGTACAGGAACTTTCTGAGCATACTGTCCTACTGTCCCAATTTGGCAGGGACAGTTCCAATTAATTCTATATAACCCCACTCGTTCAGCTGCCTTTAAAAGGTCCCAGGTTCTCTCTCCTTCCCTTTTGTAGTTTTCACTCAGCAGGGTGGAAAGAAGAAGCTGGAATCTTGTCCTTCTCAGTAGACAGAGGTAAAAGGAATCTGCTGAGCCTCTCCTAGCTTGTATATTCTCCCTCACCAATAACTTCTGCCATTTTGACCACACTCTGATATTGCTTGGCCACATGTGTCTTGGTTTTCATCAGCAAAATGGTGGAGAATACGGCCTTGTATAGGAGATACTTTTTTACTGGCAATGGAGAAAGAATATTGCATTTCAGTTACTGCTTTTGTTCCCAATTGTTTAATGGCAATTGGGAGGTTCAGCCACACCTTTCATCAGCATCAACCTTCTGTTACCCCAAAACGTAGGTGCCACAAGGGCCAACCCACAATGCCAGTACCTCCTCGCAAAGGTGGAGAATTAATTAGCTCAAAATCAGGAGGCTAATGAGAGGAGGGCAACTTAGCTAGATCTTGCAACCAATGTTTATGGGCTCATGCAGGGAAAAGAACCAGCCAAAGATTCAAAAGTAAGCTAAAAATGTCTTTTTGTTGAGGGGAATTCACTCATACATGCACACAAGATACATACGGTCACACATTCACACAAGAGCTGACTGAAGGATAAAGGGAGGAAAAATATGTATAGAGAGGCTGAGGGTTTTGAGGGGATTTAGAATTACCAGTCCAGAAGAGTATGAAGAAGCTGAAATGTGGTTTGCTTAAGCAGAACCTAAGGACAGTTCTCATTCAGGAGCCAGACAGACAGAGTGATGGGTAGACCTTCAAGAGACTGAGTTGCAAGCCTAAAATCAGGGGTATTTGTACCCTGAAAATGGCCTGTGACAGTGAAGGTTCCAGATGCAAGACAAAGGGAACCTGTTGTGGACAATGGGTCTTTCACCTGTTGATGGGTTTAGTGCTTGATTGACAAAGACATGATGGGTGTTGTAATAACTGCCTATTGTGGGTGGCACTAGGAAAGAGGAAGGAGACCAGGTGTACAAGGGATGGGTATCTGTCAATCAGTGTTCTGGGCTTCTCACAGTGGCATTCTCCAGGAAATTCCAGCTTCTATTATTCTCTGGAACAGCAGTGATTTACCTGATAATTGACCTAGGTTATACCAAGAGGGTGTTTTAGCCTGACATG
Organism: Iguana delicatissima; assembly: GCA_948472985.1. Lineage (NCBI taxonomy): Eukaryota > Metazoa > Chordata > Lepidosauria > Squamata > Iguanidae > Iguana > Iguana delicatissima. The sequence continues at coordinate 940,184 of CAOKZL010001932.1, read as the reverse complement.
CCTGTGACCTCATGTTTACAGTCAGGTTTCTTCCTCTTTTAGTTTGACCTCCTGGTCACCTTCAGGCTGGATTTGATATCTGTGTTGCCAATTAAATATGATGCCAATTAGATAGATATGGTGCTGATCCAAACCATACTGATATTGAGGACCTCCAAAGTGGGGCCTTACATCTCCCTCAAGACCACTTTAAGCACCACCTTAAGCAAACACCTTAAACAAGGTGCAGATCTGTGATTCTCACACCACAAATGGTTTATTTTATTTGTCCCTGTGATAACTTTTGTCAACTTTGGCCCTTTCTGCATGGCGTTATTAACATGAGTCAATGTGTTTTGGTATGAACAGGTTGCTTACCTGTAACTGTGGTTCTTTGAGTGGTCATCTGTGCCCTCATACATTAGGAGCTTTCGCGCCTGCGCGGTAGCATTCGGAAGATTCTAGAGCTTGTTAGCTTGGCGGGAACCCCTCCCCCACACCGGTACTGCACGTGCTCCTCCCGCTGAGCAACGATCTCTCCTCAGTTCTGATCCGCTGAAGAAGATGGGACCTGAAAAGAGAGGAAGGCAGGGCAGGGATGTATGAGGGCACAGATGACCACTCGAAGAACCACAGTTACAGGTAAGCAATCTGTTCTTCTTCTTCGTGGTCTCTGTGCCTCATACATTAGGAGACTGTGTAGCTTACCAGCAGGATGGTGGGTCAGGTCCCAGACCCTAGAGAACAGAAGCCAGCACAGCACGGCCAAATCGAGCATCTCTCCTGGACCAGCAGTCGAGTCTGTAGTGGTCAATGGATGTAGTGGATGAAGGTCGATGGTTGGGACCAGGTCGCCACACGGCACAGCTCCGGCAGGTTGACGCCTCGCAGGAGGGCAGCAGATGTCACTATGGCTCTGGTAGAGTGAGCTCGCAGAAAGTCTAGCGGAGACTTCTTGGCAAGCTCGTACGCCAGGTGTATAGTCTGTACCACCCACTTGGAGAAGCGCTGGGTGGATACCTTGTGGCCTCTCCGGCACCTGCCATAGCAGACAAAAAGATGTGGTGTCTGCCTGTAGGCCACAGTCCTGTCTTTGTAAAACGCCAGAGCCCGACGAACATCCAGGGAGTGGAGGGACTGCTCCAAAGATGTAGTCGGGTCAGGATAGAAGGCTGGCAGGATGATGTCCTGGCTCAGATGGAAGCTGGACACCACCCTCAGCAGGAAAGAGATGTCAGGCTGGAGGACCACCTTGTCACGATGGAAGACCAGGTATGGCTCATTGCACCGTAGCACCGTCAACTCTCCCACCCGCCTGGCAGAGGTGACAGCCACTAAGAACGCGGTCTTCATCACGAGCAGCCTGTCGTCTGTCGTCACCATCGGTTTGAAGGGCGGCCTCGTCAGCTGCGACAGCACCGATGATAGCGACCACGGCAGTAGCGGAGGCGATACTGGCGGGTAAAGGTGCTGTAGGCCCTTCAGGAACTGTTTGACAGTTCCGTCCCTGAAGATGAGGATCATGGCGGTTGATATGCCATGATCACGGTGAGGTATACCTTGAGCGATGGAAAAGCCAAGCCCTGTTGTCGCAGGTGAAGGAAGAAATGGAGCACGGTACGCAGGTTGACAGGCGATACCGGCTCTCGACGTTCCTCGGCGAAGGCCACGAAGCGCTGCCACTTGTAGTGGTAGTTCCTTTGTGTGGACTCTTTCCTGACCACAGTCAAGATGTTACCGATGACCGGGTCGTCTACGGCGATATCCTCCAGACATGGAAGGCCAATACCGGCAGGTCCGGGTGCAACATGAGACCGTCGGAGTGGGACAGCAGGTCCGGTACTGTCGGAAACCTGAGAGTTCTGCCCTGGGCAGCCTCGATCAGGGGCCCGAACCAGTGCTGCCTCGGCCAGTACGGTGCCACAAGGATCGTGTCTGCTTGGTCCATGATGATCTTCGATATCACGTGGCCCAGGAGTGGGAACGGAGGGAAGGCGTAGAGGAGACCCTCGTCCCACGGGAACTGGAACGCGTCGCCAACAAAGTGGTGATCGTGCCGGCTCTCGAGCAGAAACGGCGGCACTTTGCGTTCTGGCTGGTCGTGAGGAGGTCAACGGTCGGCTCACCTCATCAGCCCCGAACCATCTGGAAGGCCTCGTCCGACAGGGACCACTCGTGATGGGAAGAGGTGTCCCTGCTGAGGGCGTCCGCTGTGGTGTTCTCCTGCCCTGCCAAGTGAACCGCCACCAGATGTATCTGAAGTGAGACGCACCAGTTCCAGAGGTCGAGCGCAATGTTCAGAAGTATGGTGGAGTGCGTCCCTCCTTGCCTGTTCACGTAGCAGACCGCCGTCGTGTTGTCGGTGAGGATTAACACTGTGCGGCCCGTGACCGGGTGAAGGAACGCTCTCAGTGCCTTGTGGATCACCAGCAGCTCGAGAGCGTTGATATGGAAGGGCACCTCGTTGTCCATCCATTGGATTCGGACTCAGAGGTCGCCGGTGTGCGCTCCCCAGCTGAAGAGCGAGGCATCCGTCGTTACCGTAACCGATGGCTTGGGTTCACGGAACGGCGTGCCTGACAGGAGGTTCCTGTACGACTGCCACCACAGGAGTGATCGACGTACCTGTTGGGGCAGTCAGTAATGGCGAGACTGGTCGTCCTGGAATAGATCGAAGGCCCTGACGAACCAGTGTTGGAGTAGTTGCGCGTGTAACCTGGAGAGGTAGGTTATGGTGGTGGTCGAGGCCATGTAGCCGAGGAGCTGTTGTAACATCCTTGCTGATATTGTCGGAGCCCAAAAGGCGGTGGACGCTGCCCGACAGAGCGTCCGCGCCCTCTCGTCCGGTAGGTAGGCCCTGGCCGATACTGCGTTGAGGGTTGCCCCGATGAAATTGAGACCCCGGGCGGGTTCGAGATGGGACTTCTTGGGGTTGACCCTGAGTCCAAGCCGCTTGAGCAATGTCAAAGTCCGATGAATGTCCTTGTAAAGTTTCTGTTTGCAGGATGCCACCAGTAGCCAATCGTCCAGGTAAGGGTGGACGGAGACGCCTTTTGTCCGCAGGAAGGACACGACGGGAGCCATGCACTTCGTGAATACCCGTGGCGCGGTGGAGAGGCCGAACAGCAGCACCCAGTACTGGTAGCTGGTGCCATCGACCGTGAACCGCAGGTTCCGTCTGTGCTGCGGGCGGATCGAGATGTGGAAATAGGTGTCTTTGAGGTCTATGGACGCAAACCAGTCCGCTCTCCGGAGGAAGGGGAGGATCGAGGGCAGCGTGACCATCTTGAACCTCTTGGGGCGGATGTACTCGTTCACCCCTCGGAGGTCTAGGATGGGCCACAGGGAGCCGTCTGCCTTCGGTACGGTGAAGTACCTCGAGTAGAAGCCGGTGGTCTTGGCTGAAGGCGGGAGTCTCTCGGTTGCTCCCTTTCGAGGAGGGACTGGATCTCTTCCAGCAGGGCCGAGCTGGCCGGGTTGGAGCAGTAGACACCCCGTGGCGGAATATCCTGGAACTCGATGGCGTATCCCAGGCGGATGATGGTAAGTACCCAGGAGTCTGCAGTGATCTCCCGCCATTGATCGAAGTGCCTGGCCAGGCTCAGATGATGGATCAGGTCTGCTGGAAGGGCGAAAGATGGCATGGGCGGTGTCCTGCGAAGACCATTAAAATTGGATCTTTGCCCCAGAGGAAGACTCTTCGACGACGAAGATGGGTGCCATCTAGGAAGCCTTCATGAGGCCAAAGATGTTGATGGCCTCGAGGTGGTCAATCGTGGAGACTGCGGCTGGTACACGGAGGATGAGAAGGACCTTCTCCACGAAGACCTTGGCTGGAAGGCATGGAAGAGCCCTTGGCCGTCGAACGGAAGATCTTCAATCTGTCGACGGCTGTCTTCCTGGAGCCCAGAGGACCGGATCCACGCATGACGTCGGAGGGCTACAGCACCGACCATCACCCTTGAGGTGGCCTCCACGGTGTGCCTCAAGGTGGTGATCTGTTAAGTAGCCACAGCAATGGCCTCACCGAAGATCTGGGTGGCTGACGCGTGTGGCTCCTCCGGCTGTTCAACTAATAGTGGCACAAGTCGGTCCAGTAGGTTGCAATGGTAGGCCACAAGGTACGCCATCGTGTTGACAGTCCTGGCCACCAAGGACGCCGCCGAATAGAACTGGCGACTGAAGGCATCGAGCTTCCGGCCTTCACGGTCCGGAGGGGTAGTATGTGCCTGATTGCCTCCCTTAGTCTGGGCTGACTCGACGACGATGGAGTTCGGTACAGGATGGCTGAAGAGGAACTCCGCGTTCTCCTTCTGCATACTGTACAGGTGCTCCAGCCTATGGGGCACAGGCTGCGCTGACACCGGCTTCGCCCACGGCTGCTTCATTGCTTCCACCAGCATGGGCAAGAAGGGCAGCGATGCAGTTGACGGTGGGCGGGTCTCCAAAATACTGGAAGACCGGGTCCTGGGCTTGCGGAGCAGGTTTGCTCACCTGTAGGCCAAGGGCCGTGGCCATTCTGAGGAGGATGGCGGAGAACTGGCGCACGTCCTCTGGTGCAGACTCCGGACCTGGTTCCCTGAAAGCCAGCAGAGGGTACTCGTGGAGGAGGGAGTCGACTCAGCAGAATCGGAGTCCAAGTCATAGGAGTCGCCTGATGGACTTGGCGACCACTCCACCTCCTTCTCTTCAGCTGGCTTAGAGACCGAGGGAGCCAGGGTGACCGCTGGAGCTTCAGGCTGCGTAAATGTGGATGCGGCTGGTGTCATGGCTGTTACCGAGGTCACCTGCAAGGGCACAACCGAAGGCGGAGGGCAGTGTGCTGCCTGTGTTGTAGACGTGCCAGCCACCGCCGTCTGGGCCATGGTGGACTGTGGCGCCGGATGGGTAGCTGTGGCCGTCATCCGTGGGGGTGGTGAAACAGCCCTGTAGTGGGATGAGGGCTCCTGGGACCTTCGGTGACTCGGCGATCGACTCAGTGGTGACCGTTCGTAACGGGAGTAGTGGGCTTCCCGCGGTGGCGAGTGAGACCGGCGTCGAGGTGACCAGTACCATGGATCTGGATGGTACCGGTCCCTGTAGGACAGCGAGTAAGAATAATAAGAGCCAGCCGGCTCGTGCCACACCTGCTCCTGGGCGTACCTTCCAAGGTAGGCTGGGGAGTAGGCCCCCTCGCCCAAGCGAATGCTCTCCAGGCGCATCTCCCAATAACGTGGGGATGGAGGCCTGGCCCGCTGCTCCGGAGAGAAGGATTCGTTGCGCCGAGAGGCTGGCCGCTGCCTGACCACAGCCTCCTCTCGGCGGTCTGCCGAGGTTGGACAGCAACTTGGCGGGATGGTCTCTGCAATCAGCTCGGGCGGCTGGGAGGGCGAGGCTGCACAGCCTACTCCTCGTCCAACACCTCGAGGATTTCCTGTTCCTCCGGAGGCTCCTCTTCCTCAGGGAGCTCCATCGGTTCAGGTTCCTCGGCAGGCTGGGTGGGTGGCGGAGTTGGTGGTCGCGCCACTTTCAGTGGAGAGCGCTTTTTCTCCTTCCTCTTCTTCTTCTTCTCCTTCCCTGCGTCTTCAGTAGCAGGACACTTCTTCTGGGCCGGGGTAAGTGGCCTGGAGGAAGAGGAGAAGGCCTGCGAGCCTGCAGGGTCCTCACATGCCCGAGTTGCCGAGATCTTTTGGGAAATCTCGGCAACTTCATGATCGGTACCAAGCCCGGTACCGATCCCGATGATGTCCAGGGCGCAGCAGCCGCCACTGCTGCCGAAGAAGAAGAAGAGGGAGTTGGGCGTTTCTCGGTCATCGGTGTCGTCTCAGTCCTCTGAGCCCAAAGAGATTCTTCCCAACAGTGAGACTTCAGCCTCGCCGCTCAATTCCGGAGTGTCTGGTGGGTGAACTCCCTACAAACGGTGCAAGCCTGCACGTTGTGTCCTTCACCCAGACAAAATAAACACTTCGCGTGTCAGTCTGAAAGGGCGACCTTCCTTCCACAGGAGGCGCAGTACTTAAACAGAGCCGACATAAAACGTAAGGAAAATGAAACGAGGAGAAAAAGGGAAGTCCGAGAACGCCAAATCCAAGTCCAAAATCCGAAAATGCAAACAGCCAGAGATGGGTCAAAACCAATCATACAATACCAGAAACCAGTCTGAAATCTGAGAGGGGGTAGTCAATATCCAAAATCCGAAGTCAAAGCCAAAAAATCCAAAAACCAAGCAGAAAAGCACAAGCCAACAAGAAGAACCTTCTGTACGCTGAGGCGGACAAGAAAGAACTGAGGAGAGACCGTTGCTCGGCGGGAGGAGCATGCGCCATACTGGCGTGGGGGAGGGGTTCCCGCCAAGCTAACAAGCTCTAGAATCTTCCGAACACTACCGCACAGGCGCGAAAGCTCCTAATGTATGAGGCACAGAGACCATGAAGAAGAAGGAGCTGTTCTGCACGTGAGAGTGAAAGGGAGGGAGGGAGGGAGGGAGGGAGGGAGGGAGGGTGTGTGTGTAATAAGCTCCTTCCCCCATTCCTGGGGCAGGATCATGCCAACGGTGGGGCAGAGATGAGCGGGGAGCGTGAGATCGCTCGCCCAACTTTGCTCTGCCAAGTGATCTGCCTGGGTGGGATGAGTTACCATATTGGCACCTTGTTTTCAGAAGGCATTTTGGTGGGGAAACTGCCTCTTATACACTGGCAAATACGTACCTACATAGGTATATAGCTACATACAAACATACCAACCCAAAAGAAAAAAAATAAGACAATCACAGCCACCGGGGCAGGGTGAGGGGAGTAGTGGGAGTGGTCACTGCCAAAGTAGTGCAAATGCATGAACTCGCATTTCTCTGAATCAAAAGGAAACACATGGAGGAGCTGTGCGGAAGCAAATCAGGGAAGGCCTGTGTTATTTGGATCCAATAAGAAACAGCATGAACCACTTCACACGCCTCATGCGGAAAGGGCCTTTGTCTGATGAAGAAGCCAGTGGGCTTCAAAAGCTAGCATGATGTATTTTGGTTGGTCCAATAGGCAGTATTTTGAAATGTTGTCATCAATCTTAGCACCTTTTTTGTCCTACAGGTCTTTGAAAGTGTGATATATGTAACTGGCAAAAAGCTATACAAGAATTTCTATGGGAAGGGAAAAACCAAGAGTAAAACTTAAGACCATCCAAGATGCAAAAGAAAGAGGAGGACTCTCTCTCCCTAATTTGAAATTGCACTATTTTGCATGCTGTTTGGATTGGATGAAGGAATAGATGCCTTTAAAGAATACTAGAACAGCATCCATTGTGCCAAGTTTTAGCTTCAGTACTTTATCAACAATATACTTGTTTTAATAATTATACAGATATTTAAATTGTTTTTCCTCCTCCCTCCCCATCCCCTTTTCTTTATGTGTCATGTCTCAAATGTGGATTGTATTTATAAAAGCAATATGAATGAATGAATGAATGAATGAGTGAATGAATGTTGAATTTAACGTGGCTTCATTCTGAGTAAACATGTACAGTTTAGTGCTATTAATACTCAGTGATCAGAAACCTGCTGGTTTAAGATAAGAGTTAAGGCTCATCTCAAGCTCCACAAAGCCAAGAACCTGGAAGCTAATATTTTGATTACTGTTTCCTGTGACCAGGATTGATACTGTGCAATGTCACAAATTATGCTTGGTTAATTGGCAAACATCTGGGCAGTGGTTCAAAGCCTTTTAAGGTTTTATGCCCCATTAAGCTCTACGAGAGGATGTAAGCCACAAAGAGTCATAAGTCAGTTCAAAGGAGGATCTATCACACTGTCCTGTTAAAGTGCTATATTCCACTTTAACTGCCATAGTAACATCCTATGGAATCCTGGGATTTGCAAACTAGGGAGGGACATTTCAAATTCTCAGCCAGAGAGCTCTTGTGCCTCTCTAAACTATAAACCTCAAAGTTCCACAGGATGTTGCCGTGGCAGTTAAATTGGAATAAACACCATAGTAATTTAGAATAGTGACACCAAGCGTGGTGTAGTGGTTTGAGCATTGGACTATGACACTGGAGACCAGGGTTCAGTTCTCCACTCAGTCATGGAAGCCCACTGGGTGACCTTTGGCACATCATGTATTTTCAGCCTCAGAAAATGCAATGATAGATTTATCTTAGGGTTGACATAAGTCAGAAATGACTTGAAGGTACACAACAACAACAACAAAGCGGTGTAGTGTGATAAGCATCTTAGGCTCCGTGCATCCACATTTTGCCTTGGCCCAAATCCCAATGAGGAGTTTGGGTCCAGCAAAAACATATCACCTTATTCTAGTTTTATATTGATTTTCAACCCGCATTGCCAGAGGGATCCTCATTGGACTCGTGCCTGTTTGTTGCTTACATTCTCTCAAAGAGTTTAATGGGGCATAGAACCTTAAAAGCCTTTGAACCTCTGCCCAGAGGTTTGCCAAGCAGTCTTTCCAGTACAAGTCTGAATAAAGGACATTGGTATTTTTCACCAAAATTTGCCCGAAAAAGAATATACCTTTTCAAAAATTGGCAGGAAAAAGGCGCAACAGTCTGGCTCAGTTTCAACACTGTCCAGCTTGCAACAGCTGTTGGATAAGCTTGCAGTTCAGCAGATTTGTAAATCTCATCAAGGAGATAATGGATGAACAACAATGTACTGGTTGGATGGGTTCTGGGTGGCAATTTGGTATCTCAAATGCATTTCTGCATTGTGCAGAAATGCACAAAATACATCATGCAAGCTTTTGAAGCTCCATTGGCTTCTTCATCAGGCAAAATAAGTTTTAAAAAAATCATGTAAGAGAAGAAAAATGATGATGAGTCACAGGCCCACATTTTGTATCTGATGTTGTTTCTGTTGTAGTTCAGTTGTTCTGCAGGGATTTCAATGCAGGCAAAAAGCCACTCCCCTTCTTGGCCATGTGGGAAAAAGGGACAAAGGACAATAAAAGACAGGTAATAAAACTTCATTAGCAACTAACTCTAGACCTGTGGCTGCACCTTCCTTCCCTGTATGATTTTTTTTTAACATCTTTTGCATGATGAAGCTAGTGGAACTTTGAAAGCTTGCATGACGTACTTTGTGTATTTCAGCTGGCCAATAAAGGCATTGCTCTTTGGTGGATTTTGTTGTATTTTGGTGAATGGCCAACATGACTATCGTGTATGTTCACTACAGCAGAGGACACATTGAATGTGAATTAATCAGCAAATGTATATAAAAACAGATAACAGGAGACTTGGGTACTAATTATTGATCATGTGGCAGTTTGGGTAAGAATGAGTACAAACTGGGGGCCAAACCAGAATAGACTAGGGTGAGCACTTACACATTGGCAAAAAATGTGCAAATTGGCATATATGTATTTTATATGTGCATATGGAAATACAGAAAATAGCTATTGATATGTGAATAGAAATACACTATCTTGTATCATTGCTGGGAAAACTTTTGCCTATCTGGTAACTCACATGCCTGCCAAGTCCACTGTCCAGGTGCTCAGTGCTGATGGGCAACTTCAAGGCCCCGGATCTGCCTTATTTTTTATTGTCTTTAAAGTAGGCAACAGGCCAGCTCTTCTCACAAAGAATGCCTTCAGACTGAAGAAACAATGTCACATCCATTTATTCTCCACTCCTTTTTTTGGTATTACTATTCCAGGAACAGATTTGTTAGCCTCATTCCCAAGAATCAAGAAGGCACTGGGCATTTTAGAAAATCCAGGCTTCAAGTAATCTCTGTATCCTCTACAAAAAGCAAACACATCTATTTGAAGAAACTCCACAGGAAAATGAGCTGCAAAAACGTTTCAAGTGTCAGATGTTTGCTGAATAATTGTATGATGAAAATAATTCATGACATTTTTTTCCAGAGTAGCCGTATCAACATCTGTGGAATTACCCCAGGTAAGACATAACACCTTAGGGCTTGGGAGCTGGGGATGTACATAATATCAAGTTCTCAATTTTCATTTTCTCTGTTGAGTAGTAATTGGTTGTTAGCTGATATTGCTAACTTGCAAAATTAGTATTTTTAATGCAGAAATAATAAAAGAGAAAGTGATCTCAGCCTGGGGTGACAACTTAAATGAAGTACCTATGAGCCTAGCCATTTCCAGGTGGGATTTGTCGCACCCACGCTGCATTCTAAATGACAGTTTTAGGTGACTTGCTTAAGCAGTTGCAGTTATTCTGGAACTGGTGAGAGATTATGATTAGGAAATCAGTGGTGAAGGCCTTGCTTGGGTAAATCTGGAACACTGAAGTATTCTGGCATAAAAATAAATGCTATTCAATATCCCACTCCAAACCAACTACAAGGCAAACCAAACAGCAAAGAAAAAAGAACTCGGGACTGAGTCTGATATTTTTCTGTTTTCAGGGCTGGTTCAAATATAACTTCTTTTTGTTCTCACTTTTCAGATAGTATTTTGTACAGGAAAATATGTTATTCCGGCACCATTTTTACAACTGATACCTGGACCTATAAGGAAGCTAAGATGGTCTTATATCAAGTTCACATAGCCAGATAAATGTATGATCACCACACAACCCGGCGCAGCCAAAATGCTTTTTCCTACTCTCAAAATTCACATTTAAGACACTTCTAGTAACTCCACCTTCCTCCTTTCATCCAGTTATGCAACCATTAGTTATTTAAACATACCAAACCCACTGGTACACTATCCATTACCAGACTCTCATGGGTTTTGTATACACAGTTGTCCATTTCAGTAATTTCAGTGGTATTTGCTTTTCTGAATACATTTGAAACCTTTACTTCACTTTAGAAAACAGGGAGTGATCAAAGAGTTGAAAAAAGTGGTATTTTACTCACTCCTTTCTCAACATCTGAACCTTATATTAAACTATGAGTGCTGGATCACTAGGAACAAAATAATTAAATCATTCAATATATAAAAGAAGCACTTAGGCCCAGGGGCGTCGCTATCAGGACTGTTTTCCACTGTGTGTTTGGGAGAATTATATTTTTCTACCAGCCATTCCACAATATTTTAGAGGTATTTTATGCCATTGCAACCCTTACCTCCTTCATGGGACTATATGAAGTTTCATCATTTTTAAAAATTCTAAACAGACAACGACATAACCTTTTCATTCCTAATATCTAGAATCTGGACAGTCACCTCATGACAGATATAGATTCAGTACTCGTTACCTTTTACAGGAAGCTCCCACCCCGTTGATGCCCCACTATCTGATGACTTGCTCTTTTGATGCTTCCAAATTAAGGACAAGTTCCATTTCATTAGTTCTTTTTGCCTATGGAGGCTTGCTTGGGACCACTTGCACATGTGCGCTGCTTGCAAAATAAGCTGAGAGGAGGGAAAGGTGCCAAGCTGTGCAAGAGACTTTGCAAGCAGTGTGGGCACAGTTGGTCCCAAGTGAGGCTCTGTAAGTCCTTCATGCTCCCTCCGGTACAGTACATGGAATCTACTTTTCAACTATTTATGACAGTGCTCCAGTCCCTAACATGCCAGATTGTTACTGCAGCCTAGGCCTACCCAGAGATAGCATAAAGATATCATTTTGATATCAATAATTTGGCTCTCTTCCACCACCCCTCTCTACGTGTTTGAGAGGCCCCTGGACAAACCCAGAACTAGGCTCGGCCATCAAACGCTGCGATATCCCAAGACAATACCGGCAGGCCAGAAATACCCAGATCACCGCTTTAGGAGACCTCTCTGCAAACACCTTCATTATGTATGGACGCTGTTTACAAAGGACTCCCTGCCCCGAGCAGGTAATTTGGCAAGCTAGAAGTTTAAAGGCCAAGCACTGAGCATTTGCATACAGTCTACCTCTTTGTCAATTCGGACTTAATCATGCTAAATTGTGACCTTTCTGAGACATTGTCTCGCACCCAAAACTCATTGCTTTCCCAGAGTAAGGCACAGCCTGCAGTCCCAATTCACCCTATAAAACCCCCAGTCCGAGACCTTCCTCGGATCACTCTGAACTTCCATCAAGCCTTGCTACCGTTTTGCCTGGGTGAGCCTTCCCCTTCGCTCCACTAGCTGAGACCGCCGCAACCTTGGATCACTCCCAAGTTCCAGATTGCCTTGCTGCTGTTTTGCCCGGCAAACTCCCCTCAGCAAACCATGCTGAGCTCCTTTTCTCCATCTGCAACTTCTTCAGGACTATGAGAAAGGTGCCGTATCACCCATTTCCTCTGAAAAACTCTTCTTAGTTAGCTGCATGGTTGTGTTGTCTTAGGTGTTTTTCTGTTCTTAATAAAACATCATTTTTGCTAGTTTAAAACTGTCTTGACTGCTTGACTGACCTGACCCCGTAGACATTAGGTAAAAGATTCCACTGCATTGCCCTGTCTCTCGTTTGCCAACTTGTGCTCTGAGTTGATTTTCCCCACTTTTATTTGAGCATGTTTGGAGTCCCTCACGGGACCCCCAGTAAACAGGGTAACAAGATAGGCAGGGCAAGCCTATAATGAGAATGATTTTTTTGAGTAATTTTGTTCAGGCTTTTTTCCCTCCCCAGTGACAGTGAAGATTTCTTTTGATTAGTCATTTTATTATGTTGTCACTTTACCTTTTAAGTCACAGCAGAAGTGTTAGGAGTAAAACCAAATTATTCAAAGTTAGAAGAAGTTGTGGGTTTTTTTTTAAATGAGGTGTCTTTGTCCACAGGACACTTTGACAGATGGTGAGGTTTCCTTCTGACACCATAGCATCACATGCATGCCATTTTTACCCTTTATTTTTCCTAAAAATTACTTGTAAACCTCTCATCCCATTTTACATATACCTAAGTCCTGAAAACCTGCAATGACCTTCCCCGTCATCACCCAACCTTTTCTTGGAATGTTGCTCATCAACCCCTGTCAAGGCTCTAAAGATATTTCTTTCCTGCCTTTTGACTGCTCAAGTACTAGAGGCTGACTTAAGGAAATGGATAACCAGGTCCATCCCAGCCTCTGAACAGTTCTCTTTTAAGCTACAGCCACTTGTTAACAGAGATACCTGCTGGATTTGGTACCAGTTAAGAAGCAAGTCTATGTCATGGTAAACTGCAAAATAAATATGAAAATGAAAGGGATCCATGTAACTGATAACACCAACATTTATTTGGAGGAGTTGTATAGAATAAAATGCAAGTAATATGCAGGTAACAGGCTACAGAGAACAATCTGACTATAAGACAATTAGACATGAATGGGGCTACAGATTTCTTCAAGCAGTAGCTGATACAAGTTTGCTCATTCCACTGAAGTAGGATCTTTCCCTTTCACTCATTACTTCAAAGTGCAGGGGTTGCCTACAGAAATTGCATTCAGCAGAGGAGTGCGGCTTCAGTTCCAGGCCCACTTCCTTCCAGGTACCGAGCAATTTCTCTGTAAGATGGAAATGATAGGAAATATTCTAATCTGCAAGTTTACAGATCCAATTGTTACAGCACTAACTCTAAATTAAGGTATATGCTTTTACTACCCAATTATGTCCCACCTTTTTATGGTCTTTTCTAAGTCTCCAACAGTCAGAATTCCTTTTTGTTTACCAGACCAGGGGAGGGCAAAATGCAGCCCCATGCACTGCATGTGGCCCTTGGCTTCTGAAGCCCTCATATCCCAGATTCTATTAAATCTTTTGGTTCTATTTTTTGTTCCCAAACTAGCCACAAATGCAGTGGTTTGCTTCTTGCACTCCTGCAGAGCCTCCTCCCAACAAAAAAGACAAAAAATAGTGACTGGAAGAGATGCAGCTTCTCTGTGGGCGTGCTGAAACATGATGCTGCAGCCTGTGCGGAGTGGAGGTGGCAGAGGGAATGGCCCATGATTGTCTACCACTCAAGTGTACTCCTTTTGACTGAATTATCCTTGAGTGGTCAAAAAACCCACAGTCCCTGCTACATCCTTACTCTGCCCTGCATTTACAGCTTCAAAGAGCCACTAGAACTTTAACAGGAGTGAAGGTACCACAAATCTAGCACCTTACTATCAGTTGCATATGTAGCTCTTGTGCTTAATACTCAGTACACTTAAGTGATAGGAGGAAAATGACTGATGTTCGCAATACAGTACTGTGTTAATGGTGCAGTGCTATCAAGCAGGTATAGGGAAAATACAACAAGGGGTAGCTGACCACTCCCACTACAGACGGTCAAAAAATCTACACAGTACAGGTAGAGTTTGACATTTACTGTATTAATTCAATTAATTAATTAATTCAACTCATAAATTGTGGATATTAACTTGCTAAGGGCTCTACTAGACTGAGGCACTGAAAGTACCATGCTCAGTACCAGTACCAAATACCAGACTACAGCTTGTCTTTTTCTATAAACTGCATGCTGTGCAAACAAGCAGAACTAAGTCAGCACAGATCCTGCCTTGTAATAGTGAATACTTTGCCAGCCCATCAACCATAGTGCTAAAAAGCATAAAGAGTTGGCTGAAGCTCAGTTTCACACATAACTGCATGTTCTTATGCATTCAGAAGACGTATCTTCTGCCAGACATATTTTCCATGTTTGTAGCTGCTAACAAGAGCAAACTAACCATATCATTTTAATATACAGAAGTGTATTAACAATATAGGTGAAAATGTTCTCATTTGGCAGTGTGAAATACCTTATGAAATGCTGTTATGCTTTCATGCCTGTTTACTCACCAATAAAATAGTTCATCATCTGTGGAGTATGATGAGGCGTTGGAGCAATACGTAGCAGCTCTTCGCCACGTGGCACAGTGGGATAGTTTATTGCTTGGACATAGATACTATGTTGGCTCATCATTTTGTCACAGATCTCAGTGTTCTTAGCAGCATCTGCAATCTAAGATTATCAAGATTTAATGCCTACTATTATTCTAGAAAGGTCTGCAAGGCTTACAAAACCCAAGGCTGCAAGCACAATTACAAGTATCATGAAAGACTAAAGCACTCTAGTTCCTCAAATGAAGGGACCAATACTTACTTATTTCTCACAACTGGCAATGTCTGTTATCACCAGTCAAATACTAGGCAGAAGTAGGAGAAAGGGTTGGGAAAGCAGAGAAGCCAAGAGCCGAGGTCAGGGGGCAGAGGCAGGCAGAAGAGAAGGCACACTTATATATTAGAAGACAAGTGACATGGTCTTATGCTTCCTCTCTGGCAATGGATTCCGATTCTGATATCTATATTCTGATATCCTAGCTCCCTCCATTTCAGTACTAAATTTCTGTGCTCCAGTGGGCCGGTAGTAATCACTAAGAAACAGAGGCTGGCATCTTAAGTTTTGTAGTAGGAGGGAGCAATGCAGTAGAAATTCTGTAGAGTTTCTTTAGACTAGTGCTTACAGAACTACAACTAGTTCAATATCTAAAAATGGGAAGACAAACAGCATCACACAAGGCTTTGGCAATCACCACTGTTTTGGAGGGCATACCTGGCCTACAGGCAACTGGTTGCCTAACTCTGAAGACTTAAAATCAAATCTCTAGTACCTAAGACAGCAAGGAATTTGCTTTACTTATGTTCAACAGATATTTCTCTCCAAGCTTAGTAATCTTAAATATTTACCCTGATAGGAATGATGTGACTGGGACAATGCACCACAGGGAACCCAGCGTCCATCAGCATCTGTCGCAGGAGTTTAACATTGCGTTGGTGTTGGCGGCGAAGGACTCGTCCCTCGGGACTTTTCAGAATTCTCACAGATTCTAGTGCTCCAGCTAAAAGCATGGGTGGCAGGGAGGTAGTAAAAATGAACCCAGCAGCATAGGAACGAACAGTGTCTATCAGAGAACTGGTGCTGGCAATGTAGCCTCCTACACAACCAAAGGCTTTGCCTGAATGGGAAAGGAAAAAAACATACAAGTTTATTTTACCCTAGTTCTTGGCTTATGGTTATCTTTTATCTACACTGAGCTACATCTTTTGTGTAAGCAGTAGATCTTCAGCTAGAAGTTCGCATTTTGTTTTGTCTTCCACAGAAAAAAAGCTGTTTCAAGTCTTCAAGCAACAGAACCCATTTGTAAGAGAACTAGTTTTTTTTAAAGGCCTGTGCATACACAGGAATACTAAATCCCACATAAATAAAAGTCAGGCACCCCTATTAGGGGGAAAAAGCCAACTCAGAGCCACCATTTGGAGATTACAGTAAACTTTTATGTAGGGACGTTTAGAAAGACTGTCTTAAGAGATCAGCGGTAATTATGTACTCATTGGAATACCAAAGGGATTGAACTTTACCATCTGTGACCAGAAAATACAGAATCCTAAACTAAATATTAAGGCATCTCCACTGGTTGTGCTGATTTGTATTAACCACTTTGGATGAGGTCCAAGGGATGCTTTACAAAACGGAATTTTTGTAATTCCATTAGTGGGAAAGCACACACTCTTGTAAACCAAGACTGTCAAAAGAGGCTTGCAAAACAAGGACAAGCAGCTTGAGGTGATTACGCTGCCAGTAGTGTTACATAACACCAACTGTCAGTTCACAGTTTCTTTACACTTAAGAGATAAATACACTAGGTACAGGTCATTTTTACTGTAGGTTTTCAGTTTGATGTAGATACTCATCAACTGGTAGAACTTGTTGCTGGAGTATAGCATGATTCTGTTCTTATTCAAATCTTGTTACACAACACACATATCAGATTTCAGGATTAAGAAGCTTTCTGCTTTAAAGTAAAGTAAAGTAGAACTGTAAAAAGACCGACATTTTCAGACATCGACCATATTCAAATATCAGGACTTAATCAGTTATGCAAGCAATTATAATGGTATGACTTATTTTTCCTTTATCTCAGGTTTAGTTTAGCTAGCATTAGTCCTGACTGAACAGGACTAGTGCACACATACCAAGTGTTCCAGAGATAATATCCATTTTATTCATGACTCCATCTCTGTCTCCTATGCCTCCACCGTGAGTTCCATACAGCCCCACAGCATGGACTTCATCTACAAAGGTAATTGCCCCATGTTCATGAGCCACATCACAGAGCTCTTCCAATGGACAAACGGCCCCTAGAACAAGGTAAGAGTCACAAGATCATCACTACAATCTTGCTTTTGAAAAGCCATGGCTACCAAAGTTTCTGGGACTTGCCCAAAATATAGCAGGCATACCATCCATTGAATGAACAGTTTCAAATGCAACAATTTTGGGAGTGGATGGATCAGATTTTTTCAGTAATTCTCGGAGATGATCAACATCGTTATGGCGAAATATATGCTTCGGCACTCTGCTGTTTCGAATCCCCTGAATCATGGAAGCATGGTTTCCTGCATCTGAATAAATTTCACAACCTGGAATAAGATGGGGAGAGAAGGTTCACTTTACAACTTGATCTTTGGTAACTGGATAGCATTAAGTCAACTCATTAATCCCACTGGGAGGATCAGATTATTTCAACCTGCTTCTAAAGAACGTGGGGAAAAAATACTATTGTGGACCTGTCAAACAGGATCTCTTGTCTGGAGGTGGGGAGATGCTTTCAGAGCACAGTGCTGACAGAAGTGGCTTCCTCAAGATTTGAAGAGCAACACATACATTGTCAGACTAAAGGGCTTTTGCCTTAGTTTTCAAATTCTGTTGGAAAGAACTCTGGAGCGATTCCAGTACAACAGCAACGTTACTAAGCAAAGTACTTTTAAACAGAACATCTAACATCCAGAAGTGGTGCAAGCACTCCTGGAATGCTTAGGAGCAACATGTAATAGAACAAGGTGTAATGCTCATCCAACCAATTCCCTTGCACTTGCTGTTTGAAACATCAAGCTTTTACCAGAAGCTTCAGCAGAAACGTAATGATTTCACAAGAGATGTTAAAAACATGATTGTGGAGATGTCCCTGATAGACTGGTAAGATTACTACCCTCATTCATCCCACACCCACTGAGTGTTTGGCTTAGATGATCAATACAATTTTGAGGGTGATTAGAACTCTACAGGGACTCTGGAAAGTATGCACCATGTAACTAATTTTTTTCAGCAATTCCTTCCAGTGACAGGATATACCAAGTGCAAGTTAGATCTTACCTGGCAACATTTTGGCTAATGTGAAGAGCGTTGAATCATTAGCTACAAAACAAGAGGAGAACAACAAAGCAGCATCCTTTCCATGAAGATCAGCCAATTCTTTTTCAAGATCAACATGGAATTTACTGGTTCCTGAAATATTCCTGGTGCCTCCTGCTCCTGCACCATGTTGTTTCAGTGTTTCCCTATGAGGGAGGTTCCAAAAGAGACATTAATATTTGTTGCAAGTTACCTGTGTTCCAATTTGCACAGCATAATTTTTCAAATAATTGTTCCTATTTCTCATTTTCACTTAACGTGAGAGGTCTAGATTTTTAATCTGGCTTTTGACTTGTAACAGTTTGATGAGCAAGCCTAAAACTGTTTAGAGGGGAGGCATTTTCTTCCCCAAAAATATAGTGAACAGGTGTGGCGTGTGGTATAATGGCTCAAATGAAATAGTCATTAATGAAATCAGCATTAGAAAAATCAAAGGAGTACTGTCATTGAGCTGGCTTTATCTTAATTACTGCTTCTACAGCAATATACTTAGGGATAGTGCTGTACAAAAAGCTGAGTCACTGTGCATTAGATTGGAGCATGGCCCTTCTAACCTGTAGTGGGGCACCCGGCAGAGAAGCTGAGGGGTGGTAGGCGGTAGAAGACAGAATCTGAATGCAAGACTGATCCTCTCAACTGTTGGACATGTAACAGCTTCTCTAAAACCATGGAGGACCTATCAGCTCTACTGGAATTGTATTGGCTCTCATATACAAATTGGGTGTTGGTGATAATATTCAAAGCCCCAAACAGCCTGGGACCTCAACACTTAAAAGGACACCTCTCCTTATATATCTGAGTGTCCTCCTTTAAGTTCCACCAGTGGCAACGATACACTATTTGGAAACACAGAAGAGGACCTTCTCTATTGTGGCACCCAGGTTATGGAATGTCCTCCTCTTGGATGCCTGAATGCCATTCAAAGCCAACTTCATTTTGGCATCAAACTAAAATATCTTTACCAAAGTCTTTGAAGCCTAAAGATCTTAGGTGAAATAGATTGTGGAATTCTGTATAAGCATATGGTATTCAATTAACTTTAATGCTTTACTGTTTTAAATTGTGTGAAAATGCTCTGAATGGCAATTCCATGATTTGTAAATTGCTTTCTTGTTTATACCTAATCCTGAAATGGGACATATATACTTTAATTCAAATAAAATATATAAGCCACACCAAGTAAGTAATAATTTGCTTCTAATCAATAGTTATGAAGGATTCCAAGAGGCACTCTAATTAGCCAACATTTTACTTTCAATTCTACAAATACTTACATAACAGCTCCACAAACTCTGGGATGACGACTCATTCCAAGATAATCATTGCTGCACCAGACAGAGACTTCTTTTTTGCTGATATGAGACTCTGAATAATCATCAGCCATAGGGAAAATCTGAGCTCTTCTATTCACTGTTTTGAACACACGGTATGTGTGATCTCTCTTTTTCTCATCAATTTTTTTCTCAAAAAACTGGTCATATTGAAAAGTAGCAACAGCTGGTAGAGAAAGACATTAGCAAAAGTAAGACATTATTCTTAGAATGTGCAACAAAGGATTTAGAGATTTAAGCTCTGATTTTCACTAAGGAACAAAACCTAACCAAGGCTTACATTTTGGCAAATTCTCCTGAAGCAGATGAGATACCCTTTCTGGCCTTTGCTTCAACATAATGTCCTGGAATTTCTTCAGCAAGCCATTTTGCTTTTCACCATCAGTCTCAACAGTATTTTCCGGTGTCCTGGCAAACTCTATACAGCAAGATGGCATACAGAGATTAATAATTTAGGAGAATTTTCCAAAGCAGTTTTTGGATAGCTCAAGAAGCTTACGTACAAATAATCCAGAAGAATTTTGGTTTCTAAATAATAATCAAATCAAACAGTAATTGACAAAATGAATACAAGGAAGCTTCTCTTCAAAATTTAAGAGTGAACAACAGCTATAAGGAGGGAATCAACATGAGGCAACAAGTGTTTAAGAATTCTATCATTTACATCATCATAAATATTCTAGAAGAAGCACCTTAGTCTGGTGCATGTTTTAATGCAAGTCAGACTGGATTATCCAACATTCACACTTTCAAAAGGTCTGCATAAATTTACTCCAGCTGTCCAATTCTGCTGACAGAATTGCTCAGAAAAGTTTGGTTTCATATAAAGGTAACCTAAACATCCTAAAGGCACCATATTCCATCCGATCTTGGAAGCTATACAGGATCAGCCCTGGTTAGTACTTGGGTGGAAGAATGCCAGTGAATACCAGTGCTGCATTCTATATTTCAAAGAAAGGAACTAGCAAATGCATCTCTGAGTATTCCTTGCCTAAGAAAACTCAGTGAAATTCATGGGATTATTGTAAGAGGCAAGCTGAAGGTACACACACATGCAAAAAGGTAACCGTGCAGTGAAACTTTCAGGTGTATGGTCATCTCACTGAGCTGTTGGTAAGCTACAAAGACAAAGTTGCCAAGATTCAGTCTGATTCACTGAATTACTTGTGCTATGAAAGCCTGATTAAGAAAAGTTATTTTGCAGTGCACTTTAATAATGCACTGAATTAATTCTCACAAGAGGGCTCTACCCGACGTCAAAACTCTACTTAAAGGAACACCACCTGCCCAAGAACATGTAGAGAGATCTTTGAAAGAAAGACTTTTTCAGAACTATCAATAGTCTCACACCAAAAACAAAGGAAGCAGATGAAAAAGTTGAGAAGCAAGGAGTATTTATTATCTGGCTTCTACCAGTTACAGTGTTTTAAAAGGTTGAAAAACCTGTCCTTGACTATAATTTTGCTCAGTTCTGCCTCCTCTTTAAACCTGTCCAGCACAATCAGAGTTAGAGCCAAACTGAGACAAACACTAATATCTGGACGAAGCCATACCTTTTCTTACAGCTTGCATTTCCTCCACATCCTCCTGGAGTTCCAGACTGGCTTTGCAGAAAACATTAGTGTTCCCTTCATTAATCTGAGCTGCCAAGAATGGGCATTTAGACACAGTAGCCTGATTAGCACCCTGGCTAGCAGTAGGTGGGTGGCTTACAGGAAGCTGAGATTTGCTCACATTTTCTTGAGCCACATCTGGGGTGACTTTGGCCTCTTGAATAAAAAACAAAACAAAAAACATTTGTAATACAGCAGGAATATCTAAGGTATACATTTTGACTGTGTACTTCCAGCGCCTAAATATATCTTACATACAATACATTATTCAATTGGCCATATCCCTAAAATATCAGCAGTTAACTTAAGACTTCGCATCAGGCACATGGATGTTCATTGAATGATAATCTACAGACTGCAGAAAGTTACAGGATTACATGTAGTTAACCGTTCTTTTTATCCCCTTCAGTTACTCCTTCCATTCCCAAGATATCACACAACTGTGAATGTTTCACTGACTGTAAGTGGATAAATAAGATATTAGAAGTCAAGGAAATGAAGAGCTAAATATCTAGGGTAGGTGTGGGGAAAGCAGAGCACAAAAGGTTTCATGTGGCCGCTCAACTCCACTTCAGCAGAACCCAATGCCCCCCCCCAAATTCCTCCTTTAATAAGGATGTGTCCAATTCGCAGGTGAGGTTTCACATGAAAACAGCCAAAACATTTCAAAATTGACTGCAAATAAAGTTGTTTAATTCAGCCTCCTAGTGAAGTCACCCCTCCAAACTCTTGAATAAAGTGGAAATTAGTCAGAAATGGTGGACACAAGTGACACCACATTGCTTTCAGCATGCCTGCACCACACGGTGCCAATATAGGCTCTATGCTCATTGGTCCTATGCCCATCCCTGGACTAGGGGAACACTTCGCCTATTAGCAGTGTATTTCACAGCATGTTTACACCAAAGAAAATCTAGGATGGAAGGGACAGCACTATTAGGATTTTCTAACAAAGTTGGAAGACTGTAGCTTCTATACGTTTCCTTTCTGCTAGGCCTTTGCCTTTTGAACTCTTATGATTATTTCCTGATACACCAATGGCACATGCGTCACTATTGTCTAGCAAGCTTGTGTTTAGAGATACTTTCTACTACAAAAGCAGAAAAGAAAGAGATATCAAGACCTGATATCAAGATATCAAGACACTAAAATGGGCTAAAAACCTACTGTGCACAGTCCTGCTAAACCCACAATAATTTCCTCTTGTATGGTAGGCAACACGTCTCCCATACTCCACTTTTTTCCTCTTAAAAATTCTACACGAGAGATGGTTACAATATACTTTGGACTCTGAACTCAGAAAAATGTCACGTTCAAAGTTCAGACAGTAGTTAGTCTCCCCAAAGTTCTAAATTAATGTTAATACAACCCTGCCTTGGAAAGATTTGTTAAACACCTTCAAGCATAATATAAGATAAAGTTAGACATTTGAAACACATGATCTCCAGTGCAGTCACTGTTCTAGGACAATGGTTCTTAACCTTTTCTTTACCAGAAACCCCCTGTAAATATAGTTTCTTCTCAGAGACCCCCAAGACTTAACTCAAGATTTAAATATTTAAATTTAGATTTAAATATTGAAATATTTATTTATTAAAGGCTTGTGGAGACTAGGATTCAAATCTTTATTCTGACACTGGGGGACCTCAAGCAAATCACATTCTCTCAGCCTCGAAGAAAGGCAAACCCCCTCTGAATAAATCTTGCAAAAAAAAAAAATTCTGTTATGGCAACCCTAAGCTGAATCTAAGTCAAAAGGGACTTGAAGGCAAATGAGGGAACAGTTTATTCATGGGCAACATCCCCTTCCCCACTGCCATGTCCCTGTCACTGCTGCTGCTGCTGCTGGTGTCTAGCAACAGGGCATTGCAGACCTCCCATGATGACTCCATGGCCCCCTGGGGGTCCACCGATCCCAGGTTAAGAACCACTGTTCTTTGGCATATCAAATGGAATAAACTACATACAAACACACATGTTCAACTATCAGCACTGGAAAAGCTCTTTGTAAATAACATAAGTGAAGCTACTGGTATTATAATTGTTCCATGTTCCACAAGTATAATCACTAGCACTTTTCAAGTAAGCTCAATAACCGGGGAAAAAAAAGTTCCCAGTCACAATGTATTGAATGTCAATTCACACAACAAAATTGCAAAACTAAGCCTTACTCTCACTAGCAGAGGTGATTTCTTCAGTTTGCTGGCAGTGAGCTGCTGATGTACTTAAGGCCCGTGAAACAGGCTTGGTCCCAACTTCCATCATTTTAGGACAGTTCTGGGCATAAAAGAGAAGGGATTTGCCAGCCTTCTGCAAGAAAGCCTGGGATACCCGTGACAGGAATGGGCAGCGGCGAACCACAGTTTCCATTTTCTGGTTTTCTAAGCACCTTGCTGGAAATAGCAAAATCAGAAAAGAAAAAAAAAAAAGTAGTAAGCCTCCCACAAATATAGGTTCAAATGCAGGCATGACTGCTTCCAGATCTGACAACACAGCTTACCCTAATAAGCACTGTTATAAGTACCAAAAGCTTTCATACACACACATTTGTTAGTTAATTCATACAGATCAGAGCCTTCAACGTAAGAAGTTTTGCAATGTGGGAAGCAACCACTTGACAGTTTTTAGAGGTTAGGCAAGTGTTACATAAGCAAGGAAAACCTCTGAACTTAGTATAATCACAGACAGCTAGACATACACACTGACCTACATGTAAAAATACTTCCAATACTTCCAAAAAGTATTCCAAAAATACTTCCATCATAGTTCAGCAACAGATATTTCATACATCATTGTTTTAACACTGAGAGAAAAACAAAGTGGCCTGGGAAAACAGATCAGTGGAGTCTTGCGTCACCATTTCTAGAAAAGCAGTCATAACAGTCCATTCCAACATTATTCAGGGTTAATTGTGGCATTTTGAAAACTAACCAACTTACTGCAGCACAGGATTTTTGGGACAGAATTCAGAAGGCCTATCCTGTATCGACATATCCAGTGGTATCTAGATCTGGACTTACTATTTCATGCAGGCTTTAGCCAACACAAAATTACACCATAATAACCTGTACTCACTTGCAAGATCCAGGAAACTCGACTTCTGCTTTCAGTTCACCAAGAGACAGAGGTGGAAGGAGAGAAGCGTGAAGAAACGGATTTGTAGAGAGGGTGAAATGCTTGCCCCAAATCTTCATCCAGGTTCCTACAAGAGCAAACATGGGAGCCTGAAGAATTATCTGGTTTTAGACCAAGGAAGCATTCAGCCGGCAGAATGGGATCGGGCTCATTCCTGGGCACGATACACCCAATAAAATTTCCTCCTCCTCCTCCTCTGATTCGTGTTTTTGGGGGATCAAGACCCCCCCCCTTTGTCCTTCTCAGCCCTCTGGAGCTGATTCAGACAGGGCCCCCCTCGCCTCTCCCTCTCAGGTGGTGCAGCGTTAAGCACAAGAAGGAGGAAAGCAGAAGCCCCTGAGAAGAAGGGGCTGCCCTCTTCTTGGGAGACGGAGCCTCGCTCGGCCATCTTCCTCCCCGGAGCTGAAGGGACGGGAGAGACCCAAAGACCCACCGGCCCCCAAATCCTGCCCGGGGGGCAGACAGAGAGCGCGCCCGCGCCGCCCCGTAGCTGTCCAGCCGCCGGGCTGGGACAAGGTCAGGACGGAGGAGCCGCCTGGGCCGCTGCCGCCCCAGAAACTGCTCCGCCCGGGCGCCGACCGAGACGAGAACGGACCAGTCCACCCGCTGTACGCGCTCAGCTTCCCCTTGCCTCCCGTCGCCCATGGGAACCACCGCATCCCCCGCGCGCGCCACATCCCTCCATTCAACAACCCTCACCAGTGTAACTGTCCCTCCGTACTACTAACTCCGGCCGCTGCCTATATAGCACATCGGCAGCGGGCACCGCGCAGGCGCAAACGTCGTCACCCTAGTCGAAGCAATGCTGAGAAGTTGCGCATGCGCCCGGATCGACGCCGCGGGGGCGGCGCGCGGGAGGCGCGTGGGTGGGAGGAGGCTTCAGAGTGGGCGGGTGTGTCCTTTCCTGTGCTGCACAGACTCCGGCTGGGCGGGAAACGGGGAGAGGTTGCGTGGGGAGGAGTGGGGCGGGTAAGGAGGTTAAAGTGGAACTGAGTCAGTTGAGGATTGGTAGTACGGTAGGTGAAAGGCGCCCTCCTTCTCCGTCTGAAAAATGGGAACGTCCCCGGAGTTGTGCGGGGAGGCGGTGGACGGGGCTGAGACCCCAGTGAGACAGTTGGGGCCATTTCCATACTAGACTGCTATAGTGCTGTCATTCCACTTTCAACATCCTGTGGAATCCTGGGGTTTGCAGGATGCTGAAAGTGGAATAATGGCACTCCAGCGGTGCAGTGCGGAAGGGCCCGTAGCGGCCTCCTTGACTGTTGTTAAGAGGCAGAGGTGTGGCTTCCCGCTTGGCTGCCTGCGTCCGTGGGTTGCCGGTGGAGGTGGGGCACAGTCTGTATAGTTCACTTTTTTTGAACAGTCTCAAGGCGGCTTAGTCATGGAGTTGTAGGTCAAAAAGTCAGTTTTCCGTGTTTTCAAGAACGGGGAGGGGTGTGCGCACAGAAGAGGTAGAGTGTGTGTGACTGCTGCCCTATTTTTCATACCTTGCTTTGTCATTCTAGTATAACGTGCATGAGGCTACGTTTATTGTTGTGTACCCTGGGTGCTTTCCAACGTATGCTGATCTAAGGTGAACCTATTCTGGGAGTTTCTTGGCTGGGTACTTTCAGAAGGGGATCACCATTGCCTTCCTCTGAGGCTGAGAGAGTGTGACTTGCCCAAAGTCACCCCAGGGGGATTCCATGTCTGAATGAGGTTTGAACACTTGTCTCCAAAAGTCCTAGTTGAGGACTCAAACCACTACACTGTGATGGACTATGCACCTATTTTCAAAGGGACTTTCTTCAGCAAGAGTATAGTGGAGGTTGGGAGGGATGCCCTACCTGTTCAGTCCCCCCATGACTTTATTTTCTTTCTTTCTGTATCTGTAAGGGGCACAGACTGTGGCTGGGCAAAGCCTATAAACTGTTTGCCAGCAAAGCTGTTTTGTTTCAGGTGTAGCCGAGTTTCTTAATGCCCAATGTGTAAAGAGTAATGCCAGGGGGCTCATGCCTGTTTGTAACTTTCTGTGCTTTGGAAACTCAAATTTCAAATGTGTTGTGGGGAGTTGTCTGTGTTTACTCAGCAGGGAAGGCAAGGTATTCTGCATGTGCTCAGTGGCCTCTTTCCTTGATCATGGCACTGTCTGTTCAAAGGTTGGGATCTGGCACAATTCATCTTCTATGTGGGCTTGCCTCAGAAGACAGTCTGAAAGTTGCATTGAGAAGAAGAGCCAAAAGTTTGCCTCTTGAGTGTGCTGGGTTGTGGGATACAAATAATTCCAGCATGTGTCTGTCTGCCTGTCTGCCTCTCCTTTAATTTTTTCAAATCACAGCTCCAAGTGTTGGCCTCGACCTTCAATAAGACTTTAAAGGGCTCTAGTACTGCACATTTTAGAGATGCCCTTTACTCATTTGTTCAGGAACAACCTTGAAGTATCATGATTGTACTATCTGTGCACCACCAACTTCAAAGAGCAAGAGCAATGGAGATGAGATGTCTGCATCAGTTGTGGAACTCTCCCCACATAAACATGACAGGCCGATCCTAATCCTTTTTGTTTTAGCTGGATTCCAACAGAGGAGGAATGAGATCGCTTACAGTTATCCAACCAGGGGAGATCCTGTGTTTAAACTACTGTTACCTTATGCCCTTTGGAATGGGATGGGTGGAAGAGAACTTGAAAACAAACAAGGCCTGGTTGCCAGTATTTTTTCTGCTTCTGATAGCAAAATATGGCTCCAATTAAAAGAGGAGCCTAAGAAGAGGGATTAAAGCAAACAAAATTGTGGCTGGTCTTAGATCAGTGGAACAGGATATGTGAGTGGTTAAAGTTCTCAGAATGACTGGATCTTAAAGCTGGGGAAGGAAGAGAGCAAGGAGGCAATGTCCATAACACTGAACAATAACTTTTGCAAGTTTAAATAGTACCATGTAGAGTATAAGAGGGCAGTTCCGTGTTCCCAGCTGTCTTCTGTTTAAACTGATAGATGGCTCAGATGAAGTAGGTCCCCCCCCATAGCCAGGGAAAATAGGCAGGAAACTAGCTGGAGAGGGTGTTGGGTTTGTTTCCTGGTCTTTGCGTGTGAAATCTTGTGGCTTCCATGCTGTGATTCAACAAACAGCTCCAAGTTAACAAAACTTGCAGTATTGAAAGCATATGAGCAATGGCAATAGGATGACTCAGAGCACACAGGAACTATGGGAAAGCCCTGATTTCCATATTCCTGTTTTTTAACTGTGCACTCGTACACTGACTTTGTTCCATCTCAGTGAGGTAAATTACATGTGTTTGGATTGTTTTTTGTTTTTATTTTGTTACTTTAAAAAGAACTTTAATCTCTGGTTTCATTTTTTGTGCTTTGGTCATGAATGAATAAATAACATGAAATTATCCCCAAATCACAGTATGGTAACACTCTTATTAGAAATATTGAAAATTTCACTGAGTTCCTGGGCAAGCATTTCAGTTTTCTTAAATTCTTCATCAAGATGGATATTAAAAACTGTGGGACTGGAAATGGTGGTGAGAGCACAGATAATAAGATGGGCAGAATCTTGTTCCACATGCTACAGTTTTTAATCCTTTTTATATAAATTGGGTAGTCCAATTAGATGGAGACGTTGCTAGTTAGCCCGAAGCAGAATTGAGTAACTGCTATAGTTTATATTTTCAGAAATGGGAGAGCATAAATTATTGTGTCTCTCCCCTAGGTTGAATGTATCCTGCAGTTTCTCTCATACCTAGTGAGATTAATTCAATTATCTCTTATATTCCATCTCAAAGACTGGGACAAACTGGCAACTTGCTAGCAAGTGGAGGAAACACCGTGCCCAGCCTTTTCTTGCTCCTTGTTTTGTTTACAGTGCAGCTTGATATGGTATACGGTGGCCCCTCCACATTCACGAGGGTTCAGGGTGCAGAACCCTCATGAAAGTGGAAAAACTGTGAATAACCTCCCTCCTGCGACCTCCTTCCGATTCCCTTCTGGGGCAGAAGCCTTGTCCACACCTGGGCCAGAGGCAAGGGAGTGAGAGGGGGCATCTCTGGAGAGGAGAAGGAAGGAGCGTATGCTCCCCTCCATTGCTTTACCTTTTGCCTCTGGGACAAAGCACTGGGGCAGAGGCAAAGCAATGGGAAAGGAGAGCTCCGGAGGACATGAGGAGAGCATGTGTGTGCATGTCTTCCCCTGCCCAGTTGCCTTATTTTTTGCCTCCAGATGCATTCTCAGTGCCAAGGGGAAGGCAAAGCAATGGAAGGGGAGAGCTCCAGAAGGTACAAAGAAAGCACTGATATGTCTCCCACCTTGCATTGCCTTATCTTTTTCCTTAGTATGAATTCTCAGTGCCAGGGCAGAGGCAAAGCAATGTGAGGGCACAAGAAAAGCACAGATCTGTTCCCCTGCCTCAGTGCCTTACCTTTTGCCTCAGCACCAGTTGCTAGCACTGGGACCAGAGGCAAGGGAATGGGAGGGTAGGAGCAGCTCTGGAGGACAGGAGGAAGGTGCTGGCTGCCTTCCTCCCCCTGCCAATCCCCTTAGCTTTTGCCTCAGTGGGAGTTCTCAGTGCTGGGGCCAGAGGCAAGGGGATGGGAGGTGGAGCTCAGGAAGGCAGAAGAAAAGCATGTGCACCTGCTGGCCTGTGTCTCCCCTGCCCTTACCTTACGCCTTGGCATGCTTGCCTTCTTTCTCCAAACTGGCAAAATGCAAGGGAGTGGAAGGAGGAGAATGCGGGGGGGGGAGGTATGGGTGCCTCTTGAACAATCAAACTCATGAGAGTCAGATCCACAAATGTGGAGGGAGAACTGTACTTGTGACGTCAGAACAGTTTACTCATTGACATTTGGTTGATCTACACTACTATAATTACACTACTATAATTTGGTGTGTGTGTGAATTCTTTTTTCTAATGGAACAGTTAGAAAACAGTTTTTACATGAAATTTTGTTAGTATCACCCATTTGCATACCGCTGCAGTGTTCCAGTGCTCTCCAGGTCTGTACAAAATGCCAAAGAGGTAACTTTGCAGAACTTGAAAAGGGTATACAATATTTTATCAGCAAGGATATTAATACCATGAGACCTTAATACCATAATAGGGCAGCAGCTGGTGAGGGAAAAATGGTCAAAAGTTTTCTTTCATTGGATATACTGCTATTAATTAAAGCATTCAAGACTGCAGCAACACAGGGCTCTTGTCCATGCAGAGCTTAGTTGTTTGACCAAGCCTTCTTGCTTATACTTGATGACCTCGAATTATCAAAAGCTGCCCTATTTTAGCCTGATTGGTCTGATAAATAGTATCATCTTGTTTCCCATGTATGCTCTTAGAAAAAGAGGCCATGGGTGTAAGCAGTATCCTTGTGGCTAGAAATCCTGAGTTACTGTTGAGGGCCAAACTGTGAAAAAAGAGAAGTAGTTAAGAGATGTGAAATTAGTGGGACTGTCCTAGATTCTCAGCTGTGCATGTAACTGTAGTGCTTTTTTTATCTAACATAGTTTTAGCTTCAGCATTGGCATAATCTGAGCATAGCAGGATTATGAAACGGGAAACCTTTGTGTCTAGTTACCGAGAGACCTTTGGACAGTACTAGATTCGTGGCTGCGAAGGCAGTATGTCAGATCTCTGATTCCAACTCCTCTATTTTTTTACTGTCTTGACTCTGACTCCTTTATAAATGGCAAATGTATTTTAACTAGTAATAACAAATTTATTGTAATAAAAGCTAGTGCAAGGCATTTCATCACCACCATTTGACTCATCAGGCAACTTAGATCTAATAGATCATAAAATACATTTATTTGATTAAAATTTCTGAACAAGAAAACGTTCCTAAATTCCTGTGAAAGTAAATATGCAGCCAAGTAGACATGTAATTTAAGTTTTTATTTTGAAACTTGGGTCAGAGTTGGTATACTTCTACTGATGCAAGCTGTACCTGAAATTGCTTCTGACTTCATGACTCCAACTCCACAGCCCTGATTATTTTAGCCTTCATGTTGGTGGGAGAAGAACCTTCCCTTGTCCCCTTTATTATATTCTGTTTTTTTTTATAATCAAACAAGTTTCTCCTAACATTGACTAACTCCTCCTACTCACCAGTAGTGTGGAGGCTGACTACCACGTTCCCAAAGAAACCCAGGACAGGAGTCTAATCATAACCAAGCCCCTGAGTTGCAATCCTAAGTATTTGCTGGATAGAGTAGTTTCCACTTGATATGTAGCCCAATTCTGTATGTATTTAGTCAAAACCAAGTGCACAAAGGAATGTGGAGGGGTACCTGGTCTGGAGGTGGGTGGTTCCTCAGAATGGGCAAACAAAGAGGTTGCTGGTCCAGGGGTCCTACTTCTGGAGTTCTTGGGTAGCTTTCTCCTAGTGTAAGGATATTAAGTCTCCAGGTTCAGGAGGACTTGCTGGCAGTGCTGTCTTGCAAGTGAAGCCCATTTAGTTTAATGGAAAGAATCAGCATATCTTTGGAAAATGAAACAGCTGTATGTGTTAACATGTAGGTTTAATATTCTTTCATCAAAGGCAATGAGACAGAATTGCTTAAATTTAGCTGCATAGTGCTGATGATGTTGCAACTGCTAGACTGTTTTTATGCCCTGTTGCCTTCTTGTCAAGGTTGGGATAACTCAGATGTTTCAGGTTTTTTTAACTGCTGGATGACTGACTTGAGGAATCATTTTATGACATGATGGCTATTTAAACACAGGTAAGTAACATTTGACCATAAGATGGGATTGGTGGTTAGAAACGTCTAACGTGTTTTACAGCTGTAGAACTTGGCCAGGAATGGTTGAATACAAGTATTATTATTTCTGATGTTCTGCTATTGTTTGATACTTAAAAGAACATCATACCCTTACTGGGTTTAATAATTTTGTAATCAGAAGCTTGAACCAGTAGCTCTGCAGCTACTTCCAGGAAAGTCAGTTTTTGTTTTGTTGTGCTAAGGGGTTCTACCGGGCACAGATGATTCAGCATTGTAATTCATTTGTTTTTCACACATTCATATGTAGGCATATAACCAGCATTGAGGCATAACAGGTGCTGGTCTTTAACAAATAACAAGAGTATAGTTCTTCAAATTGTTATCTAATCCTTCTTGAAAGGCACGGAGCAATTTGCGATTAAGACAAAGTGAAGCTTTAAAACAAAACAAAAATCAGATAAAATCCATAAAATCTATCCCAGGTGAAATATCCAATACTGAAGCTGCAGTTCTTTTCAGAATACCAGTTGAAACCTAAAAACTAAATAATTTATTCCAATGCTTTTGAAAAGGACCCAGGCTCTGACAAAACATCAAATTTAAGGGTGAAAAGAGTCCTACTGAATTGGATCAAAAATCCATTTGGCCCAGAATTCTGTTTCCAAGCAGTAGTTAGCCAGGTGCTTACAAGCCAGGCATGAAATCAACAACTTTCTGTTTGTTTGCAGCATTTGATATTCAGAAATATCTGGTATTCTGAGCTGTGGCTGTCCTTTCTAATTAAGTGTGGTGGTCATGCCAGTGGTCAACATCGTATCTGGCCAATGGGCCCTTAAAGTAGCTGGAAATCAATTAATACAGTACGATATTCAACATGCAAAGCTATTGCATTGTGAGATTTAAAAGCAGAACTAAAAACAGAGCAAGAAGGAGAATTGCATGTACTCCAGTAATGTAATTCAGATAATCAGATAAATGCATGATGCAGCTGCAAGCATGGTATTGCTGCAGGAGAACCATTAGAAACATCCTTATTAAAGTTCCCACTGCCTTGTGTGGTTCCATAAGGAGCAGCAGAGGTGTGATGCACCAGGACTGGTAAGCAGCATCACCTGTTTTTCCAGTCACATGCTTCCCTGAAGTGGCAAGTGCAAGTGATCGGTTGCTTAAAATACATATCTTCTCTGAGGCATTTCTCAAAGGACTCCAGCCATTAACTATTGTTGTAGCAGAAACCAGGCTAGGCTGCGGAGTTGTATCTCAGCTCCCAATCTTTCTGTGTTCATTGGTAAGAGGAAGGGAGGTAGTAATTACGACTACAGAGCTCTTGATAAAACAGATTCTCTTACTTAGATTGAGAAATCTCTGTGGGGGTTGAGTGAATATGAAACGAAGAACTACTTAGATAGGTTGCACAGGATCTTCGTAAATTGTTCTAGAGTTCAGGAATGGGCAGAAAGTAGATCTGGACCTACTGGTAGTTTTCTGGGTGAATTTCAGTAAGGAGAGAAAGGCTTCTGACAATATCCCTCCGACCCCATTTTACTTTTGAAATGAAGAAGACTTGGGATAACCAGGACTGGGTATTTGTTACAGAAAGACTGTGAGATCTGTCATTTTGTAGCCTAAAAACAAATTCATGAGTTGAGAATTTTTACATTTTTTAATCAGATTAATTTTTAACATAAATGCTGAAACACTGGAGTCTGCTCACTTTTGATATACAGTGGGGTTACCATCTGTCCTCTTTGTCGTGGACATGTTCTCTTTTTCAGAGCTAGAATTTCTGTCCTGGCAAATTTTTAAAATCTCTGGGTTTTGTTACAAGGCCTGGACTGGAGGAAGTGGGAGGTTAGGTGATAGATGTCTGAGGAGGAGGAAGAGAGATGTGCCAGATTAGAGCAGGGTTAGGGAAGGCCCCCAAACAGACAGCCCCATTTATTATGTGACTCACTGGCTTCTAGCTGAAACAGTTGTAGGGAGAGGGGAGAAGAGGGGAAGAAGAGGTTCCAGCCTAACTAAACCTATATGTAGCCTTTGCTTGAGTGCCTTGGCCTACTGAGGGGTTTGCTTCCTAATTCTGCACCGGTCTTTTTGAGCAATAGGCAGTTTTGGGGGGAAAAAAATCTACAGATAATTATAATTATGTTCAGTATCAGAAGGAAGAACAAGGTGCACTTGAAAAAGTCTGAACATGAGGTAATGTTTTATTAGTACAGAAACAGGAGTTTCATATACCAGTGTGTTTGATAGCGAAGTGTTGTGATAATTTGTGCATACTTCCTTTTACAATTAGTTGGGTATTGAAAAGTCATTTGTAACCAGATCAGTTGTTGGTGTTACCCTGTGTGCTGGGGGTCCCAAGAGGGGTGCCCAAATAGCCAAACAACCACAACAAAAGATAGGGAAATTAACTGGAGTACTCACTTAAGCTAACGAGAGGCAGGGTAACTTTGCGAGGATCTTGTAACCCTATGTATACGGGGTCAGGTCAGTCAAGCAGTCAGACAGTTTTAAAATAGCAAAAATGATGTTTTATTAAAGACAGACAAACATTTAAGACAACACAACCACACAGCTAACTAAGAAATAAGAAATGAGAGTTTTCGGGGGAAGTGGGTGATACGACACCTTTCTCGTAGTCCTGAAGAAGCCGAAGATGGTAGTGAGGAAACTCAGCGTGGTGGCCGAGGGGAGTTCGCTCGACAGAGCGGCAGCAAGGCGTGATGGAAGTCCGGAGCGATCCGAGGAAGCTCTCGGAACTGGGGGTTTTTATGGGGAAAATATGACTGTGAGCTAGTCTGTACTTGGGAGAGAACAATGAGGTTTGGGCGTGAGACAATGTCTCCGAAAGGTCAGAATTTAACATGATTGAGTTAAGTTCGAATTGACAGTGGGATGGCCAGTATGGAGATGCAGCTTGCCGGGGCGGTGGAGTGTCCAGCTTGTCAGGGTGCCTGCTTGGGGCAGGGAGCTCTTTGTGCTAGCGTGCATCCTTAATGAAGTGTTTGCTTCAGGAGGTCTCCTAAAGCAAGATCTGCCTGAGTCTGGCTTGCCTAGGTGGAGAGCGAAATGTTTCAGCAATTAATACTGGTAGCCATGCCTAGCTCCATGCTTGTTCGGGGGCCTCACAAACAGTTGGGTGAGGGTGGCAAAATGGGGCCAAATTGTGATATCAAAATGATACCTAAGGTCTACCGAAGCCAGGCCAGTTCACGATGATAACATTGGTATTATTAAATATTGCTAAATAATCAGTATTGTTGTTTAAACACAGTTAAGGTTAGAAATATTTCTTTTGGCAATTACTACAGCTTATACAGCAAAAATATTTAAAGTGAAGAAATTAGGGAAAATAATGGTCTCGCAAAATTAATTAGAAATATAGAGAATGAAATAGATATATGTTAGCACTCTCTTCTTGAAGTGGGGAGGAGGGGAAATGGGGGAGTAAAGGAGAAGCTATTAGAATATTAGGATAATTATGAAAACAAGAAATAAGGGTAAATTCAGGACATTAAGGAAAATAGGATAATTTAATTAGGGAAATAAGGAAGATAATATCTGCGATATGTTATTGTGTGTTTCTTTTCTTTCTGGTTTTTTCCTTTTTTGGCTCTCCTTTCTCTTTTAATAATGTAATTGAAATACTTAATAAAAATATTAAAAAAATAAAGTGAGAGTTGTTACAGTGATCGGTGGTGAGATGTATAATGGATGCTCCACTTTCACTGGTTCATCATTTGCAGATTTGATTATTCATGGGTTATTTTATTTTTTAAATTCTTACCCTATCTGCCCCTGCCACAGAAAAAGTATGTTCTCTTTAGGAATCTCTGGGTCCTCCAGTGCAATTCTGTGGTCCAGAAGTGGATCACAGAGTTGTGCTGGAGAACCTGGAGCTTCCTAGAGAGAACACTTCTCTAGACCTTGCTAGGTCCTCCAGTGTGACTTTATGGCCCACTTCCACTGGAAACTGACCATAGAGTTGTGCTGGAGGACCTAGAGATTCCTAGAAAAGTGTTCTCAAGTTTTTTAAAGTGTTGGTGATTTTTAGTTTTATTCACTTTACTCCCCACTTTTGCAGGGCTGTTCCCCCCGCAACCTCTGCAAATATGGAGGGCTTACTATAGTCACTCAGTAAATGGTGGTGGTTCTTCACTTTTCAAAATATGGTAACCCTAGTATATAAGTGATAGAGCCAGGGTGATGTAGTGGACTTGAACTGGAAGACCAGGGTTTGAATCCCCACTTGAAATGGAAACCAACTGGGCGATCTTGGGCAAATCACACTTTCTCAGCCTCAGAGAAAGGGAAAGGCAAACCTCCTCTGAACAAATTCTGCCAAAAAGACCTTGTGATAGGTTTAGCGTAGAATTACCATAAGTCAGAAATGGCTTGAAGGTACGTAAGAATAAATATACAACAATGACAGAAGTAATAATATGGCCCTAAATCCAGATGTTCATCCCATTGTTGAACAGTAAGTCAGTATATATGGAAATCTGACTGGTTAAATGAGTCTGGTTTAGTTGAGACTGAAAATTGGATTTGGGCCACAGTTGTTAAATTAACATTTCAAGAAAAAGCTGCTTTTGTTCTTTCAGTACAAGATGTGTATCCAATCGTTTGTAAACCGATCCTCTGTTAAGCCTTCTCTTGAATGTTGCCTGTTTTTTAGAAGATTTAAAGCACACTCAAAACCCACTACTGTATTACCAGCTAGGTCTTTGCAAAGGAAAAGCACTTCATTTAGCAGGCCTTTTGTGCTGGGATCTTAAGCTTCTCTTCCTGAATGTACAACCAAAGGCTGCAGTTGTGGGCATGCTTGCTTGAAAAGAGACCCATTAAACTTGATAGAACTTAATGTTGTCACTATATCTAAATGTTTAGTTTGACTTTGATCATGGCAATTGGCTCTTGATTGAATTCTTGCCATTAGTGATATGAGGGAGTCATGAAAATGACTGATCAAACTAATGTGTTTACCTATATTCTGCAGTAATTAGTGGAGCAGCAGACTATTGAACTGAAATAAAGTTCTGACTACATTTTGCATCTGTGAATGGGCTGCCCTGTTGTGTTTCATTTGGTGGCTCATTTGGTGTTAGAATGACATATAATTATTTTGAAACCAAATTACAGTGTCCTAGGTGGTGCACAGAAGGATTATCTCTTTAATTATAGTTCTGCATTTATAAATGACAGAATTGAAGAAGTTGCTGTTTGGATACTGCCAATATTGCAACAACAAGATAATGCTAAAAGAATCCTTAGTTTCTGATAGCAGAGCACTTTTTGCAAAATAGCTAAATTAGTTTGGCTAATGTTAATTATTTTGCCATATCAATTATTTTCCCAAAAAGTGTGTCATGCTAGACTAGAATCTGCTCACAGATTCTACTAGATGTCCAAGGGTGGGTTGCAGAAGCAAGAGGTAGTGGTGTCGAATTTTAAGCATACACTGGATAATGGAATGCACCACAGAATTTCAGAAGAAAATCAACCTGTGCTTTATAGATTATAGCAAAGCCTTTGACTTCAGATCATAAAAAACCATGGAGTGATTTAAAAAAAAAATGGGTTGCAACAACATGTTTATGTGCTGATGCATAACTTATAACAAGAGGCTGCTGTCAGGACAGAATATGGCAAAGCAAAACAGTTGCCAGTTGTCAAAGGAGTCAGACAAGGCTGAATTTTATTACCTTATCACCTTATCTGTTTAATTTATATGTTGCTATCACATAGAAACTGGGATTAGACTTGGAGGAATGAGATATGAAAAACTTTGTTGAGGGAACATGAACAACTTAAGATATGCAGATGGCATCATATTATTTTTTTTAATATTAAAAATAATTTTATTATCAAATTCACATTTAAAAACATACAATTAATTGCATACACTCAAATACAATATACAGTACTATACAGTAAACACAACACAATTATGCCAATTTTTTACACAAAACACACATACACACAACAAAACATTTACATACATTCTTCAATTCCATACATACCTTGACTTCTTTCTTTATCACCATTGACTAAATTACGTCTTTATTTTATTTTTTCTATCCTGCTACTATATATAAGATTCCCTTAATCTTTATAGCAATTTCTATACTCTAACTTCTACGTTTTGCTTATCATATCTGTTACTTACATATTCTGTTACCATAAATTTTGATTCTTAATAAATCTTAAATGTCTTTATTCAAATATTCCAACAATTCTTAACCTCTCTTTTTCCTATTTCCTATTTTCTCATATTCTTTTGTCTTATTTCTACCCATCCTATGCCTACCATATATCTACCGTACTTCATGCATTATACTATTATATTATATCCTATTCATACAAACCCAACATTGCTACTTTCCCCCAATACTCTTCCCATAAAGAGTCTAATATCCCCCATTCTTCTTTAAATGCATTATTCCTATTTTTTAATCTTTTTGTCAGTTTATCCATCTCCGCCAGTTCATATAATTTATTTATCCAATCCTCTATTGTTGGTACATTTATATCCTTCCATTTTTTAGCAAAAACAGTTCTGGCTGCACATGTCATATAACAAAATTTTTGAATATTTCCCCCTTATCTTTTCATCTATTTTCTCAAAAATGTTTAACAAAAATATTTCCGGTGACATTGGAAACTTGATTTTTAAATGTTTCGTTAGCAGATGGCATCATATTAATGGCAGAAAGTAGCTAAAACTTGGAGTGCTATTGAGTAAAGTCAAGGAAGAAAATACCAAAGTAGGGTTACAGATGAGCATTTGGGGGGGGGGGCCCAAAATAATAATCACAGATGATTTTCATAACTTGTAAATGGATGATAAAGACACTGAAATAATTAAAGATGTCCTGTACTCAGTCATTAATCAGAAAAAAGCCTGTAATCAAGAAATAAAAAAAGTCAAGGACTTGGAAGGGTACCTTTGAAAGAAACCAGGTAAAATCTTCAAGTGTAAAGATACATCATTGAATACCGAAGTCAGGATTATCTATGCCATCATATTTCTGATTTCCTGTATAGTTGTGAAAGGTGAATAGGAAAGAAAGCTGATAGGAAGAGAGTCAATTCATTTAAAATGTGATGCTGGAAGAGAGTTCTACGGATACCTTGGACTGCCAACATGACCAGTAAGTGGGTCTTAGAGCAAAGCAAGTGTGAATTATTCCTAGAAGCCAAAATGTCTAAACTGAAATTATCATACTTTGAAAATATTATGAGATGATGTGACTCATTTGAAAAGATGATAGGGCTTGGCAAAGTGGAAGATAGTAGGAAAAGAGGAAGACTGTATTACAGGCAGATGGACTCAATCAAGGCAGCCGCAGACCTGAGTTTGCAAGATTTTAATGGAGCTGTTAATAACATGTTGTCCTGGAGATCTCTTATTCATAGGATTTGTGTAAGTCAAAGCTGGCTAAAGAGCAATTAACCAACACAAGGAGCAATCTAGATCCAAGAAGCATTGCCTTACATGTGACTTTCAGGCCATGTGCAATCCTGGTAACATCACATTTTGCCAGCTTTTAACCAGAAACCACCAGGCAATTTGCAGTAGCATTCATTAAATACAACCATTCCAGTAAAACACATACATTTTAAAAATTGAAACCATGAAAGAAAAATCAGTCAAGATCAAGAGATACTTGGCTGTGAGGTGGTGGCTATATGGGTAGAAACTAGAGAAGGACAAAGAGACTGAAAAAGAGAATGCAAAAATACCTAATCAAAAATTCAGTCAAAAGTTAAACAAAAATAATGAAGAGATTCACGTGAATAACAAACAAGCAAACTCCCAAAGTCTAACAGGGACCTCTCTGAGCTGATCTAGAGGCAGGCATGTGACAGTGTCTTCACATGGCTTTAGCCACTTGTTTTCTGCTCAGTGGCTTTACAATATGCTTACCCTTTATGATCTTTTTTTTAATTAAACATTTAACTAGGTCACAAGGCAGTGCACAGAGGTTCCTGATGGGAAGTTTAGTTTGATTCCCCAACACCTAGATCAACACCACTGCTCAGTCGCTGTTGTCAGAAGAGTAGGTGAGATTACACTGATCAAACAATAGAAGACGATGACATGGATACGCTGGTTTTTAACATGGCAGAATTTTATGGTATGAATGGGCTGGAAACTAAACTCTTGGGGCACAACTGTTGGCTCCTGAACAAGCCCAGCTGTAATGAATGGGAATTGCACAAGGATTCTGTCTTCTACCTCCTCCCCTTCAATCCTGATCAGATTTGGCAGGAAAGTGTTGTGATGAATTGCTTTCAGTGTCTGTGCTTGCACACTGACACCACCTACTCTTGCCTGCTCTTTTGTCAAGAGAAGCAAGTCAGCTGGCGGTGCTATTAGTCAACTGCGTCATATTCTCCAAGTGCACTGGGGTATGCTGCCTTGCTTCAGTACCCCCATCTATCTTTGACGCATTTCATACAGTCCTTGGCTTTTTAAGTATCCCCCAAATGTGTCCTTTGACTTTCACGGTCCAGGTGATTAATCCTCCTTGCCACCGCCTGTGTGTTTCTGGCCTTATTTTGAAAGTGGCTTAATTAACTATACACAGCATCATAAGTGCTTGTTTCTAAGCTGTCCTGCTCAGATAACCTGTTGCATTGGCTTAATCACTGTTTTCTTATTAACGAGCTTTTTGCCCTGTCGTGTGACACCCATCTCTTTTGCAAGTGCCCTACTTTGTGAACTACTGTTTGCTCAGAACACCATGTAACCATGTTGATCGAATAGGAAAATAAAGCAAAATCAAACCCACACGCACGCATTGCAGTGATATGTTTATTAAGCCAACCAAAAGGCACAAAATTCAAAGTTCACTTTTTGTGCCTTTTGGTTGGTACAATAAAGATACCACTGCAATATTTTTTGCTTTTTGGATTTTGCTCTTCTTAAAAGACTCACACAGTGGCCATAATTGTACAGTTATAGGTACCTAGACTTCATCTGGGTTCGCATCCCAAACTCTGACTATCTTGAGCTCTGCAGGGGCGGGGTGGGGGGAATCCCTCAAGGGATTGTCCACATGGGCTGTTTGGAGAAGGAAGCACTTATGAAAAAAAGAAACACTTAAACTCAGCATCTCCTGGTCTGCCGCCTGTCTGTTTTGCACATGGGAAGAGCAGATAATGTAACTATTGGAAGGCAAATATGATAGGTGTAATGT
The DNA here is from genome assembly GCA_948472985.1 of Iguana delicatissima. Lineage (NCBI taxonomy): Eukaryota > Metazoa > Chordata > Lepidosauria > Squamata > Iguanidae > Iguana > Iguana delicatissima. The sequence goes on along the minus strand of CAOKZL010001932.1, from coordinate 900,192 downwards.
GCAGAATGAAGGAAGGATATCAGTGTGGGATCTTCCTCCCATGTAAAATTCTTTATTGACATATCAAAAACAGTGGTTGGTGACTTCCATGTCAGTGGGACAGTGAATATGCTCCAAATTTTAGTCCATTTGTGGAAAGAGCTATCCAGGGTGCTGAATCCTATGTCCAAAGTAGGTTTAGTACTTTGGCTATCTTTTTTTGTTTTGGAATGAAACAAGCAGATGCCTTCTGATATGGGAGCCACCAAAGTGCCCCTGTCTGTAAATGGAAGCAGCGCATATCAACCAAACCTCTTAGGACATGTGTGCAGAAGATTTTAATGTTATCTACAAAGAATTTTCACATTTTAATAGGGCATTGTCTTGTTAATGTTTTCTGTACAGTTTCTGTCTCCCCCTTGGATTGCAGAGTAGAAGTGAAGTGGAATGCAGCGTTATTTAAATGATCAGGGGTCACAGGAAGATTGTGGTCCCTGCCTTCTAAACCAAGACACCGTGGCAGCAGGAGGAGGAGGAGGAGGGGTGGCAGGGAAGTTTCCTTTTCACTACTTGCAAAAAAAGAAAAGCATTTTGTGGGTCTGGCTGCTAGCACAAGAGGCCAAAGTTCTTGGGTCAACTGCAGCATCTCTACCCTGGAAGGCTTAGAGCCAGGAAGCCATGCTTTGGGGAGGCATGTTCCCCACCCTGCTGCTCTTACGGCTGGAGGATCTGGACATTACCCTCGACATCATCTGTTCTCCATGCCCTCTTTCAAATTAGGTGGGTTCCAAGGGCAAGGTCCCAACAGTCCAAAGTTTTAACTGGTAGGAGCCAAGCAGAGAGCAAGCAATTCAAACGAGCGCAGTCTGAAAGCAGAGCCAAAAACCCATCCATGGTCCAAACCAGTAAGGTCCAAGTGGAGAGCAGGCAATTCAGAAGGGCATCAGTGGCTGGTGGTTCCTGTATCACTGGGATGGTGAATTTGCCCTGGGTTTTAGTTTAAAATTTAAAGGCAGTATCTAAAGTACTGACTCCTATACCCCAAATAGGTTCAGCATATCAGCTCCTGCCAACAGATAGTTATGGGAAATACTATAAATAGTTGTGTTACCTTTGAAAATGGCTGTTGCTAAGTTCACAAAATTTGTTAATCTTCACTCAGTGATGCAAGAAAGGAGCCAGCTAGCCAATTCCAGAATCTAGGAGCAGCCACTGAGGAAGCCCTCTTCCCCAAATAGGCCCATGAAAGTGGCAAAATTGAAGGAAGTCCCTTGAAGATCTTAGAATCTGGGCAGGTTTGTGTAGGAAGATACAGTCTAGCTTGGTCCTTTGTAGGTCATTCCAGGCACTTTGAATTGTTCCTGAAAATGGGTCTGCAGCCAGTGGAGCTGTTGCAAAGAGGGAATTTTGTGCTCCCTGTAAGCCGCCGACATTAATAATTTGGCTGCAGCTATTGGGACCTGATGAATTTTCCAAATGTTCTTCAAAGGCAATCCCACATAGTGTGCTGCAGTAATGTGAAAGGAATGTACTTAAAGCTTGTGCCACCATGGCCAAGCCAGACCTTTCAAGGATCAGGCACTGCTTTATTTGTGAAACTACATTTGTAGCCACTGCTAAAACCCAAGCATCCAGATTCAAGGCTGAGTCCAGCAGTCTGCCCAGAGGGAGCCTAATGCCATCCAGCACAGATTGAATTTCTATTCTTGCCTCTGTGTCTTTCCCATGAACCAATGTACATATTTTAGTCTACTGATACAAGTTTTTTTTTTTTTAAAAAAATGAAAATAAGTTCCAACATTTTTCCAGTTCTGGATGTTGAAAAAATGGAATAAAGATTTAACATTAGATGTTGAAGTGCAGAATGTATGGGAGATGGAAAGATAGTCTGGCCAGGGGCAATTACACAAATGTCACTGACTGGTGATACAAGTTTAAAGCAGGGAGAATCTATAGAAATGCCATAAATGTCAACAGAATTTTTCATAAGGATGAAAGAGAATATCTGTTCATTTCTGTGCCCCCATCATTGCTATAAACCCAGGCTCGTACAGGCTAGACATCCAAAAGCTGATGATGATGATAACAGCTGGCATACATACCAAGAAGATTCAAGGACAGGGATGGGCAAAAAATGGTCCACAGACCACATGCACCTCAAAGCTGTTTTTGTAGCCCCTCCCAGATGCTTCCCCTTCCCCTTCAATGAAGATCAGTTTCTATCTTTGGAAGTCTTGGGAAGCACAATTTTTTCCTACTAGATAACACATAGGGCCATTCTGGACCTTTTTTCCTCATCCCCCTAGGAAATAGAAGTCACACCTGTTAAAATTTTGTTTTTTCTTCCCCTGTTTCTCCAGCACTGGTATGGCCTGGGTTCCTGGGAGGCTCCCAGAATATATCCACTCTGCCCTAGGGTTTATTTTGCTTTTAAAGTAAATGGATTAATGCTAGTTAATTAAAATCTCTACGGAGTCCACAGTACCATCTTTAGTAAATAGGCAGAAAACTTCTCAAACTTTCTAACCTCTAACTAGAGCAGTGGTTCTCAACCTGTGGGTCCCCAGATGTTCGTGGACTTCAGCTCCCAGAAGCCCCAGCCACTATGGTCTTCTGGGAAGACCATAGCTCAGGGCTTCTGGGAGCTGAAGTCCACACACATCTGGGGACCCACAGGTTGAGAACCACTGAACTAGAGGTAGGCCTAGGATGGTCATTCCTCCCCGTGGCCTGTAAGCAGCCTTGAATACTGCTTCACTCTGCAGGGCCCTAGATCCCTTCAAACGGGGGGGGCGTCTGTTTATGAGCAGGAGGGGAGTGGAAGTGCTGCTGTTTCCTGGTGAAGTGGAAAGATGAAAATGAACAGGGGAAAGGCTGAGCAGCCACCAAGATGGAGAGAGAGAAAGAGCAGCCAGAAAGTGGGGGTGATTTTGTGGCTCAAGGAAAAGAAAGAACAGAGAGAAAGTGACAGAATAAAGAGAACAAAGAGTTATCTTAGCCTTGTGGCTGGTTTTTCTTCTAGGAGCTAATAAAAAGGAAACATAGCATGGGCGACCATTTTCTATTATCAAATGAGATTGCTGTAAATGTACAAAGTCTTTGCATGCCATCTGGTTACAGTGGTTTTCGCAAACTGCTGCCCTGGCAGTCATTGACCAGGAGTGGCCTAGTTCCGTTGAGCCAGAGTAGCAGCTCTTCACCTTTGTTTTCTTGCAAAAGGCTGAAAACTTAAAAAAACAAAACTTGGAATGTGATTTTTACCTACTACTTGTCCACTTGGAATGGGCAGAACTGGATCAAGTCTGCAATCCCGACAGCCAAACTGGCAGAAAACAAAATGAGTTCAGTCTGCTTTGGCAAGATTCTGGCATGGATCAATGGAGTCAGAAATAGCTTCTGTAGTGCACAGTGAAAACAGTCTGCCTTCTGAGACTGACAAGTGTGTGTTGGATCCTCAAAAGCAAAACGTGGTTCCTTGAAGGTAACACAAACAAATTCACCATGAGCCAGAACCACCACCCACAGGTTGTGTCTCAGGCTGTCGGATGCAGGTGAGATGTCCAGCAAGGCCCAGCATGTCTGTGAAAGCCTCTTTCCACGCACACCCCACCCTCATCTGACAAGGTAAACAATGAGCTGCTGGGATCTAATTTTAACTGCTTCAGAAGTGTGTGATAGCAAAGAAGCAATCTGAGGAAAGGGAAGTGAGAAGTATTTGCCTGTGGGCTTAAGGTGGTGGGCGGTGGGACCTGACATATACTCCCCTGCATTGCACACAAGATAGAGGCACTTTTTTGTTTGTAATTGCTCTCCCCTTGCAGATCTCTCTTCCTTTCCTAGAATTGTAATTCTGCAGAGGCTGAAATGATAAGCGCTGGCATGCTCCAAGGCCTCTAACACAGAGAGGGGGCTGGACAACAGTGGCTTCCCTTGAACATCCAGCTTGTTCTGGAGCATGCCAGAAAACAGCACTGTTCGTTTCTTACAAAATGTCTACACCCACTGGAAGCCATAATTCAAACCCAGGTCCCTGTGGGAATAGAAATCTCTCTTACTCTTGTTTCTCTGAAGATTTTAGCAACGTACCCCACATCTCTTTCCTAGTTGGTGTCTGGTGGAGACAGTCAAAGAAGATTGTGCCTTTGCTTTAGTCCTTTTTCTTCTTTCTGCCTTTTTTTCTCTCTCACATGATGTGGCAGTGAAATGCCACGGTGGTGGAGGACGAAGCCATTATTTCACCCAAGTGACTGAGCACAGTTGTAACAGAGGGCAAGCCAAGTAGGGGAAAACTTAGTAGATCCCTGTGATTACAGCCAGAACTTGCAACCATATGCAGGCACATGACATGAGCAGTTACTGTGGACAAGTATTTTTAAGTTCTGAAGAGGAGTGAAAGCACAGCTGAAGAGTTCCTGAACCAGTTCTTGCCTTCTTTTATTTTAGAAGCAAAAACAGAGGGCCCCAGCCCTTTTCCCTCAAAGAGGTCAGGACACCCACTGGTCTCCGGGGGAGGTGTTTACAGGCTGCACCCACTGAGACTCCTAGGAGAGGAAAAATGGACCCTTTTGATTGTTCCCAGAACAGTGGAAAAGGAAAAGATTGCAGTCCTTTTCTTCCTCACCTCAGGGAGGGAGAAAACCCAGCTGTGTTTCGTTGCTATTATATAGGTCATACCTTAAAAGCTAAAAAAAAACACAAAAAGTTTTGAATAGGATCTTTTTATGGATTGTTATGTGTGCAGGGAACTGAACTGATCTTGAGAAAGGGCATGGTCACCTCCCTTTCCTTCCTTTCTGATGAAGAACTCATTAATTGAGTAAGCTGCGGCACAGCAGGATATTGAACAAGCAACATTATAAGCACTGAAAGCGCCTTCTTTCATGGTCGCTGAAAGTGCGTCCCAGCCAGTGCATGTGTGGCTGAGTCCTTGCATGATGCAGCCCCAGGAAACGTTTTTAGTGACAATGACAGGAGAATTAATCACACTAAAGATATCCTAGTGTGTGTGTGGGGGTCAAACAGCCTTGTAGCAGTTAAGCTGCCATTTGTCAAATTTTAAAGAAAAAGTGTCTGAGAAATGGGCACTTCATTGCAGAGGAGAGCTTGGCAGGGCAACAAAAACGTTTCGAAGTACTTAGAAACCCTTTAGATATTTTTTTCAAAGATGATCTTAAGTCTAATTAAATGGCAGAGGCCATCTTCCTCCTCTTACAGGCTGTACCTCCAGACTGAGGGTTCCCCAGCGCAGCAGCAGGACTTCTATGGCCCACGCAGGCCTTTGGGGATTCAGTACAATACAGGCCTTGGGGCTCCCACTGACCACCATCATGGCCCTGGCCCTAAAAATTTTTTGGCACAAATGATCTTTTCTTTTTTTTTAACCAGAACAACCTCCACCCCAGCAAAATGCTTAAAAAACCTTTGCAGGGCTGTGCAATGCTGTTTTCTGAGATACCCTGCTCCAAGAACAGTTCAAAAAACAACTGGTAGTGACATGTTGTCATTTTTGTTTGTCCATAATAGCTGCCATGTTGATACACTATGGGCATCCAGAGTTCTGGAAGAGCAGAAAAAGGGGTGGTGTGGCCTCCAGACTATGCCTCCCCCTTTGCCCTAGCACTATCAATCAAAAGTCACTGTGCACCTATTCCACTTTTCCTTCCTAATGGATGTTTCTGTGATAAGAATAAAAACATGAAGTGGTAGGAAAGCATGGGCAAGTTACAAATGGAAAACAGCAAAATCCACTTCCTCTGTCTTTGTGAGAAGGGAATTTTATGATGCAGCCTCATCAAGAAGTACCCTTAAGCTGCACTCTTTTGGAGGATTTCTATAGGATGGAGAGTACCATTTCCAAAGAATTATGAATTGAGTTTGTGCATTATTAAAATGAAAAGGTTTGCAAGCTGGTATGAACAAAAGTGTGTGAAAACAGAGGAACTGCCGTGTTTCTTTGCCACCTCATCCATTAAACAATGTCTAATGGATATCAGTTGCATTTGTTCACCAACACCCCACATAACCATTATGGAAACCATGACTGTGCTATGGAGGAGAAGTACTGCATTTCCCAAAATACCCAGTTATTGTTCTTTGAGCATCCAAATATCTAATATCCATAGAAGGGGACTGGCTTTAGAGAAGATGTGAAACAGAAAGAAACATTTATAAAGAAGAAGAGAGGGAGAGGTAGTTCCCTGAACAGAGGCAAAACAGGACAGAGTCAGGAAAGGCACTCAGGTTTAATGTGTGATCTAATTCTGTATTAACACACTTTTCCTTGTTCTTTTTCACAAATGTGTCTGGCTGTTCCTGTTAATTTTTGATAGAGAATCTGGTCATGCTTACTACGGTGAACTCACTGAACAACTCATCCACTAGTCAATATAGAGATCACCTGGAGGTGCATGTACCTGAGGGATCTTTAGGGAAAATAAGGCAAGGTGAGTGACAGGAGCCAATGGTTTGGAACTGTGGTGCCAGCCTGAAAAGTGGATCCATCACACCTTGGGAGCCCATGTGTGTTCAGGTGAATGACTGAACAGCACTAGAAAACTGGAGAAGTCTCTCTTAAAAAGATTTGAAGGCCTATAATCACTCGTTAGTCAACTAGAGTAGTCTCATTGCAGCAACTGGAACTTGGTAAGTTAACACACAATATAAGTTGCATTAATTTAATGGGTCTGCTTTAGTTGGAACTAACAATTGGATTTATGTCCAGTTTCTTTTCAAATCACTAGCTGCTTGAGACAGTGGAGCAGCAAACAGAACCCCTCATCCACTAAAACCAAGGCAGGGGTGGAGAAAGTGTAGCTCACAGGCAGTGTGCAGCATCAAATCTCAACACCCCAAAGGTCCTACATACCCCTTTCAAATAATGTTTTAAATGATTGAAAAACAATCTGTCATTGCTCCTGGTTGCACACTACTGGCACACCAAAATCAGCCCAATCAAACTGAGAAGATGTAAGTGGGAAGTGACCTCCTGTTGTGATCGATGCCTACGAACATGGCAGTGTCTGCTACGGATATACAGGGCTGAAGATCTCCCTCCCTCACCATAGTTGCTTACCCCACCTGTTATACCTTAAACCAGACAAACCATTTTGGAACTGGAGAAAGATAAGATATATCTGTATTAACAAAGCCTCTGACAAAGATGCTCCTTTTTACACCTAATTCCCTTCCTTTTCGGCTTATCTTCAGAGTAGCTTGAAGGTTTTTTGTTTGTTTGTTTGTTTGTTTTTTTAGCAGCATCAACACTCACAGGTTGGTGAAGAAAGACAATCTGGAAAAATGCAGACTGTTAGTGCTGGGTTGCAGTAGCATAGCTTGCGCTGGGAAAGAATGAGATTTTGCCTTAGCTGTTTCTGTTGCAGCTGTGTGTGCTTGCCTACACAGGTAACTCCAGACTCCTTTACAGAGCATTTGTGAACAGTAAAAAGACAAAAGGGGAGGGCAGATAAGCCTGCTTCATCAGCTACCCTCAGAAAGCCTTTTTTTTTTAAAAAAAATGGAGGCTGGCGAAAGAAAAAGTCACCCTGGATGGTTCAAGTTATTTATGTTCACTTATGCAAAGCTTACCTGCCCTGGTGGTTTCATTTCACATGCCTGTATTGTTAGTTTTGGAGTAAAAGTTTGATGAAACATGCTGAACTTCTCAAGAGGAGAAGTTTTTGTGTGTTGTAGGAGCCTATCCCTATTCTTTCCATGTTATTTTTGTGTCTGGTACCAAATTTTCTCTTAATGAAGTCATGTCCAGGAATACATCCACTACGTTAACTGACATATATCCGAAATCATAGAATCCTGAAATCCTAGAATTGGAAGGGACCACAGGGGCCATCCAGTCAAACCTCCTGACATGTAGGAACACACATCAAAGCACTCCCAACAGATGACCATCCAGCTTCTGTTTAAAAATGTTGCAAGTGCCTTCCTCCATTCTTGCCAGTAATAATATAATGCTAAGAGATAACAAGCTGCCCTTTCATGACACCTAAACTTTGCTGCCTCTTACTCTGCCTAATAGCAGTGCTTGCTCTGCAGTTATTATTGATTATTATGTACTCTTGTGAAATGGTAGACAAGGCATTTCAAGCATGGTCGTTCAAGGAATGACCCCAGTGCTCACATAGCTGTAGTTCTGTGGATTGTGGTGTGATCCACAGACCCCAAATTCATCTTGTACTTTTATTTATTGATGTAACAGAAGATGGATAGGTGTCAAACCCCTCTTATAGAAGGAATATAGTGCAGCAATACAGAGGGTACTGTAAGGACAGAACAAGAACAAAAGAGAAACTCAGATGAACCTATACCTGCATGCCACCAAAGCAAATATTTGTATACTACTAGTGACTCATTCAGTCTACAGTTTGTTACCTTGGGACTGAGTTCAACCGCATATTGTGTTCACAACATTGTGGCAAATTGTGAAACTTTCCTGTTTCTACTTCCAAACTTCAGTTTTTGTATTACTTAACCCAATGAAGAGTTTCAGATAATTGAAAAGCACACTTTTGTGGCATTTTAGTCATTCCTAATAAAGATATGACTCAGCAGCGGGTTTTGAAATCTCATATCAGCCAGCTTAGCTATCTTTTAAAAATGTATTTATTTACAAAATCAAAATGACATTTGGGTTTTCAAGGCAGCTGCTCATGCTCCTGCAAGTGCTACAGATGTGGAGAAAAATAATTAGTATCATGAGATACTTGGACAGTCAATTGACCTATGACAATTTTAAAAAATGCTCCCTTATAGAGCTCCTCTGTTTCTTTATTCCTGCCTTCCACTTCCTTGCCCTCTTGCAGAACCAGGAAGAACCAGAGCTTTCATAGGCTACACTTTTCTTCCTGGGATGCTCTTTTTATCCTTGTGAAAACTAACAGGATGGGATTGTGTTGCTCTGTATCGGTGAGCAGAATGCCTAAATCAGATAGGCTTGAAATAACATTTGGAACTGTCCAGAATGGTGATATTTCCCCTCCCTATGCTAGCAGCAAATTTGGAAAATGTTTCCATTGTTCAGTCCAAGGAGACAGATCCTGCTATGAAGGATCATGTTTCTAAGTCCAGTAGAAGAATCTCTTTTCCTTTCCAGTGAGTGCATGAGCTCATGTAGTTATTTGTGTGAGCACATGGAAGTCAAAATATATGTCAGGCCTGCACAGAGGTTGGCACTATTTGGTACAGTATGCAATAGGATTAACCTATGCCTTGAAAAAAAGATGTTTAAATGTATGCAGGCAAAAATCTTATTATTATGAATGTCTCTTTTTATTACTTATGGATAGAATCCTGTTGGGGAGTTATGAAGGCATAACTATCATAGTTATGTGGCTATGTGGTAACTTTTGGCCCAACTCCCCTAATCCTCACTTACCAGGAAGCAACTGCTGCAGTTGACGTGGGTCTGTTGCCTGTCACTCAGGAAGCAGCTAGGTGATTTTCCCACTCCCTCCTGTGAGCAATCTATATTGCTACAAGCAGAAGAGAGGTCTCTGTTGCAATCCCCTCTTGCACTAGAAATTGCTCGTGTGACAGGCTGGCAACATCAGTTAGCTGCTTCCCAAGCAACAAGAGAAAAGACCCCCACTGATCATGCTAGCTGGTAAGTGGGGATTGGTGAACTTCAATGGTCCCTTCATGTCTCATATACTAGGGAATATGTAGGGTTTATGAATTCCAGAAAGTTACAACTCTGTAACCGTAGGTTACACATTCATAGCTCCCCAACAGGATTCCAGCCTATTTTCTGTATTTGACATTGTGTGCTAACAGTATGCTAGGAGAAGGGAGGAGAGAATGAGTTTATATTAGTTAAAAGAAGAAATCATAAAACAATGAAACAATACACAGTAATAAAAATCACATGGTAGGAAGTAAAAAAAAACAGCACAAAGCTGCTTTTTGTTGTTTTCTGTGCTGTCCTCTGTCAAAACCAAATCTGTGATGATTTTTCAAAAGCCTAACACAAGAGCAGTGCTAGCTTGTCCAGTGTGGCCTGGCAAAGCATTGTTGAAGTACTGCTTTCTTATCAAATCTTTAAAGAGCTTTTGCTTCCTGCCTCCTTTCTTGTAACCCTCTCCAAAAAAAACCCTTCTGTTTCTTAGCTATTGGCCTTTTAATTAGCTGATTCCTTCTTATTGGCCTTCAGTTAGTTGATTTGCAGCCACTGGATTTGTGTGTTTTTCTTCTCCCCCCTCCCTCATTTCTGTTCTACTTTGCTGACAAAGCAACTGCTCATTTTTAGATTTTGAAATGATTGATAATACATTATAATATTTTTGTCTATTTGTTATTAATGCACAAGCAGGGGTACACTTCCATGTGGTAATTTTATTCTGTGGGAAGATGCCCTGACTTGTTCTCATCATATTCCAGAAGATGTTCTTTTGGCTTCCATGAAGTGTTGCCATGTTCTTTTCTTTGATGACAAACTGAGATCCAGAGAGGCGAAGGAGTTAGTTCAGCATCTGGCCTGTTAATGAATCTAAGCCTTGCCACAAAGGGTTGAGTGTTTACATTGCACACATACATACCGGATGTTGTCAGCATATGTCTGAAGGTCATATCAATGGGGCACAGGTGGCTGTTGGATTCTCTATGTAGCTATCTGTCCTTGCCATGTAAGGTGAGAACTGTTCAACTAGTTTTTACTTTGAGAAGAGAGATCTCAAAGGACTCCTTTTGTTTCAGTGGGATATGAGGACTTACTGGTTTGTGAATGTTGGGAAAGATAATCCACCTTTCTTCTTCTTCTTTTTCTTTGCAAAGTATGCCAGCATCCATTTTTTCCCCTTTTCTTTAAGGGTGGCTTGGACTTTGATACTGTTTCTTCCAACTAAGAATGGAAGACTCCTGATCCAATGATCACTCAGAACCTAGACAACATTAATGTGCTAAATTTGCATCTTGTTTTGATTTTCCCTCCTAGGTCTCTCTCTCTTTCTTATCTTTGGTAGGGTCCCTATGGAAAATCTGAGGGTTTGATTTGTTTTTTATTTTAGAAGCAGCTTTTGTTTGAGGAGACTGGTGAGGAGCCTCTGGCTCTCCAGGTGCTGCTTGTCTCCAAATCCTATCAGCCTCAACTAGGAAGCCCAATGTTCAGGCATAAAGAGAATTGAAATCTAGATGATGATGATGGTGATGATCATGATCATGATATAAACTTTAATTCTTAACTGTCTCTCTCTAAGGCTCTAGGCAAGATACAAATAAGTTAAAATGCAATTAAAAACACATTATAGGTATTTAGATTGCAATAGATCTTTAGAACTTTTAAAAATTTGGATAGAGTATTTTGCTGTTGAATCTCTTCCTCTAGGCCAGTGGTTCTCAACCTGTGGGTCCCCAGATGTTTTTGGACTTCAGCTCCCAGAAGCGCTGAGCATTGACCATAGTAGCTGGGGCTTCTGGGAGCTGAAGTCCACAAACATCTGGGGACCCACAGGTTGAGAACCACTGCTCTAGGCCATTCCACAGTCTAGGGATGACCAATGCCCCAAAGTTCTCAATTTCTGGACCTGATCTCAGTTTTACCCTCTAACTAGCCTTACCAACTCAACAATAGAGCCATGCTAGGAAGAAGTTGGAACCTATCCTTAGCCCTAGCTTACTGAGATTTTATTTGGAGTTCTCATATGAGGTCCCCAAATCCTGTATTTTGGATGCTGATTAAAAGACATAAGTGTCTCATGTCCTAAAATTGACATGTGTATGTCTCAGAACCTAGGAACTGTACAGACAGGATGAAAAAGAATAAGTTCCTTACCTGCAACCATGGTTCTTTGAATGTATTACCCTGACTTCTGTGGGTCCCGTGGGGGACACCTTGATTCACTCCAAAATGCAAAGGTTGGGGAAATTAGCAGAGCACTGGCAATAACAAAACAAGGGGCAGAGTAACCCAGCAGAATCTTTTACCCAATGTTTACGAGGTCAGGCCAAGCGAAAAGCCAAACAAACATACTAATAAATTGTTTTTATTGTTAAAAATATTGTCACTCACCAACGCACTCACTCACTCACTCATGCACATAAGGCTTATCCGGAAGGGAAAGAGGTAAAAATTGATGTGGGATTTAGTGGAGAGAGTGTAAAGGTGGTGATACTGTACCTATCCTGAAATCTTTGGTCCAGGAAGCGGCGAGAAGGATGGAGCTCAGCAAAGAAAGGCAGCTGAGAGGATCACTCAACCAACAGAATGCCGATCTGCTAGCATGGCAGGGAGTTCTCCGAAGAGACCTTCCAAAACTGGGACTACTTATAGGGCAGAACGTACCTCAAGGGCAGGCTTCTCCCAGAAAGAACAGTGGCAAGAACAAGGGGAAAAATGCTGCACAATAGCAATTGGATAGTTTGCATGACTGGTTCATGCGGATTGACCTCACCTTGTAAGATTTTCCAAAGTCAGAGTTGCTCAACCTGAGGAAAACCCAGTAATCACCTCAAGTTGTCTATTTGTGGCTGAGGACCCTTTGTTCATGCGGATGTGTTTAGGCTGAGGTCTCCTAGGGAAAATGTGACTGGGGATTTTCCGAGCCTTGACCTAGTTTCGGTTGTTCAACCTATTTGTCTACATACCCACCCGGGCAAACTCTCTGGCATGGCGGGCATATCTGATATCAATTTAATATCCCCCCGGGATGGGGTCTGCCATTGAAGTAACAAATGGCTGTCTGAACCCATACAAATGGGTTTACCGTGCCTGCACACAGAACACCTATGTTAGCATTTTGATGGTATCCCTTCCTCCTTTGATCCATGTGATCAGTCCAGTTCCCACTCAAACCCTCAATTCCCTGGACACTGAAACAGCAGCCAAGGAACTAGACAGAGAGCATAATACACAGAGGGGAAGATGGGTAGGTATTGTGTGAGTTCACAGATGACTGCTTGAAGAACCACAGTTACAGGTGAGCAACTCGTTCTTCTTCTTTGTGTCCTCTGTGACTCACACAAATGAGAGACTAGCAAGCTGCTCAGTATAGGAGGTGGGAGCATCATGTGACATAAGAAAACAACACAGCTCTCCCAAAGGCAGCATCAGCCCTGGACCTGACATCCAGCTTGTAATGAGTAATAAAGATCAGGGGCTGAGACCAACTAGCTGCCTTGCAAATGTCCTCCAGAATTATGCCTTTCCAGAAGGCCAATGAGGCAGCCACAGCTCTGGTAGACTGGCTATGCACACAAACAGGAGAGTCTTTGCCAGTTCGTAGATAGATGGTTGGCAATACCCACTTAGGGAGGCACTGAGATGACAAAGGCAGGGCCTTCTTGTTTGAAGAGTAGCACACAAAGAGTCTTTGAGACTGATGAAAGTCAGCAGTCCTATTGACGTAAAAGGCAAGAGCATGCCTGACATATGAACAATGCAGGGTATGGCCCATGTCTGATGTTGGGTTCTGCATGAATGGAGGCAGAACAATGTCCTGGTTCAGATGAAATGCTGATATCAATTTTGGTAGGAAGGAAATGTCTAGTCTAAGAACCTCCTTATCCTTGTGGAACTTCAAGTATGGTGGGTTCACATGAAGGACACACAGCTGCCCTGCTCATCAGGCAGATGTAACCACCACTAAGAAGGCTGTCTTCTAGGTAAACAGACAAATGTCACAGACCAGCATTGGCCCAAACTGTTTCTTCGAAAGCTGTGAAAGGAAAAGTTCTAGGCTCCATTGAGGTGTAGGTCCTAGTACAGGTTGATGTAGATTCTTGTAGCCTTTTAGAAACTATTTAACCAATGCATTTGGAAGCAGGAAGGCTTGTTGAGGATTTGGCAGTTGGTAGAAATCACCACCAGGTGATGGAAGAGAGGGAGAGAAATATCTCTGTTAAATAGTGATAGTAGAAACTCCAGCATATGATGGACTTGTGTTTGGTGTGGAGAGATCCCCAGGGCAACAAATTTGGTCCGTTTGCACAAGAATTTGGTCTGTTTATAAGCACAGAACTACAAAATAGCTGGCCTAAGCACAACTGCAATTATACATTGAATTGGTACAAAGATACTAGAGAAATACTCCTCAAGCAGTCAGCCTGAGGATGTCCAGGTCTGGATACCACACTTGCCAGCTGTACAGTGTCAGGCGATCTGGTCTCTCCAGCAGCCTGCTGTAGGAGACCTGAATAGAGTGTGGAAGTGGACAAACCAAGGCTGTCTGGGCCACCACAGAGTAATTAGGATGCATTTCACCTTATCTTTGTGAATTTTGGCAATCACTCTGGTGACAAGGGGACACTGAGGAATAGCATACATGACAGTGCCTTCCCAATTAAATAGGAAGGCAACACTGAGATAGCCTTTCCCCTGATGTGTTCTGGAACAGTACATCTGGAACTGCCTGTTCTATGCCAAGGCAAAGAGATCCACCTCTAGAGTGCCCCGTTTCCAGAACACAGTGTGAAGCATGCTGGGATGAAGTCTCCATTCACGGCAAGAGGTTGGAGCCCTACTGAGAGTGTCAGCTAGGATGTTTTCTTCTCCTGGGACATGATCATGGAGATGGAGGTGTTCCTGTGGATGCACCAGTTCCACAGACAGAGTGTGACATGAAGCAGGGTGCTTGATCTTATTACTTCCTGATTGTTCAGGTAGTATACCTCTATAGTGTTGTTAGAGACTACCTGAACAACTTTGCCATGTAGGAGAACTTTGAGGGCCCAGAAGGCTTTCTCCACAGCCAAGATCTCAAGAGCACTGATGTGGATATAGCATTCCTCTTCTGTCCAATGATCATTGACCAGGAAATCTTCCACATGAGGTCTTAATCCTTCAAGTGGTCACTAATGTTGTGGGTTGATGTGGAAGGAAAAATGTGTCCACCTGGATGTTCCAGCAATTGAGTCAACATTCCAGAAATTGATACATGGCCCTCAGTATACTGAGACAAATTTGGAGAGAGTCAAAAAGCGGGTTGAAACAGGACTGGAACCAGGTTTGCAGAGGACCAGTCTGAAACCTTGCATAAGGTTGTGGAGATTGTGGAGGTCATGAACCCAATCAGCATTTGGACATCCCTGGCAGTCACTCTGTGGGTGTGCCAGCAACTTTCATCAAGTTGTTGAGACTTTTGTCTAGTAGGTAGGCAGCGGAGACAGGGCAGCTGAGAATGACCCCAGTGAATTTGATCTTCTGTGTTGGCTGCAGCTGAGACTTCTTGTGATTCACAAGCGGTCTCAGCTCATTGAAGAGGCCAAATATCATGTTGATATTGGCAAGAAGGTAGGTCTTGGAATGGGCAACAAGGAGCCAATTGTTGATGTAAAAAAATACAATAACACCTTGCTGCCTGAGTCATGCAGCCACCATTGATGTGCACTTTGTGAAAACATGAGGTGCAATAGAAAATCCAAAAGGAAGGATGAAGAATGATAGGCCCTTCTTCCCATGGCAAAACAGAGGAAGCACTGATGTGGCAGCCAGATTGTGATATGAAATATGTGTCATTCAGCTCCAGCATAGCAAACCAATTTCCTTCTTGCAATAGCAGCATGATGGTACTGAGAATGATCATTCAGAAGTGTCTAGACTGCATGTAAAAGCTGACGTCCCTAGGCCTTCATCTTTCTTTGACATGATAAAATAATGGGAGAAAAAAACTGTGCGACGGAGGAGCATGGATTTGATGGAGACCTTAGGGAGAACACTATTGACTTTCTTGAGAAGTGCATTGGAAGGGGGAATACTGTGGACTACCCCACAGGGGAATAGTCCCAAAATTCTATGGCATACCTCTCAGAATGATATCTAGAACCCAAGTACTGGATATTATAGCAGCCCAGATATGATGGTAAAATCATAATTTGTTGCTGAAGAGAGGAATGGCAGTGAGAAGAGGGCCAACAGGAGAGCCAAAGATAGCACTTGCATGGTTGCTGGACTTTTTGTGGAAAGACTGTAGATGGTATTTAGCAGCTGAGGAGGATCTTTGCTAGGAATACTGCGGGAATGTTGATGTGCTGGAGTGCTTGGATGTAAAGCACTGAAGCAATGCTTTACATCCCATATCAGAAGATTGCCTGGACCATTCATAATGGGAACTGGTCAACAAGTGGACCTGAGTTTGGAATTCAAATTTCTTTTGTAGTTGTATGCATTTTATGTGTATGCTTCAACTTGTCAGCTGTCACCTTGTTATAGGTCCGCTTCTCGTTGAACAGAAGGTCCTCTATTGTTGTTCAAGTTTGACGCAACAATCCAGATGACTGTTGCCACTTGTGTTTTCTAAATTCAATAGCTCCTGTCAGTGCTTTGCCACTACAGTCAGTGACACGTCTTGCAGTGGTCAACTGTTGGGCAGTGAGACTATAAACTTCTATCTACAGTGCTTGTGCCAGTTATTTGTCATTGTCTGACAACTTTGCCAAAAATGGTGTTGTTCTCTCCCACAAGTTTTACTGATAAGCAGCCATACAAGCCTCATAATTGGCAATTCTGAAGGAGAGGAACGCAGTGGAATAGAATTTCTTGGCTAATATGTCCAATTTCTTGTTGTCTTTATCGGCAACACATTAATTGAAGGCACACACACACACATGCACACACATGCACTACAAAGATGCATCTGCTCCTCCACATTGCCTTCCCTCTGAGATTTAAACTTAAAAGCAGCATATGATAATCCAGTGTTCTCCAGATATGTTGCGCTATGGATCTTATCGTTGTCAGTCAGTGCCATGCTGGGCAACGATGATAGGAGTTGTAGTTCAATGCAGCTTGGTTGCGAGAGGTTGTGTTACCATACACTACCACACCTCCTATGAGATATACAACTTTCATAATTATTAATGACTGGAGAACATGATTGAAGTCACACTAACCAGAAAATGTGTTTCATCTGATCTGAGGTGTGTTCAGGGTCAGAAGTCCAGAGAGGATTAGGTGGGAAAACCCGGGGCTGATGGGTTTGTGCTAATCTTTTTACCACTCCAGTCTCTTTGCATTTCCAAATACAAGGAAAGACATTGTATGAAAGACAAACTGACCAGCTTGGTGAGCAATCAGAGACCATACCTTGATCTTATCCTATGGAGATATTCTCTATACACCTTACCTGACTGAACATTAAGAGATTGTCAGGAATTCTATCAATGTTTTGTCACTCCAGAGTAAAGCAATCAGCACCTTCTGGACCCCTTGTCAATCCTGTGGGAAAGTCATTATGGCTTTGTTAACACATCCCTTCAGGGTGTCAGATAAGGGTACAAAAACCCTAGCTTTGATCCTAGCCATTCACCGTACTTTGGACCTAACACATTGTGCATGGTGCCCCAGATTACTATTCCTCTGTGCTACCCTCTGATGTTGTCTGAGCCAGTCTCCTATGACCAGTGGTGGAGTTTGGAGTGTGTGGAGGTGGGGCAGGAGGGGGCGGGGCTAAAGCACGAGAGGCCTGGCCACTGTGCTTGGGTGTGTGGCTGCGGTACGTGGGGACATGGCCAGGGCACACGGGGGCATGGCTATGGGTCAGGACGCCCGAAAAACATTGCTGCCCAGGTCGAACCGCCCCCCCCGCTCCCTGTCCCTACGTGACTGCCTATAACCCCCTTCTTCATCACCCAAAGATTTTTTTTAAAAAATAGAAATAAAACAATAGTAATTTCCCAAACAATTAACAGAAATGTAGGAATGGCTCCTCGTTTTTACAGATAATTGTAGCCAATGCCATGTCCTATATTCGGACACAATAGAGAGACAATGCATATCAAGTAATTAGTTAAGGTTGGTGTTGATGAAACTTTCTCAGTGACCCCTCTATTTTAAACTGACATATGCCATCTCCATTAATGGGCTGGGTATAATTTTGTAGTGGCTCTCTCTCTCTCTCTTTCTTACCAACAGGCATCTGTTGTTGCTTCACTTTTTTACTTCATTGAGTTGTGAAATTTCCAGAAATTTTAAAGCCATGGAAGGGGGTAGGATCTGTTTTTTCCCTCCCAGAAAAAATGGAAAAAGATATTGGCAGATGATAAGTTGAAAGTCACTTTGTTACTTAGGAACTTTAAATGCATTCTATATCCCTTGTTTTGCCATGAAATTATCATGTTTGATATTTTAAAAGTATAGTTTATTCATAATATAATTACAAGTAAAGCTAAATTGGTTACAAATGAAGCAACAGCATCCTGAACTGTAAGGAACTATGTAGAAACTCTTTGATTTTGCTGGGCAACTCTCCTCCTAGATTAATAAGATAGAGAAAAATATTTTATCTCTAGTGATTCTAGTGATTTTTCCATACTGTCAAGCAGACATAACACACTCATTCCCATAAAAAGAAAGGAGAAAAGGAAACCAAGACCAAGAATTAACTGCCACTGTTACTATTCTACATAAAAGCCTTCCTCTTAAATTGTTTTTAGGAATGATTTGGAGGCAATAAACATGTGAATGTTTTGGCTTTGTGTGAAGCCCAAGGCCACCCAGTGGATTTCCACGGCTGAGCGGGCAATCGAATCCTGGTCTCCAGGGTCGAATCCAGCACTCCAACCACTCACTGTACCTTTCCGGCTCTCCTTCAGTTAAATTGTTCCGCACTGCTACCATGCTACTTCTTGTTGTTGTTTTTCTCAGATCCCTTTCTCATTACATTTCTTAATTTCAATCTGGGAATTGGTTGCCTAATTAAGCACCCAAGAGATTGTTCCTCACAGGGCCAGATTGCTCTATTTATGTTATAGGCTGCTTTGATCAAAAGTCTGAGTGTTTTTGTGCTGCACAGGAATGGGGAGGATTAAGCTGGCATTGATTTTCTTTTTCAGGATTTGCATAAAAGGGCAACATTTGTGGGCAGAATTCTTATAGCCACAGTTCTGCTAGTTGAAACTGCTGAATCATTTTCAAGGGCAGCCCCACACATAACACAGTGCAATAATAATCTGAGATTATCAGAGAATGAATCATGTAGTCAGGTTATCTCTGTCCAGGAAGGGCTGGAAAATGGACAACCAGTGAAAGCTGATAAAAAGAGGACCTAAGTGACGGAGGCCACACATTTATACCAACAACATTGAATTATTCCTCAGGCTGCATACCTTCTCTTTCATATGGGATTACACACAGCTCAAAGGACGTGGAGTTGGGCCGAAATCTCCAGAACAACTTCTGAAATTGACCCTGTGAATAATGGTAGCAACATTGTATCACCATGCCCAGCCAATCCCAGTCCTCTGATTTATTCTAGCCAGATGGCATGGTTGGTGGCATTTAACGTTGTGGTGTTTCTTCAAGTTGTTTCTGATTTATGGTGACCCTAAAGCAAACCTATCACAAGGTTTTCTCGGCAAGATTTGTTGGGGGGAGGAGGAGTTGCCTTTGCTTTTGTCTGAGGCTGAGATAGTGTGATTTGCCCAAGGTCACCCAGTGGGTTCCTGTGGCTGAGTGGGGATTTGAACTCTGGTCTCCAGAGTCATAATCCAGCACTCAAACCATTGCACCACACTACCTCTCAGTGGTATTGAAAACCACTATGAAATCAAGGGGAATCAACACAGCCAGGTTTCCCCATTGATCTGTACAACTGGATGATCAAAGCTTCTTCACTACCAAATCTCATACTGAAGCAGGTCTAGACAACCAGTTTCATTTAAAAGTACCCAAGACAGCCACTGTCGCAATCCATTCTAGCTTGCTAAGAGTAATACTAGGATTTGGCTTTGCAGAAGTGATTTTATGCTTGAGAAATTCTATCAACCTGGGCAATTCTCTCCAAACACCTTATCTTTCTTTCACATTTGGTTGTGACTGTCACAGTATGTGGAATGCACAGTAATCTTAGTTGCAATTATCAGTAAACCATTGAGGTTTACCTCCACCTTTTTTGAAAAAAGAAATTCCAACAATGGAGACGGGTCTGGATCAGGACCACAGAATGTGGAAACAGAAAATTGCTCCCACAGTGGCGATTCCTAGAAAGAATCCTAGGCTGTGGGTACACAGTTACCTGATCAACTTGCTGGCTATCTCTAGCCTCAGTTTAGGACAATGCTCTTTTGTATGGAAAGGAAATATGTGTTTACATTCCTACTGAGAGGGAAGTTACTTCTCTTGAAGGACCTTCAATAGCACAGAGTGTGATCTTAAGCATATTTAGTCAGAGGTAAGTCCTTCAGGAGTCTACCTTGCTGTCCACCCCCAAGAAATCATATACATATTTACATAGACTATAGGACTACAACCTTAACAGGATGATTTTCAAGACAGTTACAAATGGATGTGGGAACAACACTGTTTTTATAGAGACTGTGGAAAGAAAGAAATTCTCCATGGTTTTGCCTGCTTCCATGAACTGCAGTAGGTAATTTCATGACATAAAGGAAGTCAGTTGTAAGGCATTAAAAAAAGAATTTTGTCATCCCAAGAGATCTGATTTATAGTGGCTGATGTGTTCATGAACCTTAGCTCACTTGCTCCAGTTCATGGAGTTGGCTGTTCCTTGTGTGTTTCTAGGTGAGCTGTTATGCTCGCCCCACTTTTCCGAGTGGCGAGAAGTTCCAGGGACAGCGCTTCCAAGCCTCATTTCCTTAAGAAGGAAGGAGGAGTCTGAGAACAAACCAAGCCTGAACTCTCCTTAGAAACCAAAATGACCAAGCTACCACAGCTACCCGCATGAGCAAAAAGGGCCTTTAAAGTGCCGAGGCAATACAGGGCTACAATTTACTGAGCAGACTCCCTTCTTTGTGCACTGTGCTGTAACGAAATAATCTGCTAAGCCAATTTCATCACATGCTGTGGAAAAATTCTTAGTTATCAGAGTCACCAAAACGTTGCATCTTCACAGAATGTGATGCAACCAAGGAAGGTCTAGATATTGAGAGAACATCCATGATGTGGTCCCACAGCCTTGCTTACTAGTCTTTCTTAACAAGTTCCAGCTGTTTCCCTCCCCAAAATTCAAGTGGATGGGCTGCAACAAATGGCTTGGCAGAAGAGTATTTTTTTTAAAAAAAAAGACAGGTGAATCAGTCCTCTTGAAGACTTTTTTTTTTTACTGATTCTAGATTGTTTAAACAGAGCACTCCCTGGTTCATGCAAATTCAAAGGTTTTATGAAAGCATATATTACTCATGGTATTGGATAAGGAGGGAAGACATTTGATGCTAGGGAAACCAAATCATATGAGCCATGGTTCCGGTAATGTTCTGCTTACTAAGATGTGTCTTTTCTATCTACCCTCAGTGTCCTATCTGCTGTATCCTCTGTCTTCAGAAGCCATGAATATAGTTGGATTTCTGGCATTCCTCCAAAGGGGAATGGGATGTTCCTAAAGAGATCTTAACCCTAATGTTTGCTATTCTGATTCGTTAAAGTTGTCTGGTGGGCCCTGAAGTCTGTCTCAAAGTCTCACTCCACTTCATTGAGAGGTATCCTATAAGGGCCATACTGATTTGTTAGTGGCACAAAGCCTCTCTAGGCTCCTTGGTGTAGATGCTGTATTCTCTGAGGCCCTCCTGAGTCTGCGCTGATTTCCTTGTCCTCAATGTATCTCTCATGAGATAAGGTTCCAGACATTCCCACAGACCTGGCCACTGATTGAGCTGTTGGCTCACTTCATCAACATTAACATCTCTTTATTTTTTCACACTGTACTCATATAATGTATGAGAAGAAACAAAGGATTTCTTCACAGTAGTGAAAGACAAAATCACTCCTACCAAACAGTACTAGCATATGGAGTATGTGCCGTTTAGCATCTTTAGCCATACTGGATGATGCCTACACTTACCAGGCTTTATTATAAGAAATTTGCCAAAAAAGGACAGTTACTTAAGATGCTCAAAGGAGGCCTGGAAAAGGCGGGTAACTGCAGGATCTTTTCACCTTTGTATACCAATACTAACTGTAGAGAGTACTCCGGTTAAAAGTTAAACAGAGTATTTTATTCGGATCATCAAAACACTCAAGAAATCAGACACTCTCAAGAACCATACAAGGCTGTCAGAAAGTGAGGCATGAAAGGTTGGATAGAGAGAGAGAGAGAGAGAGATTGGGTGGAAAGGGTGATAGTTGCCAGTCCTGAAGAAGAAGGTTGAAGCGGAGTAGCGCAGACAGCATCTGAGAGTAGCAAGAACAAACAAAGGTCTGGGCTCCATGTATTACATCCAAGTACTACAATTTTCTGGGGCCAAAGCTGGGGTTTATATATCTTATTTCCTACCCTGAAGGAGAGTGCATAGACAAAATGGTAATTGGTTTCTCATAGGGTTGACAAAGGAATCTGAAATGGACTGATTGTCTTAACTCTCTTAACTCAGTGACAAAATATTGATGGGAGTCATGACAATCTCTTAATGACTGGTTGGACAGGGGGACTAGAGAGGATATCCATAGGGCAGGATCACAGTATGATCCTTGATTCGTCCACTTGGGCAGTTTCACCTTCTATTGTATTCAAGTGTGCATGTAGCCTGAGGTCTTGAAAGGATTATCACAAACCCATTAGCACTGGGTTTTCCCACCTAATCCTCTCTGAACTTACAGCTTGACTATGTCTGAGGTGAGCCAGAGCTGACAACTTGCTTCTGAACAGCACGCTTTCAAACATGTTTTCCAGCCATAAATATATTTATGAAAACAGCCATAAATATGTTTAATTATGAAAACAGCAGGGTTGGGGGTATAGGGTGTGGTAACACTATGCTGTGGTATATGTTGGGAACAGACCTGGAAGATGACTGTGGAAGGCAGATGGAAGCAGTCTGACCATAAAAATATCAAGGGAAATCCAGAATGGACTCCTCTGCTTCACCTATTTCCATTTCAGAGTAGAGTTCCTCACCCACGGTCCATGAAATGCTGTAATATTGTGATCCCTGTAATACTTTCATACAGCTGCTATATTCATATGACCTTTCTTCATCTTTCTGCTACATCCCACAACACCCCATCCACACTGGCTTGAAAGCCCTGCCCTTTCCCTGTCAACAGAAGTTGATGTGCTTCTGTTCACAATGTTGTACAAGCCCCTGGTCACACCTAATATGGAGAGGTTCTGGTAACACTTTTTAAATCCAAGTGGAAGACAGAGGAAAAGTGAAGTCCTGAATTGTGGATTCCACCATTTTGTAATTGTAGTGCTGTACACAAACAACTGTCTTCATGTTGCCTACTTTGCTTCCATCTTTTTTCAGTTTTCTACTTGTTTTTGTCACCAGGGTAAGGTTTGTTGTGGCAGGAACTTGCCACTAATTTATTCTTTTTTGGTAGCAGTCAATGACATGCCATGCTGTCATGTTGGCAGCAAAGAGGACAGAATAGATAAGAGGTAGGGGACTCCCAGCCAGCTCTGCTACCATTTTTGGTGCCTGTGGCCATGCAGGTCTTCAGAACAAAGTAGTTTTGTCCAGTTCTCCACTCTAAAGTGAAGGTGAGAACAATCTTATTCTTTGCCTAAGGTAATAAAATATATTGAGCTGGCCCTGCAGGGGAAAAGTTAAGCTTACATATACAAACCGCCAATTTTCTACTTCTTATAACAGTCTCCATACTGTTTCTCCTGCAAGACCCAGCTGTTGGCAGTTCATTACATACCTTCACTTGCAACTTATTTTAATACCCTTCTTCACAGGGGCTCTACATACTCCATCCTGAGTTTCTTGGAGAAAGGGAATGATATACACGTCACAAATGAATTGCTGCTTTAATTATGCCTTTAGGATAGGCTGGTTAGTCTAAAGAACTAGATGTAATGCGGGCAGCCTTGAGAGTGATTGTTTATTTTCCACCAGCTCTTAGTTTTGAGTAAATCAAGGCCATTTTTGGCTCAGCAAATGAACCTAGTGCAGTTATGTCATAGAACTGCAGTATAATAGTTTATGATAATCCCAGAATAATACTGCAGCAATTATTTCCTGCACTATAAGAAAGACAAAGGAGGTAGAAGAAGAAGGAAAAAAGAAATGGAAATGTGGCAGAGCAGTTTATATTTCTTTGGGTGGAGCTTCTGCAAAGCACATTTTGGTCATATTGAGAAAAGATTAATTCAACTAGTTTTTCTTGTTAGGGGAGCTTTGTTTTGTGTGAGTGTTTCAAGTGTACAAATGCTGTAGCGTTGACTAGGGGTAGTTCTGACATCTTTTCCCTTTCACTTTCAACATTTTATCTCAAGCATCTGTCAACCTGCAGTGTTTTCCTTCTGAAGTTTAGGAAGGGAACCCTCCTCTGTCTCCCACTTGTGGGAACAATACATTATAGGTGGATGTGGAACTGAATTTTCTCTACTGTAGTGCCCTGTTTGTTAAATGCTCTCCCCTTGGAGGACTAATTGGAGCTGAGGTTCCAATGTGGCTTTTTATTAAAGTCGCTGAATCCTAACTGCTGTTGTCCAATATGCATAACTTCTTGGTTCTAAACTGTTTTAACCTTTAAGCTGTTTTAACTTGTCAAAACCATATGTTTAAATAACCATATAAGTAACATAAGTAATCATATGTTTAAGTAAGTCTGTCTATAATATTATTCTAAATTCTGAATTTTTTATTGATTTTACTACTACAGTGCTTTAGATCCCATAACAGACTGGGACATAAATAGTTCAGTAAACAAACACACTTTCCCTATATCGCTACCATATGGGGTGAAATTGGTAAATATCACCACTTCACTGTGAAACTCTCACTGTCCAACCTTTCCTCCCTTTTCCTTCAGTTAGCCTTGTGTGAGTGTGAGACTGTTTGTGTGTGTGATTGCATTTCCCCCAGTAAAACAAACAAGCTTGCTTTTGGATCTCTGGCTGGATCTTCCCTGCATTAGTACTGGTAGACATAGGTATAAAAGATCTCATAAGGTTACTCCCCTCCCACAGGCTTCCATTTTGAGTTAATATTCCCCATTATTTCAGGGAGGCACTGGCATCACAAGTGGACCATTGAATCACCCATCTTTTGGGGTAACAAGTCCGTCCAGAGAACTACACTACACATTTATCGCACTTCACTTCAACTATCCTGATATTTGTTGGCAGTCAAACTCTGCCAAGACTCAAGGTCCAATAGGTTTCTTGCTTGCTTTGCAGACCATTTCATGGTCCAGAAGGTGGAAGAGGTGACAAGGGGATCAACTATTTTAGATCTGATCCTGACCAACTGGGATGACCTTGTTGATGAGGTGGAGGTGGTGGGATCCGTAGGGGGGAGTGACCATGCTCATTTGGAATTTGTCATTCAGTGGGAAGGAGAAGCCAAGTGTGGCCAGACACACATCCTAGACTTTAAAAAAAGCTGATTTCTGTAAACTTAGGGAGTTACTTGCTGAAATCCCATGGTCAAGAAAGAAGTTCATGATGGATGGGAGTTTCTTAAAAGTGAGATACTGAAGGCACAATTGAAAACTGTGCCAATAAGGAGGAAAAATGGCAGGTGTCTAAAGAAACTGGAATGGTAGACTAAAGAACTCTCAGCTGAGAGAAGGGTTCAAAGAAACATGTATAGGAAATGGAGAAATGGTGAAACCACCAAAGAGGAATTCAAGCCAATAGCCAGGATATGTAGGGAGAAGGTCAGAAAAGCTAAAGCACAGAATGAACTCAGGCTTGCCAGAGACATTAAAAAAATATAAAAAGGGCTTTTTTAGATATGTCCACAGCAAAAGGAAAAACAAGGCAAAACTACTTAACACCTTCTTTGCCTCAGTTTTCCCCCAAAAGGATGAAGTACTCAACCTGGGGGGTGGGGAGCAAGTGAGGAAGGGGGGGAAATGCAGTACAGAATAGGTAGGTAAGTAGTACAGGAATATCTGGCTAAACTAGATGAATTCAAGTCTCCAGGGTCAGATGAATTACATGCAAGGATATTAAAGAACTGGCAGGAGTCATTTCTGAACCGCTTGCAATAATCTTGGAGAGCTCTTGGAGAACAGAGAAGTCTCAGCAGACTGCAGGAGGGCAAATGTCATCCCCATCTTCAAGAAGGGAAAAAAGAGGACCCAAATAATTATCGCCCAGTCAGCCTATGAATACTATGAAAGATCCTAGAATAGATCATGAAACAGTCAGTTTGTAATTACTTAGGAAGCAATGCCGTAATCACTAAAAGTTAACATGGATTTCTCAGAAATAAGTCATGCCGGACTAATCTTATCTCTTTTTACAATAGGGTTACAAACTTGATAGATGAAGGGAATGCTGTAGACATAGCATATCTTGATTTCAGTAAGGCCTTTGACAAAATTCCCCATGACATTCTTGCAAAGAAGCTAGTAAAGTGCAGGCTGGGCAGGGCTAGATTTGTAATTGGTTGACCCACCGAAACCCAAAGGGTGCTCATCAATGGCTGCTTTTCATTCTGCAGAGAAGTGACTAGTGAGGTGCTGCAGGGTTCTGTCCTGGGCCCAGTGCTATTCAACATCTTTATCAATAACTTAGATGAAGGAGTAGAGGGCACACTGATCAAATTTGCAGACGACACCAAATTGAGAGGGGTTGCTAATATCCCAGAGGACAGGATCAAATTTCAAAGTGACCTTGACAGATTGGAGAGCTGGGCCAAAGCTAACAAAATGAATTTCAACAGACAGAAATGTAAGGTCCTACACTTAGGCAGAAAAAATGGAATGCACAAATATAGGATGGGGGACATGTGGCTGGATAGCAGTACGTGTGAAAGGGATCTAGGAGTCTAGGTAGATCACAAGCTGAACATGAGTCAGCAGTGTGATGAGGCAGCCAAGAAAGCCAACGCGATTCTTGGTTGCATCAATAGGAATATGGTGTCTAAATCGAAGGAGGTAGTGGTACCACTCTATTGTGCTTTGGTTAGACCTCATCTGGAATACTGTGTCCAGTTCTGGGCACCTCATTTCAAGAAGGATATTGACAAGCTGGAACGTGTCCAGAGGAGAGCAACCAAAATGGTTAAGTGTCTGGAAGCCATGCCCTATGAAGAACGGCTTAGGGAGCTGGGTATGTTTAGTCTGCAGAAGAGAAGGTTAAGAGCGGATATGATAGCCATGTTTAAATATTTGAAGGGATGTCATGTTGATGAAGGAATGGGCTTGTTTTCCACTGCTCCAGAGATTAGGACAAGGAGCAATGGATTCAAGCTGCAGGAAAGGAGATTCCACCTGAATCTCAGGAAGAACTTCCTGACAGTCAGAGCGGTCCGGCAGTGGAATATGCTGCCTCAATGGAGTGTGGTGGAGTCTCCTTCTTTGGTGGTTTTTAAGGAGAGGCTGGATGGCTATCTGTTGGGAGTGCTTTGATGTGTGTTCCTGCATGGCAGGGGATTGGACTGGATGGGCCTTGTGATCTCTTCCAACTCTATGATTCTATGACCCTGCAGGATGCAGAAATATCCATTGCCTAGTTGCTTGCTTCTTCTTAAATAAAAGTAATACTTGTTGCTCTGAAGCAAAGTAAGCCTGTTGCATTGTCTTTCCTTAGCATGAGAGGAAATACATAAAAAGTGAGGACACATTCCAGCTAGGTGAACTCCCTAGCCCCCTTCAAGAACTAAACACTGCATTTATTTCAGAGGCTTGGTTTCCCATCTATAATAAGTGGTGACAATCCATGAAGACAGACCAAGGCTGTGTCAGCTGTGTAGCATTTAAATGTTTAAAATAGGCTCTAATGCATGTGTAGAAACAACTAGGACACTGTCTCCCCTCTTCCAAGGCTCCAGGGTTTCTGCTTAGTCTTTGGATCTGTATTTTAAGTTACTGTGTAGGGGATCAAGGCACAATGATAAGGCAGTTTCAATACCTCTACTTGGCTTTCCCTTCTGTCATCTAGGCTGAGAAATGGTTTGGCACTCATTGAAGGCCAGGGACAAAGTACACTTCTGTGTGCATGGAACACAGAAATCTGTCAGAAAATGATATAGTGCTTTACAGCTAGGCATAAAGGAAACAAAGCTCTTGGGGAGAGGCTTGGGAAATTCTGTTCTAGGAAGTTCCTTGAAGATAGTGCACTTGCTATTTGGCATAATTGTCCGTTAACAGAACTTGGAAAGGTGACTCAAAACATTCTACAATATGCTTTTAATCTAGAGAAATGTTTGAGTTCCTGGTCAATTATTATGGTCATTTACAAAATGAATCTGGATCCAACTTCTTCCAACTGTATTAGGACTGTTTCATATCTTTCATATTCCACAGGAAATATGTAGGAGAAAAAAGAACATGAAGCCAATCAAAGTTGGTTGCAAATTATTTTATTTCACCATGGGGCAATTAGTTAACATTATTTTGTTTTTAAAAAACCATATCCTGCTGGGTTCTCCTCTGCCCCTCCCCAAGAACTTTCAGAAAGCTTGGAATAGATATATAGAACAAGGAGAGCATTGGACTACGACCCTGGAGACCAGCGTTCGATTCCCTACTCAGCCATTGATCCTCTGGGATGCCTTTGGCATCCCACATATACTCTCAGCCCCAGACAACCCCATGATAGGTTTGCCTTGGCCATAAGTCGTAAATGACCTGAAGGCACACAACAACAACACACAGTACAAGCAAATTCACAAGCCAGAGTGGTACAGTGGTTTGAGAACTGGAGAAGACCTCTGGGAGACCAGGACTGGAATTCTCACTTGGCCATGAAAACCCACACGACAAGGTTTTCATGACCAAATGAGAATTTGAATCCTGATCTGATAGTACTAGATAGGCAAGTCACACCTTTACAGGCTCAGAGGAAGGCAATGACAGACAGCCTCCTCTGAAGAAATCTTGCCAAGAAAGCCCTGTGGTATGTTCACCTTGGGGTAACTATAAGTTGGAAATGACACAAAAACAACAAGCAAGTCCACAAAATACTATCAACAGCTACCAAAAAATATAATTAATAAACCCCAGAAAATGCCAATAACTTGTCAAATCAGCAACTTGTAAATCTGAAAAACTGAAATGAAGACACAGAAAAGAGAAAAGTCTTAATAATAACAACAACAACAACAACATTTATATCCTGCCTCTCCCAATGGATCAAGGCAGTACTACAACAGTATATAAATACATTAAAAGTAATTAAAACATAGCCCATCCTCCCCACCCACCAACCCATCTAAACCCCCTAAAACACATTAACTATTAAAAACAAGAAGACAGTTGGTGGGAGGTGGTGGAGCACTAGTCTGTGAAGGCCTGTCGGAAGAGAGCAGTCTTGATTGCTTTTTTAAAGCAGTCAAGACTGGTAATATGTCGGGTCTCTTCCGACAGGCCATTCCATAACTTGGGGGCGATAGAAGAGAAGGTCCTCTGGGTAACTGCAGCCAACCTAGTTCTGATCGGCTGCAGTGAATTCCTCCCAGAGGACCTTAATGTGTGGGGCAGATTATATGGGAGAAGGCAATCCTGCAGGTAGGCTGGCCCCAAGCCCTGAAGGGCTTTAAAGGTAAGAACCAACACCTTGTACTGTGCCCGGAAATCAATAGGCAGCCAATGTAAGGACTTCAGAATTGGTGTTTTATGGTCAGTTTTAGATCTTCCGGTGACCAACCTGGCTGCCATATTCTGAACTAATTGAAGTTTCCGGACTAAGCACATGGGTAGCCCTATGTACAGCACATTGCAGAAGTCAAGCCGTGAAGTTACCAGCGCATGCACCACTGTTTTTAGGTGTTCCAGGTCCAGGAAGGGGCGCAGCTGGCGTATCAGCCGAAGCTGATAACAGGCACTCCTGGCAGCCGCATTAATTTGGGCTGTCATCTGAAGCGGTGAGTCCAGGAGCACCCCCAAGCTGCGGACACAGTCTTTCAGGGGAAAGATCCTGTCTAAGACTGGTTGACAAACCTCCATATCTGGGCTAGGGCCCTTAACAGCGAGTACCTCCGTCTTATCTGGATTCAGCTTCAGTCTGTTTTTCCTCATCCAGTCCATTACTGCTTCAAGGCATTCCTTTAGAGGCAAGATGCCACCCTTAGTTGATGCTATTATCCGAGGCATGGAGAGATATATCTGGGTGTCATCAGCATACTTATACTTAACGCATGCAGAAAAAGGAGAAAAGGTTTTTCCAGCTTAATTCCATCTTGAACGAGCAGGTTTGGGACAAATGCTTACAGTCAAAACTTGTTGGAGGTTTGGGGAATCTCAACAAGAAAGGACTTCCACGGAGTGGATGTCATTATTCAAAAGGCCCCAGCTCCTTTCTGCATTTCAGTGGACTTTGGGGGATTGAGGGCCCCATCCAGAACAGGGCCTCAGATGATGAGCAAGGCATTGTCATACCCTCTAATTGCCCCTGTTTGGTAGAGGCAGTCCTAATTAATCCTCTGCCTTCCACATTTTCAGCTGTTTTTAAAATGTTGCAGTTTTGATTTCTTCCCCCCATTCTCACATTTGCCCTCAGCTTACTTCAGTTGCTGCAAAGTAAGTTCAATGAGCAAAACCAGTTCTCCTCTACTTGTTAATGTTGTGTGCTTTCAAGTCGTTTCTGACTTATGGTGACCCTAAGGTGAAGGTGAACCTATTATGGCATTTTCTTGGCAAGATTTCTTCAGAGGGGGCTTGCCTTTGCCTTCCTCTGAGGTCAACAGAGTGTGACCTGCCCAAGGTCATCTAGTGGGTTTTCATGGTTGCGTGGGGATTCGAACCCCAATCTTTGGAGTTATAGTCCAGTGCTCAAACCATTACATCATGCTGCCTCTCTTTGTATTCAGTTAAGTGAGAGGAAAGAAAAGGAGAGGAGGAAGAAGACTCTTGCCTTTCCCAGTACATTCAGACAAAAGCAAACTACTGCAGTCTCTCTCAGCTTGCGTCTTCCTCCTCATTAATCTTTTCGCCATACAGATGACACATGTCTCAGTTTTCATCTGTGAAATTTTGGCAGGTGTGCATTATGGGCTTAATGAAATACAGCTTAGGGCAAAACTAGTGATGGCAACAGATCTCTCTGAATTTAATATGGGCTCTCATATTTTACAACAAAAAGAATGTACAGGCGAGAAGAACAAAACCTTTCCACATCCACAAATTAAACCCCGTTCTAGCTTTTGCTCTCAGCCAAGTTCAGAAGAGCAAAGACTGCATGGAAGTAAGCCAAGGGTGAGGAGTTAATGTTCCCCAGTGTCCAACAATGTGCCTCTGGCTTCTAAAAATCAAACCCCATTTTTATATGTGATTGGGTGGCATTTTGGATCTGGGATTGTCTTCTCTAATTTGTCTCTTTGAACAAATCCAGAATGACACAGCCTTTACTCAGGCACACAGCTGGCATGTCACATTCAAAGCTGCTGTGTGAGAAAGGAGACTAATAATCCACTGTTGAAAGGTGGGCATGTGAAGGAGCCCCACTGGGGAGCTGCTCAAATGAAAATGTCTTTCTAAGAGGCAGAGTATCAGGGCTTCCACGGGCTCAGCACACGTGAGACTCTGAGATTTGTGTGATAACTGTCTCTTGTGACAAACACTGCAGCAGCAGTAAGAAGAGAAAAAGCAGCTTGACTTCTTTGTGTGGCAGACAACGTAATAAGGCTCATGTGGTGAGTGAAGCAGATGCGCTCTACACTGGACTCATCATAATAATTGCTGTGGATGAGTGTTAAGGGCACATGGGAAGGTCTTATGCAGCTACCTGTCCAGCGAAAAGTGGCAATCTCTCAGCACTTTCAAAAGAAAGAAAGAAAGAAAGAAAGAAAGAAAGAAAGAAAGAAAGAAAGAAAGAAAGAAAGATCTTACATTGCAAAACATATTACGTGTTTTAAATATAAATGGGTCTGTTTTTGAGAGAGGAAGAGAACATGAATGACTGTCAAACATGGCTGTACCACATGCATAGACAAGATGGCCTGTTGGTTTCTATTGCCTGGATCATCTGTTGCTGTGGTTGTTCACAGAAGTAGAATTAGAAGGGCTAGGATATCATAATCATCATTCCGCACCTTTAAAATGAGATATGATTACTACTTAACAGCATTATGACCAAGCTGGGATATGAACTTTGGTCCCTCTGTTCTAAGTCCAACACTTAAAACTACACAAATGGTATCAACGCTGAAATGCAGTGGCAGAAAAACAAAACAGTTAATGCACTGAATTTACAAAGTGAAAATGACTATTAATAATAATAATATGCATAATTATAATTTGCATGGCATAGTGAAATAGATGCCCAGATTTGCATATCTGGAATGTGACAGCCCTAACTGCAGCACCCAGCATCCCTGACATTTGACCATGCTGGCAGGAGCTGATGGGATCTGTAGTCTGACAACACCTAGAAAGTCTCACCCTGGTGTACAACATCTTCTGGTTTGTGTTTATGAAGTAGTAAAAGCCAGCATGGTGTGGTGGTTTCAGTGCTGAACTACGATTCTGGAGACCACAGTTCAACTCCCTGGTCAGCCATGGAAACCCACCAGGTGATCTTGGGTGCATCACATACTCTCAGCCCCAGAAAAAACCATGATAGGCTAGCCTGAGGGTTGCCATAAGTTGGAAACAACTTGAAGGCACACAGTGAAAACAACAAACCCTGCTGCTAACACTGCTGGTCAGCCAGGGTTTTCTCATAGCTGGTGAAAATGAAAAGTTTATCTATCTATAGCCAATTGTATTTGATGGACCGTACTTACTCTTACACAGGTCAAAGAGTGAGAGTATGCACCAATGTACATTTGTCCTCCTAGAGTGAAACAAACCAATTTTTTAGCGTACTCCAATATATGTGTTTTCAGAAGTAAATCCCACTCACTTCAATCAGGCCTACTCCCAAGGTAAGTGGATATAGGACTTCAGTCTGAACTTTCAGGGTAGTGTGCCATATGTTTAGGTATGTTTAGTCTGCAGAAGAGAAGGTTAAGAGGGGACACGATAGCCATGTTTAAGTATTTGAAAGGGTGTCATATTGAAGAGGGAACGGGCTTGTTATCTGCTGCTCCAGAAACTAGGACAAGGAACAATGGATGCAAACTATGGAAAAAGAGATTCCACTTGAACCTCAGGAAGAACTTCCTGATGGTCAGAGCCGTCTGCCAGTGGAATGTGCTGTCTCGGAGTGTGGTAGAGTCTCTTTCTTTGGAGGTTTTTAAGCAGAGGCTGGATGGCCATCTGTTGGGAGTGCTTTGGTGTAGGTGCCTGCATATAAGGGGGTTGGACTGGATGGCCCCTGGGGTCTCTTCCTATTCTACAATTCTATGATTCTATATTTCAGGAATAACCTGTAGTCATTACCTTGTCACCCCTTTTTAACAGACTGTGAGAGAAGGCAAATAGCCTTTAAATCACAAGTCCCCAAGGCTTCTGGGTATGCTATTGTCATCCTTTTTATAGAAGTGGATGTGTGGGATCTGAGCGAATCTGGGAGGCATGGTGGGCTGCATGTGGCCCATGGGGAACACCTTGTTGTTGTGTGCCTTCATATCATTTCTGACTTAAGGTGACCCTATCAGGGGTTTTCATGGGGCTGAGAGTGTGTGATGTGCCTAAGATAATCCAATGGGTTTCCATTGCGAAGCAGGGAATTGAATCCTGGTCTCTAGGGTTGTAGTCCAGCACTCATACCAGTATACCATTTGCCTATCCTCAAAACTGACAAACAGTTCTGTAGAACTTGAAAGCTCGCACACTTTTGCTGCATTTTGGTTGGGCCCAATAAAGATATTACCCTAATGGGAATTTTGTTTTCAGTTAGGCTCACATGGCTACCATTGTTTGTATGTTTGTTTGTTTGTTGTAATTTCCAATACAGCAATCAACACTAGACTTTCTTACTCAGAACAATGACTTGTCTAGTCTCGTCATGCTTTGACTTGGATAATTACCCTGAAGCAAATAATCTGAACAGAGAACCAACCTGCCCAGTCAAAGTTCTGCTCAGAGTACGAAAGGCTATAGGGCCACAAACCTAGGGATACATTTATTGTGCTCAAGCAGGAGAACACTGAACTTGCTTCGCTGCAATCTGTGACACCTTTTTCTGAATAACTGGCAGTGTGTAAACACACACACCTGTTGTGGTGGAGGATACACCTATACCTTTAAGCATCATTTGGCTTAAAGGAAAGATTGTGTTTACAGAACTGTGTTTATTTCCCTGTTGTACAGCGGCCAAATGTTTTTCTGAGATCTTGATACCTTTGCCACGTTCCTACCTTTGAGACTCTGCTCTGTCTCTATTCAAAGCATTCTCTCAGAAGCAAAGATCAGTTCATAGTTCCTCTGTTCTTTTGTCTTCGGTAGATTGCCAAATGATACTTCTTGATGAGAAACTTCAACAATACCATTTATTCTTCCAACTAAGCCTTGGGGTTTTACAGTAGAGATTAGCTGTGTATATCAGCCAAATTGGAAACAAAGGGGAAAAAGGGATTTTCCTAGACTAAATAGTAACAAAACATCAAAATATTCACTGCTATTTAATGTGCATTTATTATACTTTCTTCCTATTCCTGTGGAGAATAAGCAGAAAATTATAAATGAACACCGCTGTCAGTGGTCCCTGGACGCAAAAGATTCCTAGCTCAGTGCTTTGCATACGTGGATCCCTAGATCAATCTTTAGCCCTAGCTGAAGGATCTCAGTGGAAAGACTGCAAAAGATCTGGGAGAGAATAGATGAAACTGAGGTAGGTGGACCAGTTTTTTAAAAAACAATTTACAACATGTGAAATATCGATCATAGAAAATTATAACACAAAATACAGAAGATATGAGAAACACTGAAAGAGTCAAGCAATGAAGCAAGACTGAAATATTCAGAATTATTTTTTCCAAAGTAACAAATGTAGGGGAAGATGTGAGAATGCAAGATTCAGAGTAGGCACATAGTTAAGAAATGCATACCAGGTTCCTGAAAAAATATCTTTTTACCCTATTGTCTTTGCCAGTCTCATCTGATGGTAAAGTTTTTCTGGTAACACAGTTTCTAATGGTCCATTGGTGATCTGAGTTTAAAGACAGGTCCATACGGCCATACACTTTCTTCTTCTTGTGTGCCTTCAAGTCATTTTTTTGACTTGTGGTGACATTAAAACACCCTACAACATGGTTTTCTTGGCAAGATTTGTTCAGAGGGAGGTTGCTTTTTCTTTCCTCTGAGGCTGAGAGAATATGAATTGCCCACTTGACCCAGTGGGTTTCCATGGCTGAGTGGAGATTCAAACTCTGTTCTCCAAAGTCTTAGTCTAGCTCAAGTCCTAGCTCAAACTGTTACCACCGTGAACTGGCCTGGCCTTTGGTAATCTTTAGATATCATTTTGATTTCACAATTTGGCCCTGTTTTGCCGCCAGCCAAGTGTTTGTGAGGCCACTGAACAAGCACGACGCTAGGCAGGGCTATTAAATGCTGAATCATTTCTGTTTACACCTAAGCAAGCCAGAAACTGCCAGACCTGCTTTAGGAGACCTCCTGAAACAAACACCTTCATTACAAATGCATGTTAAAACAAAGAGGCCTCTGCCCCAAGAGGGCACCCTAGCGAGCTGCATGCTTAACAGTCAAGCTAGCTGCACTTACATACTGGCCATACTATTGTCAATTCAGACCCTAACTCAGGTCTTTTCCGCATTTTCTATTTAGCTCAGGGTGGCCCGTCCTCCAGCGAGGACGTCCACTGTTGGGGGCTGAGTCCGGACTACTTCCTGTTTGTCCGGACTTCAGCCCACTCCCAAATGCCCCGAACTGGTGGTTCGCTGTACTATTGAAAGTCCGCTTGCAACAGGACTTTCAATAGTACAGCTCGCGCCAGTCCGTAGCTGCGCAAAGAGTGGATGTGCAGGCTCGCGCCAGCGCAAGGCTGCAGATCTTCCGGGTGCGGGCTTCCGGCTGGTGAGGTTCTCCAGTTGGTGGAGAGCCTCCGCCAACCAGAAGCCTCCATTTCCGTCGCCCTGAGTGCGTAGTGCGGGCTCGCGCTGCTCTGGAGCCTCGCGGATCGTCGGGGGGAGCGAGACAGATCTGGTAAGTAACAGACTGCCCCGTTTCCCCCGCAAAGTGTGGAAAAGCCCTTTATCATGTAGATTCTGACCTTTTGGAGACATTGTCTCCAGCCCAAAACTCATTGTTTTCACCCAGGACCAGACTAGCCCACGGTCATACCTTTCCTAATAAAAACCCCCAGACCCGAAAGCTCTTCGGAGTTGCATTCGGACCACTCCAGAGTGCTATCTATCCTTGCCATCGCTTCGTTCTGCGAGCTCCCCTCGGCCGCTGTGCTGAGTTTTCATCTCTTCAATTGGATTTCGCCAGGACTGTGAGATAGGTGACATATCACCCATTCCCCCAAAACTCTATTTCCTATTTCTAGTTAGCTGTGAGGTTGTGTTTTCTTAATAATTGCTATCTGTTTAATAAATATTATTGCTAGTTTAAAACTGTTTGACTGCTCACTGATCCCACGCTGTATACATAGGGTAAAAGATTCCCGCTAAGTTACCCTGCCTCTCGCTAGCTAAGAGAGAGCTCGAGTTAATTTCCCCATCTTGTTTGTGTTTGTTTTGGTTATTTGGGTGCCCCTCACGTGACCCCCAAGTCACAGGGTAACAGAGTGGTGGAGCAACGCGGGCAATCCCAGTACCCCTAATTTGAGAAGGAGTTGCAAACCTCCTCAAATTGGGCGGTACTGACTTAGGGAATGGTCAGTGAGTTGTTTTAGAACACCGGTAGGCAGGATAGAGTGTGTGTGTGTGATTTCTGTGTGTATATGCAGTAATTATGTCGGGTGGATATCTGTACCCATCTCTTGTCTTGTCCTGGGAACCACCTCCCCATCTTGGGTCTATCGTGGGCTGGGACTTTATGTGTTAGGATGCTAGCACGTCAGGAACAGTCTACACACATTCAACAAGGCACACGAACAGCACGGAAGGAGCAACCCGCACTCCTTTCGTTGTCCCTTTGAGTAGTATCTCTTTGGTTTGGCTTGTTGGTACTGGAGAAGGTGCGGGTGGTGATTCCCGGCTTCTCAGCTTTGCGGGTGTGTCCCGATTATCCGGCTTGTTAGGAGCGGGTGGTGAGTCCTGACATAGCTTTTCTGTTTAGCGGTTTAGCCCAAGGAAGAGGAGGTGCCACTCACCCAGAAAACCAGTTAGGAGCAGTTCAGTTTTGGGTTCCTTGTCCCTCTTCCCCCGCTGCTTGGCCAGGCGGTGCTGAAAGTTCCATTGGGTTCGTTACCCCCCCTTCAGTGAAAGGGTTCCATGGGCCTTGTGTGGCCTCCCTGTCCTTGAACTGTTGGCCTCGTCCTTTTGTCTTCAGTGCTGTTGAGGTGCAGAACCTGGCCTGAGTGTACAAAAGTGACCTTTGTTTGGGCAGGCTGGAGATTGGTTCCTTTCCCTCTTCCCTAGAGAAGTTCCGCAGAGTTCATTTTCCTTAGCTCCCTCAGGGGTCTAGGTGATCCTACCCGTCACTCCAGGTCCTGGTCCCGTATTTGTGTAGGAATTGTTGTTGTTGTTGTGTTGTGTATTGTGGTAGAGATGGCTAAGGAGAGCCCCGTTGTTGTTAAGGACCTGATGTGTGAGGAAGAGGTCAGAGGGAAACTGGAGAGATGGGTTTTGGGTAAAGGAAAGCGCCCCTGGAAGGACTCTGTCCTCCAGATGGCCGCCCCTTTTACCTCTCTCCAAGAAGCATACGCTGTGGCGCGTAAATCAAAGAACCCATTCAGGCTTCGAAGGATTCGTTGGCAGCTTGGGGACTTTGGCTTGCGGCCAGAGACTCTAGCAGTGCCCTAGTTGAGACCCGGGGAAGGCTAGCAGAAGTGGAAAAGGAGAATGCCTGGCTTCATGCCGAGATCGAGACCTTGCGAGCGGACAAGGTAACTTTTGCGTCCATTGCGCAAGCCTCAGCCCAGAAGTTGAGCGATGTCACCCTAGTCGCCCAGACTTGGGAAGAGAAAGCCCATGCCTTAGAGGCTGAGCTTGATCATGCCCGAGCTGCGGCCAAGTTCATGGTTGGTCAGGTCAATGAACAGCAAGAGGCTGTTAGCCACGCAGCCTGCCATAAGCAGATCGCTGCCCTGGAAAGTCAGCTCCAGACACGTAAGGCCCTAATTTCGGCAATGTGTCTGGAGCTGCTCCTGAGTTTTGCCACAGACTTGTCTGAGGACACGTTGCCAGCAGATGCCCTGGCTTCCTCTACTCATAATCCGGACTGGGATGCCCCTAAGGTGCCAGTCCACCGGGTAGAGACCAGGTCCATGACACGCAGGACCGTCCTCGCTGGTGAAGGCAGTTCTAGTTCAGATACACAGGAGACACAGGTCACTGAGACTAGAGTCCCCTGGTGTGCAACTGAGGCGAAGGCAATTGCAGACCAGTTGGGACCTTTGAACCGGTCTACTGGCATCATATGGCTAAACGCGGTGACACACTCCCACCCGACAGCCAATGGCCAGGACCTGACCCAATTGGCCCGCCTTTGCATGTCCCCTTCAGAGCTCCCTGCTCTTGAATCGGCCATGGTGGCTCAGGGCCTGGTTAGGCTCAAGGCACATGACTGGATGCAAGAGGTAGTGAGCATCCTTTTGTTACCCTGTGACTTGGGGATCCCGTGAGGGGCGCCCAAATAACCAAACAACAACAAGCAAAGATGGGGAAATTAGCTGAAGCACTCTCTTGGCTAACGAGAGGCAGGGTAACTTAGCGGGGATCTTTTACCCTATGTATACAGACTCCCTCACTGCCAGGTGGGTCGGCTCTGTCCCCATTGTGAAACGGATCTCACCCGCAGTTTACCAGGTGAAGATTCCACGGAAGAGAGGAGACTGGTTCAAGTTCTTCCACGTCTCTCAGTTGAAGGAGTGGAAGGGCCAGCCAGTCAAGCCAAAAGGGATTGTGGACGTAGAATTACCAGTAGAGGGTGTTGGGAAGACTTCCATCAGTGTAATTGCCCCTCAGATGCTTTAAATTACAGAGAGATGCCAATCGTGAACTTGTTAGAGATGTTTGTCTCCATATATGAGGCGTTCGACGAAGGTTGAACGGCCCCTGGTTTGTGGAGCAGAGGTGGAGTGCCGACCCCTCCGGGCTCCCGGTCTTTGTATATAGTTTCGCCTGGAATATAGTTCTGCTTGTTTTGGTATTGTTTAACTTGCTTTTTCTTTTGCTAGCTATTTCTTTCTTTTTCACCAGTTTGGGTGGGAGACCAAGCAGGGTCTCCTGGTTCTGAGGTAGATTGGGCCTACAGAGTCAGCCCTGATACCCTGAGTAAGGGTGAGTCCGACCAGGACGCCCGTCATCCCTGGCTTTGAGGGATGGTCTTGTGCAGTGGCGTCCCTGGGAAGTACGGGCATAGCGATGAGGGTTTAACAACCCGGCCAGACTCGTCCAAGGCTTTCCTGGCCAAGTCCAAAATCTCAGAGTCTCCTTTCTGTAGGAAAGCCTAGCCAGACCTCGAGCTGCCATGGCCTATTCAAGGGTAGGGAGCTCCGAAGGGGACATGCAAAAGAGAGTGCTTCAGCTAATTTCCCCATCTTTGCTTGTTGTTGTTTGGTTATTTGGGCGCCCCTCACGGGATCCCCAAGTCACAGGGTAACAAAAGGATGCTCACTACCTCTTGCATCCAGTCATGTGCCTTGAGCCTAACCAGGCCCTGAGCCACCATGGCCGATTCAAGAGCAGGGAGCTCTGAAGGGGACATGCAAAGGCGGGCCAATTGGGTCAGGTCCTGGCCATTGGCTGTTGGGTGCGAATGTGTCACCGCATTTAGCCACATGATGCCGGTGGACCGGTTGAAGGGTCCTAACTGGTCGGCAATTGCCTTCACCTCAGTTGCTCACCAGGGGACTCTAGTCTCGGTGACCTGTGTCTCCTGGGTTTCTGCACTACCTTCAACAGTGGGGATGGTCCTGCGTGTCATGGACCGCGTCTCCACAGGGAGGACTGGCATCTTAGGGGCATCCCAGTCCGGATTATGAGGAGAGGAAGCCAGAGCGTCTGCTGGCAACGTGTCCTCAGACAAGTCCTGGGCAAAACTCAGGAGCAGCTCCAGACACACCGCCGAAATTAGGGCCTTACGGGGCTAGAGCTGACTTTCCAGGGCAGCAATTTGCTTATGGCAGGCTGCATGACTAATAGCCTCTTGCTGTTCATTGACCTGACCAAGCTTAAATTTGGCCGCAGCTTGGGCATGATCAAGCTCAGCCTCTAAGGCATGGGTTTTCTCTTCCCAAGTCTGGGCGACTAGGGTGACATTGCTCAACTTCTGGGTTGAGGCCTGCGCAATGGACGCAAAAGTTACCTTGTCCGCTCACAAGGTCTCGATCTCGGCATGAAGCCAGGCATTCTCCCTTTCCACTTCTGCTAGCTTTCCCCGGGTCTCAACTAGGGCACTGCTAGAGTCTCTGGCCGCAAGCCAAAGTCCCCAAGCTGCCAACGAATCCTTCGAAGGCCCAAATGGATTCTTTGATTTACGTGCCAGGGCGTACGCTTCTCGGATAGAGGCAAAGGGGTAGGCCGTCTGGAAGATGGAGTCCTTCCAGGGGCACTTTGCTTTGCCCAAAACCCATCTCTCCAGTTTCCCTCTGACCTCTTCCTCACACATCAGGTCCTTAACAACAATGGGGCTCTCCTTAGCCATCTCTACCACAACAACACAAAGACTTCCTACACAAACACAACAACAATAAAATTCTTACACAAATACAGGACCAGGACCTGGAGTGACGGGTAGGATCACCTAGACCCCTGGGGGAGCTAAGGAAAATGAACTCTGCAGAACTTCTCTAGGGAAGAGGGAAAGGAACCAATCTCCAGCCTGCCCAAACAAAGGTCACTTTTGTATGCTCAGGCCCGGTTCTGCACCTCGATAGCACTGATGACAAAAGGACAAGGCCAACGATTCAGGGACGGGGAGGCCACACGAGGCACAGGGGGCCCTTTCACTGGAGGGGGGGTAACAAACCCAATGGAACTTACAGTGCCGCCTGGCCAAGCAGCGGGGGAAGAGGGACAAGGAACCCAAAACTGAACTGTTCCTATTCTGGTTTTCTGGGTGAGGGGTGCCTCCTCTACCTTGGGCTAAACTGCTAAACCCCACAGCTAGGTCAGGACTCACCACCCGCTCCTAACTAGCTGGAAAATCGAGACGCACCCGAAAAGCTGAGAAGCCGGGACTCACCACCCGCACTTTCTCCAACACAAACCGAACGAAGAACCAAGGGGGACTCACAAGGGGACAATGAAAGAAGTGGGGCTGCTCCTTCCATGCTATGTTCCTTGCTGCTAAGATGTTGCGTGTGTGTAGACTGTTCGTTACGTGCTAAAACACGTACAATCCCAGCCCATGATAGACCCAAGATGGGGAGGTGGTTTCCAGGACAAGACAAGAGAGGGGTACAGATATCCACCTGACAGAATTACTGCACATACATACAGAAATCACACACACACACACTAGCCTGCCTACTGGTGTTCTAAAACAACTCACTGACCATTCCCTAAGTCAGTACCACCAAATTTGAGAAGGTTCGCGACTCCTTCTCAAATTAGGGGTACCGGAGTTGCCCGCGTTGCTCCACCACTCTATTACCCTGTGACTTGGGGATCACGTGAGGGGTTCCCAAATAACCAAACAACAACAAGCAAAGATGGGGAAATTAGCTGGAGAACTCTCTTGGCTAACGAGAGGCAGAGTAACTTAGTGGGGATCTTTTACCCTATGTATACAGCGTCGGGTCAGTGAGCAGACAAAATAGTTCAAACTAGCAATGATATTTATTAAAGAATTATTGAGAAAAACACAGCCTCACTACTAAATAAGAAATGGAGAAGAGAGTTTTGGGGAAAGAGTGATATGTCACGAATCTCGCAGTCCTGAAGGATCCAATGGAGGGCAGGAGGGGTTGGCGCCGCGGCCGAGGGGAGCTCGCAGAACGAAGAGGCAGCAAGGCGGGAGAGCAGTCCGAACGCAAGTCTGAACGTTCCAGCGAGAGATCCGAAGAGCTCTCAGAACTGGGGATTTTTATAGGGGAAGGAATGACCGTCGGCTAGTCTGGTCTTGAGCGAAAACAATGAGTTTTGGACTGGAGATAATGTTTCCGAAAGGTCAGAATTTACATGATTGAGTTATGGTCCGAATTGACAATAGTATGGCCAGTATGTAGATGCGGCTAGCTCAGCAATTAAGCACTTAGCTCGCCAGGGTGCCCTCTCGGGGCAGAGGTCTCTTTGTTTTCCGTAATGAAGGTGTTTGTTTTGGGAGGTCCCCTAAAGCAGATCTGGAAGTATCTGGCTTGCCTTGGTGTAAACAAATGTAGCCATGCCTAGCTTCGCGCTTGTTTGGTGGCCTCACAAACACTTGCCTGGTGGCAGAGCAGGGCCGAATTATGATATCAAAACGATATCTAAAGGTTACCAAAGGCCAGGCCAGTTCACGGTGATAACACTTTGGCCCAGGCAGAGTGCGAGTGGGCTGTATGTCATGGAGCAGCAGGGTCTTCGTGAGAATCCTGAGGCTTACATGGCACGGAAGTAGCTACTCGTGATTCTGGCCGAGAAGGTACCCCTGACGGGTCGTGGGTACAATTTTGATGACATTGAGTTCAAGACTCTGTTATACGGAGGCTTGAACCACGAGACAAGATTGGCCCTGGGCTTGGTGGACCCGGCCACAACATCCTGGGAAGAGCTTTGGAACAATCTCCGCAGGGTCTGCGTCCTTACCCAAAAGCTCACAGGAATTGGGAACGCATATCGGAGGTGACATACTCCAATTACAGACCCCATTCCCAGCATAGGAAGTCCACGCTGAATTCTGTTCCACGAGGGAATTGCAACTCGTGCCCCGCTCCCCGACAGGACAGGCAGTGGCAGGGAAGGGACTCCCGTAGTCAGCCGGCAGCCCCCAAACCGTCTCCCGAGACTGGTCCTCCCTGGGAAATGTCTGGTGGGTACGATCTCACGACTCAGGCGTATTCCACGGACAGAGCCAGAGTCTGGAGCATGTTACGTTGCTGTGGACTGTACATGACCTAGTTCGACGAGCGGCCCATGTTGGAGCTTCTCGAAGCTCTAGACAAACAGTTGGCAGCGGGTTGTAGACAGCCGGTCCAGGCCTTGACGAACGGCCCACCTCCGGCTGGATACT
The DNA here is from genome assembly GCA_948472985.1 of Iguana delicatissima. Classification (NCBI taxonomy): domain Eukaryota; kingdom Metazoa; phylum Chordata; class Lepidosauria; order Squamata; family Iguanidae; genus Iguana; species Iguana delicatissima. Next base: position 857,249 of record CAOKZL010001932.1, on the reverse strand, counting down.
ACCCAACTTTGGACTTTAAGGAATAGGAGTGCCCTCAGTCCAGGAAGCTTCCCCGCAACATTGTGGCCAAGTTGCAGCCAGACAAGTGGGGAAGGTTCTGGTTGAAGGCAGGCATAGGGACCGAGGGGGGAAAGACTCCTGCCACCCTGTTAGTAGACTCTGGTGCAGCCTTGAATGTGCTGCACCCTAAATTGGTTAAGTATGGTGAACCCACACCCGAGCATGTCCAGCTCTCTGGATATGGTGTGGGGGGGGTCACCTTGCTTGAGCTTGGAAGGACAGCCCGATGTCCATAGAGACGTTTCATTTTCAGCTTTGGGCTTGCGAGAACCGTGGCGAGGACTATGGCCTTTTGGGCATCGGCTTCCTGCGGGGAAACAGGTTCACTGTTGATTACGCAAATGGATTTCTGTGGAAATTAGACCAGGGACCAGAGGAAATTTCAAGTGTGCACCGTTGTGCCGCCATTAATGCTCCCACCCCTGTAAGATGTGCGACTAGTGACCCTTGGGTTAAGGTTTTCCCGGATGTCTGGATTAAGAATAAAATCGAGTGTGGGACTGTAAAGGAAGCTTGTGTCCTAATAGAGGGCCAAGATCCCCCGCCTCAAAAACAGTACAAATACCCAACTGAGGCTGAAGAAGGCATTGGGAAAATCATGGAGGGGCTTCTCCAATGGGATGTAATTACCCCAATGCAGTCAATTTGTAACGCACCTTTGTGGTCTGTCTTAAAATGAGATGGCAAAATGCGGAGAATGACTGGATTTTCGAGCTCTAAACTCTGTGACTCCTCCCATGGCGCCGGTCGTGGCAAAGTATAATGAAATCCTGTCTGCCATTGCGGAAGGAGCTAAATATTATAGTGTCATTGATGTGGCCAACGCTTTTCATTCGATCCCCTTCACGAGGCATGTTGGTATAAGTTTGCATTAACATTCTGGGATCAACAGTATGTGTTTAAGCTCACGCTCCAAGGCTTCCATTCCAGCCCAAGTATTTGCCACGCGCATGCGGTTAAGATGTGGAACAAGCTGCAACCAGCTTCACGGTCCCACATCTTATCCTATGTAGACGACATTCTGGTTCATTCAGCCTCCAAGGAAAAGACCCGGGAAATCACACAGGAGGTGTTAGGAATCATTCAGGACACTGGCTTTAAGGCGAATAGGGAGAAGGCTCAGCTGGTTTCCACTGAAGTAAAGTATGTAGGTCTTTTTCTAGGCACTGACGGTCGCACTCCCGATGCACAGCGGGTGGAGGTGATCACGAAGTTGCCGGCCCCCACGGACGTGCATTCCCTGCGTTCTCTACTGGGAATGTTCAACTTTTCCAGGGACTTTATAGAGTCTATTGCTGCCAAAGCGAAGCCTCTGTATGCCCTGTTAAAGAAACGCCGAATGGAACTGGGGACCTGCTCAGCAGCAGGTGTTTCCACAACTTAAAGAGGATTTAATGTAGGCATCCGCTTTGGCGCACCCCTATATGGCTAAGCCGTTCCTTATTCAGTTAGCCACCTCTGACAGGAGCATAGGAGCGGTTCTATCACAACAACAGAATGGCACTCAGCGTGTGATAGCTTATGCCTCCCAAAATCTGGATCCACATGAGACCAAATTTAGTCCTTGTGAAAAGACTTGTCTTGCTCTCATTTGGGCTCTAACATGCTGGGAGTTTATGATCGGAGGCGCCCGTGTGATTGTCCAGACCCTCCGCATGCCTCTTAAGTACATTCTTTCTGGGCAGGCCCAGAATGGCCAGGTGTCTAATGCCCGTATTGCCAAATGGACTGTGTCCCTAGTGTCGCATGGGTTGGATTTTCAGAAACAGCCGCAGGACCCGGCAGCTCCATATGGTCTTATCGTGACCGGAGCCACGCATGAGTGTCCTTTACCACCCTTGAATTTCAATAATTGGCCAGTGGAATGAGGAGCCTCCCTTGAGGAAGCTCAGTTACAAGGCTTTGTGTGCTGGTTTTGTGATGGATCTTCCATGAACATGGATGGTAGCCCATGGACATGTTATGGAGCGATCCGCATCACAGACTCCTTCACCCTACAAGGGAAGGCCTGACCACACTCCAGCCAGGCAGTTGAGGTAGAAGCTCTGAAAGCTATTTTAGAGCACGAGCCGCTTGACTGCCCCCTGGCAATCTATACAGACTCAGACTGGACGGCTAAGGCTGCAACCGTCTGGTTACCAATCTGGCTCCGAAACGACTTGAAAACATCTGATGGGAAGTCCATTGCCCATCTAGAGAAATGGGCCCGTATTGCAGCCCAAAGTGAGGAACAGGTCACCCCTACGTGGGTAGCTCACGTCAGAGGACACCAAAGAAAGGGTACAGCTATCTGCATTTGGAACACTATCTGCATTTGACGCCATAGCTAAGGATGCAGCTTTGCAGGACGATGGGGCCCCCATCGCAGCTATTAATGTGAACCCCAAGCAGCAGTTGATCCCTCCCCTGTTCGATCTAGGGTTTTTACAAAAGGGAGACTCTGAGATCTTGGACTTGGCCAGGAAGGGCTCAGACGAGTCTGGTCAGCTCAAGATCTCCCAATTGGATGGAGTGTACTGGGCAGTTGATGACAGTGGCCAGCGCCACTGGATCGTGCCCAGGGACCTCTGTAGTGACATTATTCAGTTTGTACATGAACAGGGACACCGAGGGCGTGAGGTGACTCTGGATCAGGTTGCAGGACACCGGGTGGTGACCGCAGGTTAAGCAGGACATCTGTCAATGTGTAGATAACTGTTTTGCTTGCGCCATAGTCAATGCTGACCCCTCGGATCCCAAAGCTCCCATCCAGCACCAACGCATCAAGGGTCCTTGGTCGGGCATCCAAATAGATTTTATAGGTCCACTTCCCACCACACCGCATGGGAACAAATATTGCCTTACGGTTATCGATCCCTTCAGCAAGTGGATCGAGGCCTTCCCTTGCCAAGACAGTACTGTGAGCATGGCAGTGTGCTTGCTCTTTAACAATGTTTGGATATGGTGGGGAGTGTCGCAGGACGTTGACTCAGATGCCGGGGCCCACTTCACCGGTGAGGTGACCCGAGAACTGTGCAAGGCCCTGGGCATTCGCCAGCGTTTTCACATCACTCACCATCCGCAGAGTTCAGGACACGTCAAGAGGACAAACCATTCTCTGAAGGAAGCCCTTCGGAAAATGGTGCTCTCCTCCGGCAAAGACTGTGACACCAAGCTATCCTTCATCCTAATGGCCTTCTGAGGCATGGTAGCATCCCACGGCTTCACGCCACACATGGTAATGACTGGGTGGAAGATGCTGCTGCCCAAGGCGTTTTGGATTAATATGGGTCTCCCCTCTGAGTTGGAACCGGTGGTTCTCAGCAACGAGTGGGACAAGAATTTAGTCAGTCATCACAGCCAGGTACGCCGACAGGTCGTTGCCCTGCTGGGCAAGAACCTGCTCAAAATGGACAAAAGGTTCAGATGGGTCCACCGTCCCTGCCAGTGGGAGGAAGGTCAGTTGGTCCTCTATAGAAACTTCTATAAGGATAAACACTCCCTCACTGCCAGGTGGGTCGGCCTCACCCCATTGTGAAACGATTCACCCGCAGTTTACCAGGTGAGAATCCAACGGAAGAGAGGACACTGGTTCAAGTTCTTCCACGTCTCCCAGTTGAAGGAGTAGAAGGGCCAGCCAGTCAAGCCAAAAGGGATTGTAGACGTAGAGTTACGTAGAGGGTGCTGGGAAGACTCTCATCAGTGTAATTTACCCTCAGATGTCTTTAAATTATAAGGAGGTGCCAATTGTGAAATTGTCGGAGACATTTGTCTCCATATATGAGGTGTTTGACAACGGTTGAATGGCCCTCGGTTTGTGGAGCGGAGATGGAGTGGCGACCTCTCCGAGCTCCTGGTCTCTGTAGACAGTTTCGCCTTGTATATAGTTTGGCTTGCTTGGTGTTTTTTGACTTGCTTTTCCCTTTGCCAGCTATTTCTTTCTTTTTCACCAGTTTGGGTGGGAGACTAAGCATGGTCTCCCGGTTCTGAGGTAGATCGGGCCTACAGAGTCAGCCCTGATTACCCTGAGTAGGGGTATAAGTCCGACCGGGACGCCTGCCATCCCTGACTCTGAGAGATGGTCTTGTGCAGTGGTGTCCCTGGGAAGTACGGGCGTAACGATGGGGGTTTAACAACCCTCTCAGTAGAACCAGGTCTGACTCTGGAGTACCAACCTACAGCCCAGAATGGTTTCTGCTGTGGAGAGACCTCTTTCCCCTTTCTTTTTGCGTGCTTGGACTGTTAGGGTGAGAACAGTCTTGGCCATTCCTTAGTTTGTAACGCAATTCGGCCGTACATTCCAAAAGCTTATGTCCATTCTCTGACACCCCATAAGGGCTGGAGACCCACATAATCGGCAAGACGCTTGGCCCCAGTGCATTGTTTCAAATTTGCATATGTTAATAGAACATTTGCATACGTAGCCCCATCCATCCTGGACAATCTCCGGTAGCGTCAATGTCTGCTCTGGCAATGAGCAAGCGTAGCCTGTGCTTGCCTCGGATTGGTTTTGATTTCTGTCTTTTAACTGGTTTGGGAACTCTCGCCACCAGGTGAAGGCCAGAGTATAACCTAGTTCAACTAAGACCAGAGCCCACCCTAGTCACGCTGAGCAAGTGGGTACCACGTCCATTGCAAACAGGGCTTCAGCAGGAGCAACGTATGTGTGATTGTTTTAAACAAAGCTCCCTGCTCGTATGGTCCATCTGACCCCTGAGCTTTGCAGGCCCGAGCTACCACAGAAGGAACCCCCACATGGAGGCCCCCTCTACAGAGGTGTGGTCAGACCATCTTCCACCTTAATGTGACCAAGGTCTGGACGGTCACCCCTGTCTCCTCCATGTTAGCACCTTTGCCTGGCATTTTGTTAAAAACCCATTGAGGTTCCCATCATACCTGGATCTCACAATTCGAACTCAGTTCCCAACAGGCTCCATATCAGTAATTTGCATTGAATGTCCGCATTGGCTATAACTCGTGCCAGTCTTTCCTCCTACAAAAGCAATAGGTCAATGGTCCCAGACAACCGAGGCCATCCCCGGATTTGTCCGCCACCCCCGAGGCACCATGGGGGGTGTGTGAGTCCAGATACACCGTGTTTCCAGTCGAGGAGCCAAGCCTGTGATAACAACTTGTTCCAGTTGCTGCAGTTGGGGACCCCAGCCGGTCGTGCCCCAACAGACTCCACTGCCCGCATTCCTGTTTGGACTGTTCTTGTTGCTGCTTTGCAAACCCGCTTCTGCAAAAAGCTAGCACGTCTTGGCTAGCTAGATCACAAACTTGGACTTTTTTTTGCCGCTCCTGCTTTACCCGGACTCTTGCCATAGTTCCAGCCCCGCTGGAACCATCATATGCCTGCATTCTCCAGACCCCGAATTTTCCTGTTTCCGGGGGGCTGCAGAGACTTTGCCTATGCCTCACCTCCCCACGATTACGGACTTCTGTTTGTACTGCTCACATTTCGACATTGGAATTGCCTGTATTATTGGATTGCCAATTGTTCATTGGATCTGCCCGCTTTTCTCTGCTTTGGATTGTTGATATGCCCGCATCATTTGCTGTTGGACTACCAGTTGTTCATTGAACTTGCCCACGCTCAGTCCGAGCGACAGCATATTTTGGATTATTTTTGGACTTGCCCACATTCACTCTTCACTGGATTACCAACTGTTGTTGGGAATTGCCCCCATTCTCCGCTTGTTTCAGTTCTCATTGCTCATTGTTTATCGACCATTAGTTGTTCATTGTATTGCCCACATTTTTATTGCCCATTGTTCAAACCATCATTGCATTTTGCTATTGCAACTGTACCTTTTTGCATGTAGCTAGGGTTAGGATGTTGTTAGTTAGGGACTGCTTTTACTAGTTAGAAATGTTGCAAAATCCCTTGGTGTGATACGGCTCCGGACTCTGCAGACCTCTATTCAGCTCTAAATTCATTTTGAAATATTTAATTGGAAAATGATCAATTTGTGTCAAATTGCTCATTTTTGGGGGGGGGATTGTTATCACCGTGAACTGGCCTGGCCTTTGGTAATCTTTAGATATCATTTTGATATCATAATTCGGCCCTGCTCTGCCACCAGCCAAGTGTTTGTTAGGCTACCGAACAAGAGCGAAGCTAGGCATGGCTATTAACTCCTGAATCATTTCTGTTTACACCTAAGCAAGCCAGAAACTGCCAGATCAGCTTTAGGAGACCTCCCGAAACAAACACCTTCATTACAAATGCGTGTTAAAACAAAGAGACCCTCTGCCTGGAGATGACACCCTGGCAAGCTGAGTGCTTAACTGCCAAGCTAGGTGTATTTGCATACCGGCCATACTATCGTCAATTTGGACCTTAACTCAATCATGTAAATTCTGACCTTTCGGAGACATTGTCTCCAGCCCAAAACTCATTGTTTTCGCCCAAGACCAGACTAGCCCACAGTCATACCTTCCTTAATAAAACCCCCCAGCCCCGAGAGCTCTTCGGACTTGCGTTCGGACTGCTCCAGAGTGCTATCTATCCTTGCCGTCGCTTTGTTCTGCAAGCTCCCCTCAGCCGCTGTGCTGAGTTTCCTTCTCTTCAATTGGACTTTGCCAGGACTGCGAGATAGGTGACGTATCACCCATTCCCCGATAACTCTATTTCCTTTTTCTAGTTAGCTGTGAGGTTATGTTTTCTTAATAATTGCTATCTGTTTAATAAATATTATTGCTAGTTTAAAACTGTTTGACTGCTCACTGACCTGATGCTGTATACATAGGGTAAAAGATTCCCGCTAAGTTACCCTGCCTCTCACTAGCTAAGAGAGTGCTCGAGTTAATTTCCCCATCTTGTTTGTGTTTGTTTTGGTTATTTGGGCACCCCTCACGGGACCCCCAAGTTACAGGGTAACAAAACCATTAAACCATGCTGGGTCCCATATAATTTAGAGATAAGAAATATGATAGTGGTGTCTTTCCACCAGGTCTGCACAACAAACACATCCAGTTTCATCTGATTTTGGAGTTTAAAGAGAATCAGACCTGGTCAGACAAGAGACCATGGACAAACTTTCTGACTTAGTATAAGGCAGCTGCCTAAGAAAAGTAATTTTTAAATAATTTTAAATCTTCAGTGCAGATTTAAAGGTTGATGAACACTTACAGACACAGCTTTACAAGGCCTCTATAAAGTTCTTAAAATGCCTAATATAATTAATACAAACTAACAGGATACATGTACTGAGGACAACACACATGCTTCTTGAGAGTGTAAAAATTAATGAGTTTGCAGTTTGCAAGCCATCTCAAATCTCATCACTGGGAAAAATGCATAATATAAATGAGCAAAACCATCATCATCTTGGTTATCATTCTACCATTACACATTAAACAATTTACAATGTTAAAAAAGTCACAACTAAACCAGACCTAACCAGCATCCTCAAAAACAGCAAATTGTCAACAGACATTTGAAAATCTAAAACCACTAAAAGCAAAAAAGTCCCCAAGGACAATAACGTGATGTCTAATGGTCAGGAGTTTGGTGCCAGGTGAAGAGACAAGGTGGACGTTACATTATTTAAAATACCATCACTTGATAGGGATCCTCTCCCCTACAAAAGCATGGATGCTCATATGATTGGGCCTCATGTTGTCTTAATGGTCAGGCAGCTTTATAGCAATATATTCAGTACTTCAGTTGTCTGGTTCTTCAGCATTTGGGATACGGATGGACAACTTATGACCCTGCTCATCTGCTGAACTGCAATTTCTATCATTCCTTCTATAGTGGCTAGGGCTGATGAGAACTAAGAACATTTCCTCACGACACTCTTATAGTGCGATAATTCCACTTTCAAACTCCTATGGAATCCTGGGGTTTGCAGTTCTGGGAAGGGCTGGCTGGCCCCTCCCAAAACTGCAAACCCCAGGATTCCATAGGAGATTGAAAGTGGAATCATCGCGCTATAGAGTGTCGTGCGAAATGGCCTTAGTCAAACAGCCCCTGGAAGGCCACAAGTTGCTCATCCCCAATTTGGTACTTAAAACAACTGTTTGAATTATGCCAGGAAACAAATCTGCAGGCAATAAAGAAGGCTGGGTATGGCAAAATGTGCTTGTTTTGCTGACTCCCTTAACAGCCTTGTAGACGTATTAAGAGATAGAAGAGAATTTGAAAACAGTCTCCAAAAAGGCAGCCCCATAGAAGGTCAGGATGGTGTAATGGTTTAAGTGCTAGACTAGGATTCCAGAAGACCAGGGCTCAAATCCCTGCTCAGCCATAGAAGCCCCCTGGGAGACTTTGGGCAGGTCACCCTCCTTCAGCCGTAGAAAGCCTCCTCTGAATAAACATTTCCAAGAACAGCCTACGATGGGGTAGTCATAACTTGGAGCTGACTTAAAGACATGCAAGAACAATAGCTAGATCTTATCCATGGATTCTTATGGCGTGTTCTGTAACCAGGAATGGGCACGGTGGATTCATCACGTGGTTGTGGTTGTTTTTAGCAATTGCATTTGAAGTGTTCGTTTCAAATATTACAGATGGCTTCATTTACGCAGGCAGTTACTGTTACTGTATCTGTCATGTCAGGAGCTGGCAAGTGCAGCTTATGGCTTATACGTGGCTCTCAAAGGGCCCTAGTGTGGCTCCCACACACACTACTTACGTCCTCTGGGAGATGACAAATGTTCAAGGTCTATTTACAGTATTTATACCCCAATGTGGTGTAGGAGACCAGGGTTCAACTCTTTCCTGCTTGGCCACGGAAACCCAGTGGGTGTGACCTTGGGCACATCACATGCTCACAGCCCTGGAAAACCCCATTATATGTTTGCCTTAGGGCTGCCATAAGTCAGAAATATCTTACAGGCACACAGCTACATCATTTATACCCCAACCTTCAACCAAAAAGTTTCCCAGAGTGGCTCACAAGTTATTCAGTCTAGTTATTTAATTGCAAGTTATTCAATTACAATCTAAATAAAGCACAGAACACAAGGAAAAGGGGATGGCAGTGGTGGAGGAATTAAATCCAGCAGATACTGTCTGCTCTTCTCTCCCTCGGAGACCACAGCAGTAGCAATTGGGGTGGAGGGAAGGCATTTCCTCAGCTGCTGGGCTTAGGTACATGGAGCTTTTCAAGATTCCCCCTGACTTCATTTTTTTTAAGGCCCAAGGGCCATCTGACCACATCCCCCCTGCCCCAATTGGCAGTGACTTCTGGTTTTGGGATTTTGAAAAAGCACCCTTCTAGAATTTAAAACAATACCTTAAAAAACATGGCCAAATTGCCTTCCTACAGTCCCTAAAGTACACAGAGAAGGATCTGGTTAATTTTTTTTTTTTTTTTAAAAAAAGGTGTGGGCAGGTGCTTCCCTCTCAGTTTGAGAGGGTCAGATGGGGTCATTGGCTTTTCGGAGGCTGCTCAACCTTGCATTACATTGTTTTACCTACATTCTTTGGTAACAAATTATAATCTTGAGGAAAGAGAAGAGTTTATTGTGTGTTTTTTTAAAAGGATGACACACTGTATGGAATGTCCCTGCCTTTTGATCAAAAACAATTTCTCAGCAAAGCATTGATCCCTTTCATAGTTAATCAACTGTGGATTGGGAGTGATGACTGCAGTCTAAAAACCATGAATGATTTCTTACAGTTACTTTGTTCATGTTAACATGAAGGCTTGTATCTCAGTTGTATAGCCCCGCTGCCAGCAAGGAGAAGGTTCCAGATTGGATCCTTGGCATCTCTGTCCAGAAATGGCTAGAGAAAACTTATGTTGGCCACCCTGGTAACTACAGCCTTTTGAAGAACTAGATGGACCAAGGCCTGAACTTGTATAAGTCAAATTCCTATGTCAGAGTCTTCTCTGAGATCTGAAGGATGCAGTTACTGGCTTTTGACCTTTTTGGACAGCCCACAGCTGTGGCTATGGAGACACAGTAGAACTGGTCATCAACCAATGTGGTGGAGAAAAAAAGTTTCATCATGTGACAAATGTTTGAGAAAACTTTCCATTCAGGCTTCCCATGTCTAATAAGTCTAGGGGTCACAGATCAAACACTGAGAGCAGAACTCTACCTGTAGGGAGTTCGTCCCCTGCCACCCAGCAGCCTGGTTTTGGTGTCCTTTTAGCATAACGGATAATTTTTAAACAGCTGTTCAGTGATCTAGAAAGGGCTAATTTGTATTTGTGACCTTGTCAGATATTGTTTTGCATTAGCTTGGCAGTCTAAGGCTAGGAAAAGTATGAAGGCTAACAGCCTGGGGAGGTGCATTTTCCTTTGTCACTCATCTACTTGTAAAGCTCTCATAGCTATTGAAGGGACAGGATGGGTCACCCTTGCACACTTTTGCTTCTGTATATATAAGTATTGGGAGCCCATCTTCTATCAGTCTCGGTCTGAGGAGGTGTGCGCACCAGTTCAGGAGCCCCATATAGCCATGTATGGGGAATTTGATCATAGGGCAAGAATAGACTGGGTGCAATTAGTTGTTTAGGGGCCTAAATTTATCATTAGCTGTGAGGATGCCCTCACAGCTGGGGACCCCATCAGTGAAAGGACTGGGGAGCTTCACTGCTGTGTACCACCTGCTGCCCCATCCATCGCTAATAAAGCTTATCTTATAGCAGTAATGACTATCATGCTCAACACCAAATGAAGTATAGAACTACAGTACACCTGCTTCCAGAACAGAACTGTGGAGTCTTTTTCATCTCACTGAATACAGAATGGAACGTCCTTTCCATCTCTGGATTCTTGTAAATCATTAGACTGGATGACCCCAGAAATCTGAAATGTAACTGTAATAGGCTGGAAGCCAGAATCATTGAATAACTTTGTGAAGAGCACAGATCAGATTTCTAAATCATGGTGGGCAACGGGAAAAGAACAAAAAAATAATAAATAAAAAAATGGGAAGACTGAAATTTGGTACAACCAGATTTTCTTCATTTAAGTCTGCATGCTACAGCTCTGTGCAAAGACACAACCATAAATGCAGCTCTGTGCCCAGCATCCAAATTCATTTCCTCTGCAGACACCTGCCAATCAGCTGCCAGCAAAAGAGCAGCAAGGACAGCAACCTTTCCAGGTCAGCAGCTTGACAGAGAAACATAAAGTTTCACAATTCAATCAATGCTGAAGGTTGAGCAGCTTCTTTTGAGACAATGCATTATGTCTGAATTAGCCAAAACATCCTTAATAAATTCATCTGCCCATCCATCCAGTTTTCTTCTTGCTTATGCAGTGCAAAGCAGTTTACAAGACACAGGCAAGGCAATCCTTATATATGTCTACTGTGAAGTGCAATGGGGTTTAGTCTTGGGCAAATGTTTGGTAGGGGCTGGAATTGTGTGGCCATCCAGATGTCATTGGATAGCAAATTCCATCAGCCCTAGCCAATATACCCAATCATAAGGAATTTGGGAAGCTCTAGTGTGACAACATCTAGGAATCTGCATGATTCCTGCCTCTGATGTATAAGATAGTGGCCTGAACTATGTAAAATGTTGGCACCATCTGTGAGCAGGTATGCTTTTAATGGGCTTGTGTAACAAGATATATAAGAAGTGGCTTCCCTGACACCACAAGAGCTCCAGGCAGGACACTCAGGTACAATTCTGCTCTGCCTCCATCGTCCCAAGCTGGCTCCCTCTGTCCGCTCTGTAATCCCACTGAATTACACCAGCAAAGCCTTTCACTCCTCTGGTTTTCAACAGAATTCTGGCCTAAGTGTTTGATGCAGCATGAAGTTTGACCCTTTGGCATAAACAGCTCTTGCTAGTGAAAATATAGAGAGATGCAGGACAAAAATGGTCCTAAGATATCCCACTGTTAATTTCAGTTCTGAAATAAAGAACATATTCCAGGGTCCAGACACAGGAATACAGTAGACCCTCCATATTTGAGGGGGCTCTGTTCAGCAAAAATATGAATGTTCACATCCCATATTATAAGTGCATGAGGATGCTTCAGTGTGTTCACATTGCTGCCATTTTAGGTATAGGATGTGATGCTCCACATTAGTTGGAAGTCACAAATATAGAGGTCATTTAAACAAAGAGTCCATTTTATTTGGTTTTAACATTAAAATTTTGTTGTTGTTAACTGTCTTCAAGTTAACCTTGACCTATGAAGACTCCATGAATGAGTAATCTCCAAGCCCCCCTGTTATCAAAAGCCAGCTCAGGTTCTGCAAAATTAGGGCTGTGGCTTCCTTGACTGTCATTAGAATAAAAAGTGAAATAAAGCATTAGTATTCATGTTCAATAGGTATCAAATATCTTGCTTAAATTAATCATTTGACCCATTCAGACTGACCTCTGGTGTCTGAAACAATTGGAACTGATCAAGTTTTGTTATGAGTCTGAGAGTCACAGCAAAGGAGATTTTGTAGACCTAACATCCCTTCAGCAGCCCTTAGGAGGAAGGACAAACTAGTACAGGAGGATAAACTCAAACAGTATGTTTTAAGCTGTCTGTAGTATGATGACTAACAGTACTGCTGGATTTAAATCATCCCTTCTCTAAGCATAAATACAGTGACCCCAGAAAGTGTTTGTGCAAATAATGATTCAGTGGAGCTCTGTCACATAAGGCTGTTTAATATCAAAACGAAGGCCAGAAGGAGCATATGGGATAAGAGGCATTGCATGAGCTCAGGCAAAGTTTTCAGACTGAACTTTAAAGAGAGATGTATTCTGAGGGAGCAGAAAATCAGAGACACTAAAAGATACAGGGAAGATGTATTTTGGGACTGGGGAGAGAGGGAACGATGACAGCTTCATTAGTTCTTGACTAAAAGGCAGTCATAAAGAGGACAGAAAATATCTACTTAGCAAATCTTCTGAGGAAAGAAGTACCAGCAATGAGTTCAACGAAAGTTTAAACAGAATCTCAGAAAATATTACTGTTTGTTTAGTTGGCAGTGAAACAGAACCAAATTCATAATTGTGGCTTTGTTCATTAACTTAGAATATGAACTTCAACTAAAAGGAACTGAGGGAAAGTTGGGTGTTGAACTTGACCTATCCAGTCTTATTTTGTTAGAAGTGTATTTTAATATAAAATTATATCAAGTAGCACACAAACACTATAAATTAAATAGCCCAGCATTTTCCTCCCAAAACGGCCAACTAGATGCTTTTGGGAAGATTCTAAGTTGGACAGAACTATGCTCCCTAGCAACTGATATTGCATACTGGCTCTGATACTGGAGGTAATATCCACCAGTCATGATTATGAGTGACAGTTGCTGGCATCCTTATCTTCCAAGAACTGGTCTCACCCCCCTTTTAAAACCATTCTGAGTGACAGTTGGTAGCTGTCACTGGAGTGAAGGATGCTTCTCCAGGGAGTCATCCCATGATAGTCCTCTTATGTTTAAAGGCCTGTCACCAACCGGGAAGGACCAATTTGCAGACACAGTTGTCAACCAACAGGGATTTGGCAGAAGGGTAAAAAAAAAAAGGATCTGCACAACTGTGTCTACCTACGTTGTGGCTCTGCTGTTAGCGTCACAGGTACCATGTACTTTTGGAAGTTTGTGGGGAACCTACATTGTACAAATGAAGCTGAGATGCCTGAAACAATTGTTGAACATCCTACACTCAAGAAGAAACTAGTTGTGAACTCAGAAAGTATTTTTTTTAAAAAAAGAACAACACCTGTTGTTTTTGTTAGTCTGGCAAGGATGGTGATCCATTTCATTTCATGTCTGATTTGTGACAAGCAGCAGCACTATACGCACGAAACCTAAAAGGAGTTACATAATTCCAAAGCATGTCCATGCTATGAAGAACATAAGAAACGCCATTTAGATTAAACGCCTACCTAGTCCAGCATTCTGATTGCCCAGTGCCCAGTATATAACCAGAAAACGACATAAAGAGACATTCTGGGGGGTGACGTGCAGCCTTCTTGGACTGACAGCCCCATTATTGAGCAAGTTGTTTAAATACAATTTCTCACTGAACTTGTGTGAACCAGCTGACTTGCATAATGAAATGAACTTTCTACAGAAAAAAACAGCAGGTGAAAGATTGCTGATGAAACAGGTTCAGAGTGTTGGCTTCTTTTGAGTGCTAAATTAGTACTATTCATCCTTTGCCAACAAGGTGCTTGGCATTATGTTCATTTATATATCAAATTTCCTTCAAAGGATTCCAGGTGGCTTCAGTTTTGTGAACCCTAGTATCAGTAAAGAAGTGTTTACAAGGAAAAACTGTTGGTCTTGCAAAACTCAAGTCGATCTCTTGCTTCATTTCTTGATCCTAGGCCAGATCTCCTACAGTCTTTGATTCTATTCTGTTTCCTACTATTACATTCCAATCGCCTATAATTAACAAGAAGTTCTGTTTTGGTTTGTGATCAATTTCTTCCAGGATTCCTGCACAGAATCTTTCAATTTCTTCTTCTTCTGCCTCTGTAGTTGGAGCATAAACTTGGACTAAGGTTATACTGATGTATTTTCCTAAAGTCTTGTTGACATGATTCGGTCAGACTTTGCATTGTATCCTTCGACTACTTTTGCTATATCTCTCCTTAAATAAAATAAACTACATAATTGGAAGCAGAAGACGGAGAAAATTCATTCTCTCTGCAACAAGAAGACCAGGATCAGATTATGGCACAGACCATGAACTATTAATTGCAAAAGTTATAGTAAAGCTAAGAAAGAAAACTAAACCAATCATCATGCCAAAATACAACCTGAAGAACAGCCCCATAGAATTTAAAGATAATGTGAAAAACAGATTTACACTATCAAGCCTAATTGACAGGGAGCCAGGAGAATTCTGGACTGAAGGTGGGGACATCATCAGGGAGGAATGCAAAAAGACACTATCTGTAGCCAAAAAGAAAGAGAAGTCTTAGTGGATAACAGACGAAATTCTTCAAGGAGTTAAGAACAGATGATGAGCCAAAGGAAAAAGGGACAGAAATAGAGTCAGAACCTTGAATGCAACTCTTTAGTAACTTGTGTGCATAGACAAGAACTATAGTCAGCCCTCCATATTTGCAGATTTGACATTCATGGGTTTGATTATCTGTGAGTTTTTCCAACTCCTACTTCCTCCACCTCAGGCACTTTTCTTCAGGGAAACTTTCGCTCTCAGTGGCTCCAATCAAGCTGTGCAAATCTTTTAAAAGTCTGCCTCCAGTCCTTCTTCTCCTCTACCAGCCACTGCCTGGCCAGCTCAGGACAGCTTGTAGCCCAATTTCTCAGCACCACAAACACTCTCCCATTGCCCCACTCATACTCAAGGAAGGAGATGGGCAAGAGAGAGAAAGTATAGGGCCACCATGCAACGCTCTCCTTTCGCTGACCTTGTTTGGACCCTGGGTGCCTGCTTTCCCTACCCTTGCCTCAGCCTCCTTCCCACAGACACACACATTTTGATATTTGCAATTTTTTACTTTTGTGAGAGTCCTGTTCCCCTAACCCTAGTGAATGTGGAGGGCCAAATATACTGTAATAATCAATGAAGAGAAACAGAAGGTGAGAACAAAAAAGGCCATATCATGAGAAGACGCAACTTAATTGGAACAATAATACTACTTGGTAAGGTGGAAGTCAGTAGGAAAAGAGGAATACTGCACTACAGATGGATAGACTCAACGAAGGAAGATATGTCCCTGAATCTGGAAGACCCAAGCAGGGCAGTTGAGGATACAGGGTGACTTGTAGGTATCTTATTCATAGGATTGCCTTAAATTGAAGTCAGCTTGATGGTTGTTAATAACAAGAATCAACAAAACTATCTCAAATTTAGGCTACAGAGATATGTCTGGTTCCAATTAATATGGTACAAACCTTTTTTGTTTGGAGAATAGCAAAATAAATAAATAACCATTACAACCCTGTATAAATTGCATTTATAACAACATCATCTAGTGAGCTAAAATCAAACCCTACCTGCCAACTCCTGGAATTCTTAAGGCAAGTGTCTTGTTGAGGTATTTGCATATTTGTGTTGCAGAACAGAGACAGAGACCCACGGATTAAGGAAAATTGTTTGTTTGTCTCAGTAGGATCATTCCCAAAAGACTGAGCCCCACCTCTTCATATTCACAGCAATTTATACATTTCCAGTACAATCATCACATGTTCAAGAAACGGAAACAGATCTGTTGTACATAAGTTCCCACCATTCTCTAGCGTAATCTTACAAATGTTGCAAAGTATGGGAAGCATAAGCGTAGCGTGCCACATTTCATCCTCCCTAACATTTTATCTTACAGAGCTCTATTGTATTCCCCTCCAACACAAAGAGAGAGGGAGACTTCATCTGCAAAGACAATTTACTGTTTTTCCCACACCTAGTGGTCATCTAGCCTGACCTGAAACTGTCTCCACCACATTTGAAGAAGAGACTAATCTAGAGATATGCATAAAATAAAAGGAGCCCTGGTGACGCAGTGGTTAAATGCTGGTACTGCATCTCCAGGCTGACTCAACCTTCCACCCTTCCGCAGGTGGGTAAAATGAGTACCCAGTTTCTTGGGGGCAATTAGCTAAACACATCATAAACCGCTTAGAGAGCACTTAGCCGATAAGCGCTATAGAAATACACATGCTATTGCTATGTATACATATTCTATCACTACATCCCTGTGTGTCTGGTATCATTCCTCATGTTCAAAGGTTGAGCATAACAACGAACATAGGACTCCCTCACCATAATTATTGTGATCCTGTGATTGACAGTCCTGATAAGAACACTTCAATTTTTAACATTTAATTTATATCCCACCTTTCTCCCAATATGAGATGCAAACCAAAATCACAGGAGGTCTGTGACAGTGTTCAACCAAATGGAATTAGAAAGTCCTGTCTAGACTTTTGTGGTCATCATACAAAGTTCTGAAATGCTGCTAGGTGAGCAGTGACGCTAGTGCAAGGTCTACAGGTATACCCACATCCGTGTCCCCAGTTTAGCCCTGCATGTGAACAAATGGACACTTGAAAAGGGTTCAAGTTGGCAAGAGAAATTGGTTTATGCTGAGGCCCCCACACAGATGAGATGTTAGGGAAAGACTACTTCAGACATTCCCATGCTCTATTTTTCATGTTTAATAGTCTTCACTAAAGTACTATTAAATGACAGAAAATGATGCTCAGTAAAGTATAACCCAAAGAAAACAAATTAATTAACATTGTTTCGACCTTAAGATATGTTGCTTTCTGCTATACATGTATCTAGAGAGTTAAACTCACATCCAAGCATTCTGAACTAAATCAAATCCCAACTTTATTTCTGAAGCAACTATAAATAAAGACAAGTAATGGTTAGATGAGTTTTAAAAAAAAGATAAGAAACATACACTCTCCAAACTGAAATAAGGAAACAGAGGACAACCAAAGAACAGGGAAGATATCTGCCAAGGCCTAGTTAATCAAACATGACACAAAGAGTCAGGCCAGATCAGCTGCTAACAGATCTTTATACAAAGAATAGCACAGTTGTAATTACAATTTAGGGTAATAAAACATATAATTGAAATAGGTGAGGCAGAAACAACATGAATAAAGTTAATTGGTGTCTCTGATTCAGTGAGCAATTAGTGAAAACTGTGTATATCAATCAAACAATTTGCTACCAACCACCCCTAGCTGAAATAACAAAGTATATCTATGAACAAGCCAATTACTTCAGTCCAGGGTACTTCCAAACAAGTTTGAGGTGGCACTTTTAGGTATCCTATCAGTGGCATCAATACAGAGAAAATTAAGTTGTTCTTGGGTGTCCACCTGGATCGGTCATCCTGCAGGTTATTTTCATTTTAAAATTTTCATCTTGTTATCTTCAGCCTTAGCGTTTCTATAGCTTATCCAGTCTCTCATTTCCTTCTGCATGCCTAGGCTTTGTTATTTCACTCTTCTAATTCCCCGTCAACTTTACAAACTGCAATTAAATGTCCCCTTTTGGGTTATTCAGCTCACTCCTCTGGATTCACAGTTCAGGCCAAAGGAGGTTTAAAGTGCATGCAATTATTTTCCTCAGTCCTTTAAAAACAAAACACCCACCCATACATACACACACACACACACTTCAATCAGGAGTAGAGAGTCAGCGGGTGAGGAAGCAAATGCTTAACCCTTTCCCAGTCTGCCACTTCCCCACACTTAAGCAGCCCAGCTTCCTTGCCACCCACTACCTCTATTTTTTCCCATTCCCATCACCTTGGCCACTAAAGGCAGGGAAGTGGGGAGAAAAGCTGATGGAGTGGTGATCTGAGTGGAAAAACAGTAGTCCATGAAAGAGTTAAGTATCTTCTTGCCTGGTCTCCATTGATCGTTCACTCTCACAACTCCTAACTCCTAACAAGAGAGGTTACATACAAGAGTACTAATATCTTTGGCCCAACTGGAAGTGAGCAATGAAACCTCCATGTGTAGACATTATACAAGCAGCATACGATTCTGAACATCAGGTTGGTAGATTGCTGCTCTGACCAGTGATGAGTTGAGGGCAGAGCAGAAACCAAAGGTTCTCTATAGCAGCATAAAGAAAGCTGCAGAGGGGTGCCCACTAGCATCCCCAAATCCCATCTAGTCTTGCTGGGGCTTATGGCAAGGCAGGAACTGCGTGAACTCTGATGCCTTTCATTTGATAACTGATCTTGGCACAGGCCCTATTTATGTCAGCGTGTCCCTGAGTGCAGCACAGACTGTGAACTTTGTTGGCCTGTGCAAAATTCCAGTCCAATGGAAATGGGGCAGGGTGGTGGTGGTGTTAAGCAACAGATTGTGACGTACACAAAGCAAGGACAGACCTTTGTGCTTTTCATAATCCAGTGGCTAAGATGGCTGGGAGATTCTGGGTGTTGTAGTCCCAAATAGTAACCTCCTCAAGCTTTCTTTTCAAGTACATTATTTGAACAGACCAGGATCTGGACAGAAGAGAGCTTAGACAGCTCATTGGAGATCAGTGTAGTGAAATCAATGAAATCTTCTACAGACAAGTTTTTTCAGAGCTGTTGGAAAAGCAACGAGCATAAGCAGCTCAGCAGTGCTGCTGACACCAAGAGTATATTCACTTGCCAGGTAGCAACACCTTTCTCAGAAAACGGTCATATTCAGGAGCTCAAAGGTCAACATTTTCCTCTGTTTCACACAGCTACTGTGCTGATGATCCTTGAATCATCTTTTCATTTGTTTCCCCATCTAACTGCCAAACAGCAGTAATGACTGGTTTTCTGTTATGGCTCTGCTCTTTAATAGAGACTGCAATAAAGGGAAAAACAACAAAAAAGATTGTTTCTGTTATGATGTTGCACTACAAGTAATGACAGGGTTGTCTTCAAACTGATTTCTCATTAACCACCAGGGCTAGTTTGCCACATCAAGCCTTTGGCTCCCAGGCATTTAAAACTTCCTTTGAAGAAATGAAAGGAAGTATTGGAGAAAGCATACATATAGACGGCCCCACTTGCCACAGAATAAAAATGCACTCAGCATTGTATTAACAGAGACAAGAAACATATATGGATCAGATTCCCTGTTGGATTATGGTCAATGTCTTTCTAGGAAACAACAACCCCAAAACAGTTTCAGTTGGGCTACAGTTGTCTATAATAGTTAAGCTGTTGATTAACTGTTAACAATTACTTAAGCTTGTTTTCTGAACTCCTCTAGAGAAAATGTTTAATGTCACAGAACCAATATTTAACCTTTAAATCTGAAGGCTTGGTATACTTGCCATAAAATGGACTGTTGTTTTATCTGGGTGCTTCATACATATTATCAAGGTAGTTCACAAATACATGGTTATGAGAAACTATGCATTACCATCATATCTATTTATATGCAGGGTTTCCAACCTATGGTTAACGCAGCTTGCCAGTACAATAAACAAATCAGCACTTAGGTACAAGAGAAATGCTAGCATTTATGACCAATACAAATCATAACCTTCACAAAACTATATCAAGATGAAGTGGGTAGTCTCCTCACCTTAAGGGCCATGTTCCTTCCTATATAAGTTAGATAAGCAAGGGCCAAAGCAAAATGTGAATGGAGCTATACAAGGGCTTGCCCTTTCTCACCCCCTCATCCATGTACCTATTTAATCACATACACAGAACTATCAAGAGCCAGTGTGTAGTGGTTTGAGCACTGGACTGCAATCTTGGATATCAGGGTTTGATTCCCTGCTCAGCCATGGAATCCCAGTGGGTGAGCCTGGGTGTTTCACACACTCTCCGCCCAGAAAATCCTGTGATAGATTTGCCTTAGGGTCGCCATAACTCAGAAACTACTCGAAGGCACACAACAACAAGAAGAACAGCAAAACTATTAAACCACAGAGACAAACATGATTAGGTTAGTGAAACAGAGTGGCCTGATCCCACTGAACCCAATCAATTTTCACACTAGCTGGTAAATCAGAGACAAATGAACAACTGGCAAAGCAACTCCTTCTGCACTACTTTTCCTGACAATTAGGATGGGAAGTAGGGAGAGAGGAAGAAAGGTTAAACATTCCCTTTTCATAGTCTGCCCTACTGGTCAGGAACAAAATGAGCAATTTCTCTGGACTTTCTAATGCAGGCATATTCACTACCTCTTGTTTCTGAGGAGGGGAAGGCCTCCTCTGGGCTAGTTGAGAAACACTGTTAGGGCATACTGGGCCACAGGCTGGGACCTCCCCACAACTGGTTTTTAAGGGCTACAACATTTTGCTCTTGACCACCATTTTACAAGTCTTAGGAAGTCATCAGTGATGTCTTCCCCTATAACAATGCCAAATATCTGCGGTGGATGCTCCTCTTCTCCCTCTGTGTCACTACCTTTACTGATCAGCCCTCTTCAAATTTGTCTCAATTTTATTAAAGAATCACTTTTACTTAATTTTGAGAGACCTCACCTGTCATCTTCAACCTCTGATTGTGACTACCACTAGTACCCATTTCAGTAATGGTAAATAAGTCAGTGAGATATGCCTGCTGTAACACGGATGCATCACCTAAAAGTAAGGAATATGCATCTTGCAATTCAAGTGAAACCAATATCATCAAAATTCCAGAAGTGGACCTGTTCAGCTGGGCATATTTTACACAGAACTAGAGACAGAATCCTTACCATCATGTCTGAACCTGGGATGCTGGCTTCTTGATCCCAGACAAGCTAGATTCATAAAGCACAAACAAACTTTCGTTTATAAGCCTCATTGGTAAAGAATAAATAAACCAAGATCCTCAATTTGGATGCCAAGGAATACCTTCCATCTCTTTTTAATTTAGATAGCAGAGTACATGGGACAAGCCAAAAAGGACTGAATGAGCTACATGTCTAATAGGAAGCTCAGAGATACAGGATTCACCAGACTTCTTATCACTCTCTGCAAAAATCTGGATATCTCCTTTACATACATACTTGCTATTTCAAGAAAGCATGCAAAGGGAGAATAACCCCTCCCCATCCCCACTACATTACAAACAACTTCTTACATTTCATGTTAGCACAGTTATCTAAATAACTTGTTCAACAGCTCAATGATATATTTTTATTATTCCTTCTTTCCCTTTCTCTTTGTCTGTGTGTGTGTATAAAAGATTGTATGCCTTTGGCAAGACCCACTGTTTCTGGTTGCTATACTTGTAAAGTGCCATGTACATAGAAGGCGTTGTAAAATAAAAGATAATAACAAAATTTAGGAAACAATTTGTAGTGGATACAAACTAGGAAACGCAGTAAGGAATTTTGCTGTAACTGTGCATCTCATTATGCAAATCTCTACACTCGAGGTTTTGGTAGTAATTGCCTTTCCTCTTTTGAATTTCTGTGGGTCTGATATAGCCAACTACTAAGAAGATGAATGAAGCATGAAACTATAACCTGCATGAGAAGCCAACTATTAAAGAAAGAATGCAAACAAATTCACATTAGGCAATGTTTTTGCATAGCAGAACAAAGCTGTAGCTAGTTAACTGGCAAGTTAACTCACATACCAGCATATCTCAACAGCACAGCTGAGGAACCTTAATGCAGACACATTATAAACCTAGACCATTTCTGCACTACACTGTTATAGTGCTACTATTCCACTTTCAACATCCTATGGAATCCTGAGGTTTGCAGTTTAGGGAGGAGCATTTAGAATTCTCAGCCAGAGCTCTTTAGCCTCAGTAAACTACAAACCCCAGAATTCCACAGGATGTTGAAAGTGGAATAATAGCGCTATAACAGTGTAGTGCAGAAATGGCCCTAGATTTTGTTTTGGTTAGCATGAAGTCCAGAAAACTGAAGGAAGGTGAGACAGGGATCTGAGGAAGAAATCACCATTGTCCTTCTTTGGAGCTTCTTTTTTTAAGAAACAAATCAACTTGCCTAGGATTGCAGCCACAGAAATACTTACAACATCTTCAAAATGAAGAAATGGCTGTCATCTCTTCCAATATTTCATCTTAAAACTTTGGCCTATGCATACTTTATAATACCATGCTTATTCAATATGTATAAAATGCTTAATTTTTTTAAAGCACCATACAGAGATTAAAAAACAAAACAAGATATTCCCTTAGGGTTCATAGTTCTCCACCCTGCTTAATGGCCAGCCAGATGTGGAAGTATGGAAAAATCAAAAGCTTGCTCCCGCTTTTGCAACCCTTGGGCTGGTCCAAATAAAGGACAGCAGTACTGTGGATCCAAGTATGACTAAGTGTATTTGTTACTTCATTGCTTAATTAATTAACATTTCTGTATCTGGGGAGATATTGTTGAGTGATTCAGAGTGAAATTCAGCCCAGAGGGATAGCCTGAGAGAAACTTTTGTACAGTTGTGGAGGGATAGTTTCAGAAGAATCTCTTTCTTTTACAGCTACAGACTAAGGTTCTTTGAAATGTCTTTCTCACTTTATGAAAATTTTTAGGGCAAAAACAAACAGAAGCATCAACAGGAAATCATGGGAGAATTACAATTTGAAGATTTTGGCATTTGGACCATGCACAGAATTTTGTAAACGAAGTAGGGTATTTGCTCAGTACAAGCCTTTTGTATCGGTGCCTCGTGCAGTTCTGGGAAACTTCACCCAAGCAGAGCATCTTGACTCTAGAAATCCAGGATGCAGTTATAGTGTACTTCCCTGTTTTGATAATGGTATATTAATTATTTAAAATTTCTCAAAGGTTTCAAGTTGGACATTGTGTTACAAAACACCCCTTACAAATCTCTGCTAGCACTTGTATATGGACATCAGTCGCCACCTGGTGGTTTTGAGTCAGTATGCGTAATTTCAATCACTAAAAGGAACATGAAGGACTTATCAAAATTGCCCATTCAAATATAGGGACAAAACTGATTATGCAAAAGCAGTATTGTTGCTTCTGCTGTCATGTTCAAAAGAGAGATCTTTCAGCAGTAAATATAAACTCAGAAAACTCAGCTAAATTTCAGTGCTGCTTAAAGATGTTTACATCTGTGTTGATGTCTCATGCAATCTTAAGAGACAGACTTATTTAGTCTACTTAAAGTAAAAAAAAAGGACAGGAAAACATAATCTCGAGACACCTTCAACATTCACCAATTTATTTCGGCAGAAGCTTTCGTGAGTTACAGTCCACCACTCCATACATCTGAAGAAGAGGCCGTTGCCTACCACGCCTTATCTGGAAATAAATTGGTTAGTCTTAAAAATGCCACAAGACTATTCTCCCTTCCCTTTTCACACTGTAACCTTAGATTTACCTGTGACTAAAGACCTTTCCACACTACCCTGTTATAGTGCTACTATTGCACTTGAAACATCCTGTGGAATCCTGGAGTTTGCAGCTGAGGGAGGGGCCTTTAGAATTCTCAACCAGAGAGCTCTTTGGCCTCAGGAAACTACGCACCCCAGAATTATTCCACAGGAGGTCGAAAGTGGGATAATAGCAATGTAACAGTGAAGTGCAGAACGGCCCTAAATCCCAGGACATCCGGTGGAACTTGCTTCTCAGTAAGTCCCATGGAAACCAGACTGGGACTTCCCTTCCCAGTCAGAGTGCGCTGGATCGCGCTGTATATGCATTCAGAGAGGCCTACTTCTCGACTAGATGGCCATTTCGCTGACGCGTAGCAACGGCAGGCTTCAGGGTCGTCCCATTGGCAGGCCGGCTCCCCCAGCCTCCCTAACGTCACGGGGCGAGGAGACCTGTCTGGCTAGCCGTGTCAGACGAGGCTCTGGCCTTCCTTGTGGCCCCCTCTCCGCCTCCGCGACCTCCCTAAGCTCCGGGGGGACACCGAAGGCTGGGAGAGCCTCCCACCCGACGCAGTTGGGCGGCCACGGAAACAGGAAGCGCGAGAATCTTGAAAATGGCCTAAGCCGCTTCTCTTCAGGCTGAAGCCCTTTGCTAGAAGACCCCCGCCCGCACCATTCCCCCCACTCCCGCCGCCAGCTCAACAAGCAGCGCGGCCTACGAAGCCCTTCCTTTCCTATCGGAGGGCAACATTCCTCGCCCTCCCGCCGCCTCCCCTTTAAGCGTAGGACGCCGTTACTAAGGCGGTCGGCAGGGCGGGTAAACTGAATCGCTCCGGCGGCAACAATCCTTTCGGCTCCTGGTTCCGCGTCGGCTCTGGCGGCGTCATGGCGTTTGCTTGCTTGGTGAGGGCGGCGAGGCGGGGGAAGGGAGTCCGTGGGTCCGCGGGCGCGGCATTCGCGCGGGGCCGGGCTTCGCTGGGTTGCCCCGGGGGGTCTCCAGATCCCCAGCGACGGGGCTTGGAAGAGAGGTTGGAAAGGGGCTGAGGGAAGGTTGCAAGAGCCGCCCTCCCCCTTGCTACCTGGGCGGTTCTTGAGGGTTATAAGGCCAAAAAAGGTAACTTCTCACAGTTCTGAGGGAGAGAAAGAGAGACGCAAAGACGACCCGGAGTGTCATTTGGAAAGGAAGACCCAGGCCCCGCTGACGGAGACCCTCGAGCCGGGCCAAGATGGCATTCCTCTCAGCGTGTTTTAGCATTAAGTCCAACTAACTGTTCCTTGTAGTTGGCTTGGCCTAACAAAAATTGTATGTGGACCCGCTGGGAGCCCAGGAGTAAAGATAAATAGTCACCTCAGCTGTCTGTACTCTCTAATTAAAAGGAAAAATGGGGGTGGAACACAAAAGGATGCTGCTGGGCATGATGCAGAAAGGCAGTCTCTGATTTTAAAATGGCACAGGAGGCTTAAGTAGGTTAGGCTGTGCTTGATGCTGTGTCTGGCACTGGGCTTTTTTTTTTCTTTTTCCTGTAATAGCTGAAGGGATATCCTAGGTCAGTGGGTATTAAGCTGTCTGGAGTGAGCAGTGTGCCAGGGACCACCCTCCATGTTTGTGCCCCTCGGCTGCGGTTGGTTATTTGTTTCTTTCCTGGAGGCTCTTTGGGGACTGGCAGCAGATGACTCAGTGACTGCCCCCGCCCCTGACCATGGACCACCACTTTGAGTATCATTGCCCTAGGTGAAGGGGGGGTTTCTTTTCCTCCCTCCCTCCCTCCCTCCTCCTCCTGCTCCTCTTCTTCGCAGTAGCAAGGAATTTCACTTGATGGATTCCTACCTGTCACGTAATTATTACCTATGCAGGAACCCTGTGGAAGATGAGTGGAAGAAGAGCTAGATTTTGCCATCCAGTGTGGTGTTATAGTTTGCTAGAAATGGGGATGGGACAAAGTTTTTTAAAAAAGAATTGTGATCATTTCCTAGACTATGCCCTCTCATTCCACCCTCCTACTTTATCATGTATCAAATCCATGGGTTGGCCAGATGGTGTCTGTTTCTATTTTCTTTACTTCATATAATATGAAAAATGAAAGGATCCGTTCCTCTTTTGCGTGTAGCCACCCTACAAATGCATGATAGGGAGCATAACCATTCTGGAACCAGTATTGTTGGGGATACTACATTATATCTTTTCTGTGTATGGTAACGGTATTGTTTTCTGGACAAACAGAGAGAGTACTATCTGTGCTGTTGTTCAGGTACAATACTACAAACTTTAGAAATAGCTTTCCAGAAAAGAAATGATTTATACTTTCGTGTCTCTCGTGTGGACTGTGCAGCAGTGATGTCTGGCTTTGCAGGAGTTAAATGCATTGATAGCAATCCTTGAAAAGCATTGTGTGTGCCGCTGCTACCACCACTGTTGTTAATTGGGACTCAAGTCAATATAATATTTAGAGAAGAATAACACAGTAAAAAACATACTGAAAATGAACATCAAAATGGAATTAAACTAATCACAATATTAAAATTTAAAGCTACAATTGAAAAGATGAAATACGATTAAAAAGATAGAAGGAACTTTAAAATAATTTAGATTGAAGCAATGTGTCACACCCAGCCCATTCTTTAAAAAAAGTCTATCTTAAAAGCCTATTGGGATAGAAAGGATTTTGCCTGCTGATGGAAAGACACCAAAGAGGGGGTTGTTCTGGTCTCCCTGAGAAGGAAATTCCAGAATCTTGCACCCTCATCAGTTGTGCCTGGGATGATAATGGGACCAAGAGATGGGTCTTTCCTGGGATCTCATGGTCTTGTCAGGCTCATGTGGGAGATATGATCTATCAGATGGCCTGGACATCAGCAGTACAGAGCTTTATAGGTCACAATCAGGACTTTGAATTATGCTTGGAAACAAGATGGCAGCCAGCAGAGCTGTTGTAGCAGGTGTGTGTCTGGTGTATTGTTGAGCATTGCAGTTTTCACATGGTTATAACGATGTGAATACTGTGA
Source organism: Iguana delicatissima (assembly GCA_948472985.1). Classification (NCBI taxonomy): domain Eukaryota; kingdom Metazoa; phylum Chordata; class Lepidosauria; order Squamata; family Iguanidae; genus Iguana; species Iguana delicatissima. The sequence continues at coordinate 830,543 of CAOKZL010001932.1, read as the reverse complement.
TCCCAAATGCTGGTGCTTGGGATAGAGTTTTACTTAGAAGTGAGTCTCGTAGATTTCAGTGGTGCTTGTAATGCAGTGTGCTTGTAACAGCTATTTACAAATGTATATTAAAGAATGGCATAATTTCTTATGTACCTGTGGCTGAAATGTGATATATATCACAGTGATAATTTCTGATTCCAAATCTTATTCTGTAAAATCAATCCCTCCCCCCACCCCCCAGAAAATCCACTGACAGACATCAAAATGTAGCCATACGCTTCTGTACTGAGAAGAACAATGTTGGGATGCTAAGGGTTAACCCACCACCGTGCTGACTACTCAGAGTAGTCCATGGCAGACCTAGCATTTTAGGTCTGGCCCCATTTGTTTTTGAGGGTTCAGTGATAACCCTAGCATCATCAACTTTATTTTGCCTTTTAAAAATTATGTATTTATGGAAAAGAATTGTCTAGTTAACTGTCTTAATTTAAGAAATATTTTTGTGTAGTTATGTTCATTGGTTGCATGCTGTCCCAGGGCTTTTTAGTTATGCACTAAAAATACTACACCAGGGCATTCAAATTGTGTTTAAAAAAGGCTGCATAGATTATTCATAGATTAGTTTTTCTTATTTTGCATAATCAATTTGGTTTTGTTTTTGAAGAGAGAGAAGAAGTTATGGAACACACTGAATTACTGCTGGAAATTTTATACAACCATCCTTTCACTTTCTGAGGTTTCAAGATTTAGAATTGAAAATATGCTAGTTCAGATGAATGCTGAGAAGCCAGATTCTCCATGCTATATAAAATTTTGCATACTCCCAGCATTGCAGCATACACATTGATATGTACCTTTCCAAAGGGTTTGGCTGTAAAAATTGTGAGAATCTGTCTAAAAGTGTGGTCAGAAGGAACTGTGTAGTTCAAAACAGCATTATATATATTAAGCTATTCCGTTTAGTGTGTTGGATTCTGAAGTAACTATCTTGATCTTCACCAGAGCCAGCTGCAACTCAAAATTCAATGAGAGCATAGATTTAAATGATGAAAAAGAGAGATCAAGTTTCAAAAATACCAAAAAAAGAACAAATCATTAATTTTGTTTGAGATGAGCAAGATGCTCCTGGACTGCCACTTCTGCTATTCATAATCAGCATAGCAAATGATGAGGAGTTCGGAGAAGTACAGATCAACAATATTTGGAGGGCCACATTTGCCCAGCTCCAGTGTAGATTAACTGAAATGAAGCCAGTGTGCTTCGGCTTGTTAAGTACATTGGGGTCTTCCTTGGGAGAAAAAAAAGTTTGCAGAGATCTCTGAGAAATATGCTTCAAAATTGACTGGCAGCTTGCCAGTTTTTCTGACCATTTATCTAGGGAGTATAGGCAGCTTATATGGATTTGTGCTCGCTATTTGCCTTTGTTTCTTTTGTAGTTTCTACAGAGAGTATACTATGAAGTATTTGAATATTCAGTTTTAAGGACATGACTGCACTATTCTTGTGAAATAATACAAGTTCAATATGAATTGTGCCTTGTGTTATACTCCCATTGTTCTGTAATTATGAAACTTCCCAGCTGATCTAATGACAAATGAATTTTATTGTGTAAAGGTCCTACCTACAATGATCAACCCATAATGACTAAAATTACATTTTTAATTGGTTAGATTTGCAATTAGTCTTTTTAATCAGCTGAAGAAATGTCCCCCAATTAAGCAGGCAACAAATTAAAAAAATAAAATAAAATCAAGGGTTCTAGCAACTGCATTTGGCAAGCAGCATGTTAAAAAGAGGCATTCACTCTTGTCATGTAAAATTATTACTGTTGATTTTAAAGTAAAATACTTAGTAGTCTAGATTTATATACAAAGCTAAGGAGGTTTTTTGCCTGTTTAAAAGCTACTATCCTCTTGATAGGCTAATTTTAAAATGGCTACCTTTTTCTCCATGAGCTGTCAGAAGACAGATCGGTCTCTGTCCCTTGTCTAGCGGTAGGTTTGATTCCATTGTTGACTGTAAAAAAGGGGCTTTGCCTCCTTTGGGATCAACATTTAAAAACAGTGGGCTAGCAGGTAAGGAATGGAGCAAGATGTCACTTTTCCAGTAGTTTGCACTGCTGTCTGCATGGAATTCATTGTTTCCAATAGTGGCAAGTTGAAAACCTAAAGATAATATGATATTAGCTGTCTTTCAGCTGGTAATTCTTTTAGTACCTTATAAAGTTACACAATAAAGACAGTAAAATATCACAACAAAAATAATGTACATTAAGCAGATGTGCATGTTATCTAAGAACAAGAAACAAGTAATGTAATGTGATTCCTCTTCTGCAGGAAGATCCAACATTGGAGAGGCATTTCAAAGGCCATCGTGATGCAGTAACTAGTGTGGATTTCAGTCTAAATAAAAAACAGCTTGGTGAGTTGCATTGTTTTCTTCAGATATATCTTTTATAGATTGAGATACTGGAAATTTATCTCCAAATCATTCAAAAGACACAGTGTTAAAATTTTAATTCAGAAATGTAACCTGTGCATGCTTATACCTCATCCAGACAGATGAGATATTTTAATCCTTTAGAGTCATATTGTGTTGCAGAACTAGATTTTCAAGGTAGGCATTCTATGCCATTGTCACCTCAACAATTGTAAGCTATAGTTTGAGCTTTAACCACCTTTTTAAAACTAAATTTTTAACTAAGATTTCAAAACAGTGATTGAAGGAACAGTCTGTAGATACTTGGGAAGAAAATTGCAAGGATATGTAGCAGAAAGGAGAAAGGGCAAAGCTGAACTAATAAGCAAACACCCCATTTGCTTTCCTGGTTATTTTAAAGAAGAGATTCTAGAAGGTTCAAGACAATTTTTCTGTTGCTGAGAGTGAAGGTGATACTTTATGTTTTTTGCTTTCAGTGTTGTGATTAGTGAACAGTCTCTTTCTCTTCAAAATGAAAAACTAAAATTTGAAGCTGGTGATTGATACTTCTGTTGGCTGTGCGATCTGTTTCCTGTTTAATTTTGAAAAGATAATGCCTTCTTTTATTTAATCTAGTAAGTGGATCTATGGATTCATGTTTAATGATTTGGAGCATGAAACCTCAGATGAGAGCCTATCGCTTTGTGGGTCACAAAGATGCAGTGATGTCTGTTCATTTTTCACCATCTGGTCATCTGATTGCTTCAGGTTCCAGAGACAAAACAGTTCGCTTATGGGTTCCAAGTGTGTAAGTACCTGCTGTGCCTGTCAGTTTCACATATTTCTTACTAAGTTGTGTGTACTCTTTCTCTCACTTTCTGAGTTGCCCAGGATTTGGAGGTGTGTGTTGTTATTTGGTTGAAGAAATTCAATTATAGTGAAGATAAGAGCTTATTAATGTTGGAAGCAGAGATTATTTTTTGTGATTGCAGTGAAGGCTGACTTGTATTTTGTGTTTTCATCCGTGTAAAACAGTTATGCTTAGAGAGACAACAATGCCAAAGTTTTAATGTCATATGGATGTGGCTAGGAAACTCTGTCCTTATGTGTTGGCTTACTAGAGGCCCAGTTAGTTTTCAGAATGTTTCAAACCTCTGGTGGTATATTGATTCGGAAAGTGGTTCCTGTTGTAAATCAGTTGAAGACCAGAACGATACGGACTAGGATAAAATTGCTACCCATCTGTGAATCTCCTTTCCTTAAATGGGAAGAAATTATTGTCTCAACTATTGACTGGCATCTGATTGCTTCTGCAAAAGACTTTTCATCCCCTCTTACTGGGGGTCCTCTGCTTCCCCTAAAAACAGGCTCCATAGGATCTCCCTGCCTTCCAGAGCTGGTTTTGAAGGCTCATAGCTTGTTATAAGGGAGAACACATTCCTGACAAAGAGAGTCCCATCAGCAGAATTATAGTAGTGGTGGTAGTAATGGGTATCCCACCTTTTTCCCAGCAAAGGTTCTCAGCAGTGATTAAAACAGATACAGATAAAATCCTCAGCCTTTAAATTTCATGTAAAGCAGTTATGTTTTACAAAAGATCAGGTAAAAATATTTGTAACTCTTTATTTGTGAAAGAAAAGACCCAGGTGACGTGATACGTGTTTGTGACTAAATGTGAATTACTAAATGCGAATGTAAATCAGAAGGGGCAAAGTGCTCCAAAATGGCCCCAAATGCACTCTTGGAAGTATGGAGGGAATTTCAGTCACATCTGGAGCCCCACCACTAGCTCTCCAGGAGTCAAAAACAATTTTTGCAAAAAATGTTTGTCTCCCGATGGCCCAAAATGTCCTCTAGAGGGCATATGGCATTTCTCCATCACATTTTGCAGCCTCCATGGGCCAGTTTAGGCCCAAGAGGGGTCTTTTTTAAAACATGAACTTCTGCTCACTTTCTGCTCACTTGTTAAAAAGGGTCTCTCCTGGGCCTAAAATAGCTCAGGAAGCCACCAAAACATGGTGAAAATGTTCCCATACCACCTAGAGGGTCTTTGGAGGCAAAATGTTTTTTTTGAGGGGTCAGATGCAGTGGGGACGTGCAGCCCTCCAGGCTTTCCTGAGTGGCTAATGCAGCCCTCTAGCCTTCCTCAACCCATGATGTAAACCTCCCTTACCTCCTAACTAGGTCTTTTGTTTATGTTTCCTTACCCTCTTTGCGGTAAGACATGAAGTTCCTGCACATTCTTTATTTTGCATCACTGGAACAAACAGTTTTAATAAGATACCGTTTTGACCTTACTACTTCAAACATTCTTTTTATTGTAATTATTTTCTGTGAAGGATGCAAATGTAAGCTGTCTGAAATTAGGAGCTGCTCCAGTAAATAAAGTGAAGTAGAACAATTTCTTCTTGTGCTGTGTTTGGTATGTTCTGTATGACTAAGCTCAACCACTTTGGTGTAAATGTATATATTAGAAGCTAGCAGGAAAATGTGCGTAAGGTTCAAACTATTTGGAATCCATTAACTTTCTCTTGTGTTGTTTCCTCCCCTGAACTAAGCAAGGGAGAATCGACTTCATTCAAAGCTCATACAGCAACAGTCAGAAGTGTTCATTTTTCGAGTGATGGGCAGTCGCTAGTTACAGCTTCTGATGACAAAACAGTTAAAGTGTGGTCTGTCCACAGGCAAAAATTCTTATTTTCACTAAGTCAGCACATCAATTGGGTTCGCTGTGCTAAGTAAGTAAAACTATTTTGTTTTTCCGTGACCTTGTGGTGGTGGTGTGTAGTACATAAAAATAGGGTGTGATATGACAAAAGCTCTATACTGCTGTTTTTTTCCCCTTTGTTGATTATATTCCAAGTTCGTCATCATGGAGCAGGCACACTGAAATGAGTGGGAGTTAAATTGCTCGTGGCAGTTTCAAGTTCCACTGATTTAAATGGGTGTATTTTAGGTATTCATAAAACTATCTAGAGGTTCAGTGAGGCTGTGCATGTCAGCTGTGCTCTGTTACCCCTACAGCTGTGCTCCCCATATATAGGGAGAAGATTTGAAGGGGGGGTCTGCTGAGTGCACGTAGGTTCTTTTGTAGATCTTTCCCTGCACGTGTGTAGTGTAGGTGGGGGTCAGTCAGGAGACTGAGTGAGGCTGAGAGCTGGCCATGCTCTTTCTCCACATGATGATCCTCGCATGGAGTTAAAAAATGCCTCAATATGGCTTTTGCATATAAATGAAGTTTTCAGACTAATGAAGACCTGAAAAGTTAATGAAGTAATACACCATTCATTCATCACCCTAACTACCTGTATACTTTAGCATTTAGCCATGTTTCAGCACTTCAGTTATATTTCCAACAAATATATCTTGGAAATAAGATCCAGCCCAAATTGGTATGGAGATTAGATTGGGAAGAACATGGAATACATTGACTTCCGTGAACATGACCTTCTTGTGTTTCCCTGTGTTTAAAGTGAGAAAGTCAGCTGAGTGGTAGATGAGATGAATAGCCTTTTTGTCCTTCCTCTCCTTGTTTGCTAAAAAAAAAAGAAAAAGAAAAAAAAGGTTTTGTTTTCAGAATAAATAGTCAGATTTTTCAGTAGGGAGTATTATTACTGTGTTCTTCTGAAGACTTTTAGGCTGCAGTGATACATCTATATGTTTATGTTTAGACTGTTTACTTCTGAGTTCATATATAAGATTATAATTGTTGTTCTTATAATTATGTTAATGCCAAAATATTTAAAATGTTGGGTAGCAATTGGTGTTGAAATACATAAAGCTATAGCTACAAAAAATGTGTTGAGAGGTCTTCAGACTTTCATACAAAATTTGTTCTGCTAATCTAATAAAGAGAAAGTGGGATTTCCTAAGGAACAGTATTTTTGCACTACTTCTGTTGGTTATCTTAAATATCTTGTAATAATTGTTGATGCATGGAGAATGCTTAGGTATATTGCTCAGATGATATTCACATTTATTAAAATACTGCTGGGGAGTCGAGCATGTGTGCTGAGTTCGTTGTCATAAGCTTGTTAGTTCACCACAACTGCCTTATTAGTTATTTGCTTCTGAAATTATTATCTTTTTGTTGCTATAGGTGACCAGGATGTAGTTTGTAGTTAAATCGATGTCTGTCTTTTAGGTTTTCTCCTGATGGAAGATTAATTGTCTCATCTAGCGATGATAAAACTGTCAAACTCTGGGATAAAGCAAGCAGAGAATGTGTTCACTCTTTCTGTGAGCATGGAGGGTAAGTATCAGTACAGATTCTTGGGACTTTACCAGTCTTTGAAAAGTATTTGAAGGCTTGTCTCTAGACTCAGTCATAGCACTCTGTATCATTTGCAAACCTATTCAGCCATTCAGCAAAAGGTTAAAATCAATGCACTGAGAGAGAAGCATCTTTGCTCTGTCTGCTCTCTTCTCACTCTCCTCATGTGGAGAGTTGCAGTCTAAAGGGAAGAGCATCTACAAAATTAGGTTTCCTGTATATATGAAGAGGCTCCTCTGATAGAGAACGCTTACCACTTCAGGCTGCTCTATCATTAAGAGCTGTCAGCTCTTTTGGACCTATTGAGCAAAATGGACATGAGACTAAATAGAATCTTGTGTTGCAATTTTTTAATTTTTTTTCCTATCATATGGTATATGTATGTGCTTTCAAGTCAGCTGTGAAGTTATAGGAACCTCATTAATTTCATAGGATTTTCTTAAGCAAGGAATATTCAAAGGTAGTTTTGCCAGTTCCTCCCTCTGAAATATAGGTTACAGCACCTGGTATTTGTTGGTGGGCTCCTATCCAAGTACTAACCAGGACTGACCTTGCTTAGCTTCAAAGATCAGACAAGATCTGGTGCCTTTAGGGTATAGCTTTGCTTATTTTTGCTTGCAGTGTCCCCTACCTCTTGGGTGCATTGGGACATTTTTTTCATGTCCCTCTACCTGGGCTGCTTTAGGTCCAGGAAAGGCCTTTTCTTGAACTAGGAAGTGAACTGGAAGTCACTTAATGGTTTTGAAGGGACTTTGTGAGAGCATTTTGAGCTAGAATTAAATGAAGTAAAGAAAATGTTGAAATTGGTCCTCAGAGTCCACAAAAGTGTTTTTTGGGAGGCCAGCATGACTGTCAGGCTACATTTTGCCCATCCTGTTTTAAAGTCTCACGGAAACATCACTATTCCAGAAAGTGGGAATTGGCCCATAGGAAGTTTAATATCAACCTCTAGAAAATATACTTTGACATACTACTATGAAGTAACATGATGGTTCATAAGAATATATGAGCAATTAGTGTTTTTGCTTTTTGTTTGGATCAATATGTTTTACTTTTTGTCAAAATAGAAGGACTTTCATTCTGCACTGTACAGGTTTGTGCCTCATGTGGACTTCCACCCTAGTGGTACATGTATTGCTGCAGCTGGCACAGACAACACAGTGAAGGTGTGGGATGTTAGGATGAACAGGCTTCTCCAACATTATCAAGGTAAATAATCTGATCAAGAGATATCTCTTTGTTTAGCCTGTGTCTGCATTTTCAAGCAAAATAGACACTTTACTTTGAATAGATAGTTCGTTTCCTTGATCCTTTTGCCTGTCAGTCCACCTCTCTGTCTCAAATATATATTTTCACAGCTTGGAAACATTAGATGGGGCTGCACTCATCTGGTTACAGAACTTTGATTTTAAAGGTAAAACTAAATGTAAGCTAATAAATGTGGCATTTATTATAGGCCCAGTCACTGGAGGTCAGGCAAGATAACTCTATAGGGAAAAGTTTGCAGAAGGAAGAAGAGAAAAGTACAGGAAAAACAAATACAGTCTGAACAGAAATACTTCAGGCTAGTTTTATTACTAAAACTGGTTCTGTCTTAATGTTGGCATCTCATTTAGAAACTATAGGGATATGCAGTATGTGCCTCAAATTTCTTTGTCTCACTTTGTGAAAATAATTAATTGGAGTGTGCATTTGTGTTGTACTGGTTCTTCTAAAACTATACCAATCTCTTTTCTGAGGTTGCTTGGAAAATTAATACTGAGACTTCTTACAAACCATGAGTAGAAAAATTGACTTTTGAGTATCTCATATTTAATGATTTTGTTCCTTATCCATCTTTCTACTTCAGTATCTTTTTCATATCAGTCCATGCTAGTAACCTGCATTGGTATGGTTTTTTCCCCCTTTTTCCTTCTTCCCATCCCACCCCAGTACACAGTGCTTCAGTGAATTGTCTGTCCTTTCACTCCTCTGGAAATTACCTCATTACTGCTTCCAATGATTCAACTCTAAAAATATTGGATTTACTAGAGGGGAGGCTGCTATATACACTTCACAGTCATCAGGTGAGGAGAATTGAATGAATGGTTTGCAACTGGAAATTTGTGCAAATTCTACAGCAGTGTTTGCTTACACCGCAGCATGTGTATCCTTTGCTTACTTATCCATAATTGCAGGCAAAGAATATACTTTTTGGACTTGAAGTGCATGTGGGCATAGATTCTTTTTAAAAGCTATGTCAAGATTTTTCATATAAGAAACAGGTCATGTATAAGATGGCCCCTGGGAGAACATTCCAAGCACCATACTTTGTTTGTGTATGAGGGAGGAGAAAGAGAGAGTGGTCAGACCTGGCTGCTGGAGATGTGGAGATCCCGCTGCTGTGAAAATTTCTGTGGCACTTGTCTACTGGTAGAGGCTAAAAACAAGCATTTCCTGCATTTATAGGAACATTAAAGTCTTGTAAAAAATCTTAAGGATCCATGAGGATCCGCACCTCAGAGACTTGTTTTTGTGCCACAGCAGTGCTGGTAAGTGCTGGATCTGTGGATTTTACTATGTTCTCTATAGATACTGATTAAAGTTCGGTGTTGAAACTTAACCTGTAATACCCAGTATGACTTGAGTTGCACATATTTAAAAGTGCATGTTTCCCTCAGTGTGTAGTGTGTCAGCCATTGAAGTCTTCTCAGAAGACTTCAGGTGGTCTTGCTATCCATGGAACAGGTGCATTTTGTAAGATCTGGAGCCTTCTCTTTGTTGGTGTCTCACCTGGATAACTTGCTGTCCGGGGGAGGGGTTCACCCATCTTTCTCCTTGTTAGCTTTTAGAAGGCAAGTGAAAGTGACAACCTTGTTCCAGAGAGTTCTAATTGTTTGCTTTATGTGATTGTACCAGTCACTGTTTTTACAGTGATTATAACGGACTCGCTCTCTTATATACAGTAATCATAATCTTTACTTGTCTTTTAAAAACTAGCAAAGAAGGAACAGAGTTTGTCAGTGGCTTGAAAGTTTTTCAGCTGGAGGCACCCCTACAGAGAATATTCAATCTAGATTTTAGACTTTAAGCAGGTCAGTGAGCTTTGTAATACCCTAGTTTATAAACAGGAAAAGAAATTATACTAAAATGTTCTGGAATGACTTGGGATGGGATTTGTTCCTCTCCAGTACTCCTAAAAGTACATAGTACAGTATATATTCCCATCCCATTCTTGCATCCTCCAGAAAACTCTTAAAGGTTTCTTCTTCCTCTTCTTCTCCTCTACCACCACCACAACCACTACCAATGGGTAAATGGAAAGTCCTGAACATATATTGGGTGGGCCATAGTTTAGTGCAAGACATCTTCTTTATTGTTGTACCTTTTTTCAAAGTATTGCTAAATCTATGTTAATGACGATAAATAAAAAAGTGTTAAAAGTTGCAAGTATTTTTGTATCAAGTGTCAAGTCTCTGAGTTATTTTAGTCACTGAGATGATCAGCTTGTTAAATTTGTATAATTTACATATTTGTGCTAAAGACACTCCTTGGGTCAGATTTGCTTCTTATGTTGACAGCTGACTAGGGCTCTGGGACATCTACTCATGAGAGAAGCCTCAGATTCCTTAGATAGGCTTTGACGTAACTATTGGTGTATATGAAATTAATTACCAGCTGATTAACTCTAGTTTATATGAGGAAGGCTGCCAAGTTTACATTGGTGTCTTTAATTATGATGGTGCTTATTCTTCATATCTCAGTAATTGTTAGGATGATGGAGTTTAATTCTTTGCTGACATTTGCAGCTGCGGAATCTGGCACACTGTGATTGCATCTTGAGTGTCTCAGTTTATGGAGTACTTTCCTCTAGAAATACAAACAAGGCTTGGAATGAATATGTGTATCCATTGCTGACATTTGGACTTACAAAGAAACAGAATGTTCCAGGACTAAGCCACTTTTGGGTGGTCATTAAAACCTGTACAAAAGGATATATGTTGTTGATTCGGGTGTTCATTTCCAAACTGTATATGCTGTTTGGAGAGTGTTCTACAACAAATCATTATGCATGACAATTGCTTTGATGAAACACTTTGATGTTTTTATTCAAGATGTTTGAAGGCCTCTAAAAAGGAGAAAACTTTGGTTGAACCTTCTCTGGGAGAAGAAGCCATTTTGTTAGGGTCTATATAGAGCTCCAAAATTGAACAAATATTGTTTCGACACACTTGAGTACTCTGCTGTTGTTAAGTGCCTTTAAGTTAACTGCAGCTTATGACAACCCTATCATATAATTTTCTTGACAAGTTTTATTCAGAAGAGGTTTGCCATTGCTTCCCCGCAAGGATGAAAGCATTTGACTTTCCATAACTGAGTAGGGATTTAAACGCTGGTCCCCCAGAGACCTAGTTCAGTGCTTATGCTTGGCTTTCCAGTTGACTAATACATTTCTTAAAAGAACCAAAGCAGTGAAAAATACCAGTCTTAACATCTATTCATTTAAAAGCAGATATTTAAGACCCATTTAGAAAAAGCTAGATGAGGAGCTGTGTGTGCTGCATGTGGGAAAGTGTTCAATGAGGATGTGGTCACCATAGAAAAGACCCTGTTTTATATCTGTAAGCCTAATAGATTTTACTGGTGAAACCACAATCAGCTTTTCCATGGCTTATCTTAGGGCCTGGACAAGTTTGTGTAGGTTGCATTTCACAGGACCAGATTCAAAGCCACTGAGGGCTTTAAAGTTGAACACCAGCATTTTACATCAGGCCTATACATATACTGACAGCAGTGGTACAGAATCATTGCTATATGTATTGATGGCTTACTTGTAGGCAGCCACAGGGGGGTAAAAAAGCATGCCTAGCTCTCTGCTGTTCCTCTGACAGTTCCCTAGCAGGCTAGTACATAATTTTCTGTGAGCTTATTTACAAGCTAGGGATAAATGTTCTGTTTGGGTATATAGCTTTTAACATGATTTACTTTTTACAAAATAATCTTTATTAATATAACGTATAATAAACATGTATAACATAGAACATATATATTCTATATTACAGACAATGTTTGTAATACAGGCAATAATACGAACATTAGAAACAATAAAAAAGAAAAACGGAAAATAAGGAAGAAAAAGAAAAATTGATTTAATATTCTATGTGGTTTTTATATTTATAGTATATTTTTTAAACATAATTTTGAACTACAAGTATTTAAAAGAGCTATAGTCAAATGTTCAGTCTGTCATTACTGGAGTTGGGAACATGAAATAAAACCCCCCCACAAATGCTTGATCTTGAAAAATTTCCTGCTGCTGTGAAACATCTTGGATAATAATGATGAATTTACATGTAAGAAAACAGGACCTGAAGATGGTTATATATGAATACAATAAAGATTCAGGATACCATAACAGGATAAGTTTTATACTTATTGTGCTAAATCTATATGGCTGCAACAGTTTTCTTTACATGGTCCAAATAATGTTGGAGCTTTTTACACCATCTTGGGGTGGGTTATACATATTGCAGTAAATAATTTGAAAAACGTCCCCCCTACAGACCAACTAAGTTTCCGTATGCATATTTTAGCCTGCTTAATCTGTACTGTATTGTTTTTTCTTTTGTCATTGTAGGGACCAGCTACTTGTGTTTCTTTTTCAAGAACAGGAGACTTCTTTGCTTCTGGAGGGTTTGATGAACAGGTATCTGCTTTAAATTCTCTTTAATAACTTGTGTGTAGCCTATACCACATTAATGTCACTCAACTGTTATCTTTCATCATCATCATCAGGGTCTACTACTCTAGGTTGTCCCAGAATGTGTGGCTACAACAGGGCAATAAATACAGTTTAGCTTAACTGGAACTTTACCAAGGAAAGCATATGCCAGTAAGCTAATTCAATGTGAGTGTGTCTTATTTCAGTGGTAGAAATGCCTGTTGAGTACTTACTGTGATAACATTTTTTTTCTGTAATGGAATTAAAACGTCTTTCTGATGGGTTTTTCCAGTCAACTGAATGACGAAAACTGGTGGTGATATTTTTAGATCTAAATCTGTAATGATCAAGAGATTTAGAAATGGTCTTTTTGTTCTGCTTATGTTATCCCTCATGTTTTCCAAGTTGCTTCTTCCGAAAGATTAGAATTTGTTTACATGTTAGTGGTTTCATAGATTTAGAAAATGCTTGAACTGTCTCTGTATAAAAATATTTAAGGCAGAGTGCAAGAGAAATTTGTATTACAACCAGAATGAACTGGCAAAATATCAGAAAGCACCATTTTGAAAGTTTGGGAGAACAAATGTGAGAACTTGGTATCAAAGCAGACATATTTCCTGGAGGACTTGTTGCATAAGTTGCCGAGACTGTGGCAGTGGGAGTCCCATCCTTACACATATAGATCTAGCATAACAGGGAGGAGGAACTTGAAGTTGAAACAATCCAGCTGATCTAAAAATACAGGAAGTTACATGCAAAAGGTGCTTTCATTTTTGCAGCATATTTGGCCTATCACTATTTTAGGTCCAGGAGAGGCTTTTTTTTTAAAAAGGAAGTGAACAGGAAGTGACTTGGTTACTTTCTGTCATACAAATGTGTTTCTTAAAGCTAAAATGGCCATGGGCCCCCAAAATGTGGCAAAAATGTCCCCTACCCCATGGAGGTTGGGGCAAAAAAAATTTGAAATTCTTTTGCAGGAGGTTATGATGTGGGTGTGCAGACCTCCAGGGTCTCCTGTGGGGCTAATATGGCCCCTTAGTCTCCAGCAGTTGCCCACCCTGCATGGGTAGTATGCACGCGTGCCTGTGCCTTTAAATCATATGTCAAGTTATTGTCACCATGTGAATTTCAGAGGTTTTTTAGAGGAATACTTAGAGATAGTTTGGCAGTTCCTTCTTCTGAAATGCAGTCTACAGCACCTGGTATTCATTTGTGGTCTCCTATCCAAGTGGTAACCAGGGCTGACCCTGCTTAGCTTCCAAAGTCAGATGGGATCTGGTGCCTTTAGGGAATTTAAGCCCTTCTTAAAATGTAGTTAACTCTAGTCAGAGAGGATTTAGAGAACCTAGAAGTATTATGTGCTTCAGACTGTTCTCTAAACACCTTTTTTGGAAAGCTGTTGGAATTTAATAGTTCTTTATAAAGTGCCCAGTGAAAGAGTTTAATAATATAATCCCTTTCAGTAATATTATTTTAGATATTGGCAAAATTTCATTGTATTCCTTCGTTCTGGCAAGAGAGTATTCTTAATCTTGTGAAGCGTTACCAAAGAAATGCCAGAAGAGTTCCGTGTGTGCAATTGTTTCAAATTTTATTTTTCAGGTAATGGTATGGAAGACAAACTTTGACACTGCTGATTATGGTGATGTATTAAAAACACAAAAGCATGGTATGAATGTAAATGGTGCTGAATATGGTGATACATTGAAAACACGGAAATCCGGTGTGAACATGAATGGTGCTTTTAACAGCATGGTAAGTTGATGTTTATTTTAAATACATCTTGCCTAGCAGTTGTCTCTGAAATGAAATATTATACCCTATTATAATTGGTAATTGTTCACTCTTACTCAAGAATATGAGGAGTTTTGTTGTTGTTCTTGCTATCATCATTTATTTATACAGTATCATCACTGTACATGGGCTTTACAAGTAAAAGAACAATAAAACAGTTCCTGCCTTCAGACTTACAATCTAATTAAGACATGACATAAAAGGAAGAGGTGATTGCAGTTTGAGAGGGGATTAAGTTCAGCAGATACTGCCTCTCTTCTCTCCCTCTGGGGCCACAGAAGTGGCAGTCGGAATGGTGGGGAAGGCCTTTCCTCTGCTTCTGGACCTAGGTATGGTGGAGCCATGCCTGCCGCTTCTTCTCTCCCTCTGAGGCCAGGACAGTGGCAGTCAAGATAGAGGGAGGGCTTTTTCATCTGCCTGTGGGCCTAGGGAATGATGGAACTGTGGCGGCTGCTTCTTCTGTCCCTCTGAATCCAGGGCAGTGGCAGATGGGATAGAGGAAAGATCTTTCATTTGCTTCTGGACCTAGGCAGCATTTTATAAGTACTTATGATATATATATATCTGTGGCCTTAGAATTTGGAGCTCTAGAAATGCTCGAACACTATCTATAAAGGCAAACGGATGAAACAGAAGACAAGTAACAGATAGAAGGATGACAGGAAAGCAAGCTGGCTGCAATGGAGAAGCACCAGCAGTCCTTATTGATAATTATTTTGTGCAGATCTAAAATAGAAGTTGTGGAAATCAAGACAAGTGGAGCATTTCAGTTACGCTAGGAACTTTACAGAAATTAACAGTGTAGTTATTCTTGTCATCGTGTTCTCTAAATTTAGCGTTGACATTTGTTGTTTTTTAGAATTCTGTTCCTATTTGTAAAGTAGCATTTTTAAAGTAAAATATGCGTGCTGTTCTTCACACCTGACATTATCCATGGATATTTTATACAGTTTGTGTCATGATATTTTATAGGAGGGTTCATATATTTTCTTATCCTGCTTGTGCTACTGATGCCACCAAGTGGCACTGAGGTTTCCTTTTTTTTTTGTTTCCACCTTCTCAAATCCACTAGCCAGCATACAGTCTATCACAAAAGGAACTTTCCAAGGCCCTGTTTATAACCCAGTCCCACCTGAAGGCTTTACTTAACACAAGCAGCACTTAAAAAATAGTTAAGAAAACAATGAGGTGAAATGTGTTTGAAAGCTGTTTTTTTTTAATGGATTTTTTCGAGGTATTCCTTTGTTTTAGGCAATTTGCAGAACTGTAAAATAACAGAAGTGTAATATCTTTTTTTAAAATTGTATTTGCTGAACTATTTTTAGCAGTGTCCCCAAAATTGAAACTGGATTATACTTTGTTCACTGTTACCAAAGAAAATGTTTACTGTCATTGTGTAGCACTTAGCTAATTGTGATTATGGTACCATATATGATTTGTTATTACTGTGCATATATCTGACATTGTTTTCGTCTGAGCTATACCAAATTGGCATAGATTTTAGCATAGTGTTTAAAGGAGTGCGGTTCTGTTTTCCAGGATTGTTCTCCAGAAACCTTAACATGTGTCTGTAATCAGCTTTCTGTTTTGCATTGTGGTTATTATGAGTTGCCTTGAGTCTCACTTTATGGAAATATAAATAAAAGGATTGATAATTTGGGCGATTGTCTACTGAAGCTCCTGCTTGCTTAAATTGGTCTACGTCACTAAGGTTCCACTCAGCTTTTGCTTTGTCCTAGCAAAAGGGTCCTGCCACTGGATGTCACTCTTACCTTCTCTTTAAATACAAAGAGAAATACCACTTACTCAAAGTTAAAATAGTTAATTGGAAGGGAGGGAAGTAGAAGTTTCTATCATGTCCTGACTTTTTTAGGAGCTGTTTTTTCTTTGGCTTAAATGAATTCTAGCTTTGCCCCCATTCTTAATTTGGCTATCTGACAGATTAGATGGAACATGTAATTGCAAATGTACTTTAGCCCTTTAACTTTGGGTGCTGTCTCTGATAGTAGAATTTTTAAATCAAGCATTTAAAATTTTTGCTCCAGGGTTGTCCTAAGACAGTTGGAAATCATTCTCCTTCGTCCCTTACATTTAGCCACAATTTTGTCCTTGTCACATCAATTTCCCCTCTTTTCTTCTCTTTTTCTTTTCCATCCCTGCAACTTCACATGCCGTAGGCTTGCTCTTCCCCCTCACTCGTTCAAGGGCCTATGTGCTATGCCTGCAGGAACCTGCTGCTGGCATCACTTCAGCTCAAAGACTGAGGCACAGCCATGGTTCTGGATAGCTGAGTGAAGAGGTATTGGATAGGCTATACACTAAGGCACATCTGAAAGTAGGCTGAGACTCACTGATGGGTCAGAAATCTGGTGTTGCCTAGTGGAAAAGACACTGGGTTGTGGGCTGAGACGCTCTTCCCCCAGAAATTAGACTAGTATCCTCTTTGCTATTCTTTCATAGAGCTTTTTGTTTGGGCAGACCTTTGAGGGCTGACTCCTCAGAGGGAAGGGGGCTTCTAATGTACTGTGTTGTTTAGATTTGTTGTTCTTCATTTTAACAATCTACCTTTAACTACTTTTATGTTTGTTGTTTGTTTAATTGAATTTGAACATTAGTACAATATACATTTTTAGCCATATTTGTTTTAACTTTTGAAAGCTGTCTTGAATCTCAGATTGGGAAAGGTTAGGATATTTATATGAGATGAAATATTAATGTGCTAGTGGTGGTGATAATGATGATGGGAAATCTGCCCACAGTATCACCTTATGAGGTAGCCCTAGGAAGCTTCTAATTCCCTCCCCACCACTTCGATTATGGAGGCTACAATATAGATTTGCAGCGTTGCTTTGAGGATTGCACCAAAATAATTTATGGGAAGTTCTTTAAACACTCAGAGGCTCTGTGTAAATGCTAAGTAGTTATTATCATTGAAGCGATTTCTTGAACATTATATTTTGAAGCACAAAGTATCTTTAGACATCAGTGATTGCCTTTTAGACTTCAAGGCGTGTGATATGTTCAGGCCCAAATAAGTTGCTTCATCAGTTTGACCTTATTTACCCTAGACACCTTAGTTAATACAACTCATATGTAGAGTAGGAGAATGATAAAATCTTCAGTTGAAGACAAATTCCCCTCCTTCCTATCCTGCAGTAGTTGCAGCTCGTGTCTTCAAGCAAATGCTATAAATAATTCAATTATCTTGATTCGTTGATGCTAGTAACAGTACTAAAAATGGCTCGTCTCTCCCATCTTTTAGTGTTCTTCAGTTCTTTGAATATTTCCATTGCATGGTAAGAAGGTACTTAGTATCTTCTTAATTGTGCAATAAATTGTGCAAGAGAACAATGAAATGAAATAGGTATGATCTCTGCTCTAGTGTAATTGTGTATTACTTTTAGTAAATAGTGCCTATATAAAAATATGTGTCTTGGCTGCAAGCAGACTCCCCACAAAACATCTAGAACTGAATTTCCTTCTCTGTGGCCAGGTAACCAGTAAGCAAGATTTACTCTCCTTGTGTACATGTGTATTTTTCTTTAATTTAGGGCTGGGGTAGTGACCCTTCAGATATTGTTGCACTGAAATCTCATCAGCTCTAGCCAGCATGTCCAGTAATGAAGAATGATGGGAGCTGTATCCAACAGCTTCCAGAGGCTCTGAGTTGCCAACCCTTGATTGGGACAGTCTGAAGGTTCTAACTAGCTTGTTTGGAAATAATGGACATCAGTTTACGAACAGTATACCGTAGTTTAGAAGAAACCAAAGTGATGGTGGGTCAAGTGACCATTATGAAAAAGCTAGTCTTCGTGTAAGCTTAGATCTCCTCTCATTCTGCTCCTCTATGTACAGTGCAGCTGCTTTTTGAAAACTGACCTACTGACCACCCTACTGTTTTTCTCTCCTTCTGAAATAGCAAGTCAGACAGTTAAAATGTTTCTGCAGGAGCAAATAATTAAATCTTAGAAAAGCAACTTGAACTTGAAGCATAGTGGCCAGTGTCAGAATTCTGAGACAGAAGTGAATGCTGAAAGCCCATGTTTTTCACTTTTTAAAAATCTGTTCTTCAAGGTACCTTGCAGAGTAGAAGTTAAGCTTTGGGGGCTGCCAGATTGGACGTACAGGCACTGCTTTGTGTTGTGTTGTGTTTTGTTTCAAAAGGAAGTACAGCGTGTAGGGCTGACTTCTGCCAGTCTTGTGGAAGGTGCTGAGACTATGGTGCTTTGTGTTGTTCATCTGGGAGTGGGAAATCAGAGAATAATCCAACTCTTTGGATTGTTTGCATGCAGAAACCAATTGATGCTGGTAGTAGTGAGCTTCAGCAGGCTGGAACTTACAGACAAGAAAAGGTAAGCAAAGGCAAACATTTCCTGGTTAAGATTTTTCCACGGTTAAATTGTGGTGAATACAGGCAAGCATTTGTGTATTATGACAGAGCCCTTTTGTCACAAGGCTGATTTATCAGTGGAGGTGACACAAACATACTTTGCAAGCTGTGAAAAGAATTAGTAGCAACATGCCCGTTGTACGTGCCTTCAGTAAACATCAGAGTACTTGAAGTGCTGATATGTGTCTGCAAACATGAATAATACAACTCCTGAAGTAAAGTTTCTCCAAGATTTTTAAACTTGTATTTTCATCCTCCATCCATTCCAGTGGAGATGCTGCAAATGTCTTGATTTACTTCTGTGCCAAATAGTTACAACTTAGGATTTGAATGGTGTTTTTCTAAGTTTCACCAGTATGACTTGGGACCTGTGTATGAATGCTGAGAAATTAATGGATGTGAAATAAGCTTGGAACGATGACTGAATAATCAATTAACCAGACAATGACAGCTTATGAGTTATAATGGTTTTATTAGTAATTTTAAAAAGTTGTATTTATCAGTAGTATACTCATTCAAATGTATTCTTGTGCATCTCCTATCAAAATATAAGTGAATTAATATCTATTCCAGAGGTCCAGCTAAGTATTACTGAGGCATCTTCGTACCTACTTAGGAGCATTTTCCTCATTCCTCAGTCTTCAAGTTGAGGAATAGATGCTTAGATAACTCTCTGAAGCTTCTAAATGTTTTGTACGTTATAAAAGGGTCAGAGGATGGGCGTTTTCTGTTTTGCCGTTGCTCTGGTTGCACCCCATTTTTATTTAAGCTCTGTTTTCATAGGCTTTATTCAGTCAAGGAGTGCTGGATTGGGAGAAGTTTGGTGGAATGGCTTGGAGATATAATTTCTACGTTTGAGTGATCACTGCTGAAATGCCTTCCATGGCAGTTGTATACAAATTGAATAGCTGCGCTAGTACAGCTCTTCACAGTGGGTTGAGCAGCACTTCTTTTCAGATCAGTTTAACACTCCTGCCATATTTGGTATTTGAGTGTGACATCCTCAATTGCTTGTTGTGTGAGCTGAATGTCTTTTGCCACTGGTTTGTTTTTTATTTTTATTTTTTAAAATCTGGTTATAGTGATCAGTGCTTCTTTATCTTCTAGCAGGCAGAAATGGATTTTGGAGAAGTTCCAGATAAACAAAGAATTCAAGAAACTACAGAATCGATCAGAAGGCAACAAGAACAAATGGATGAGGCCAGTCTTGCCAGTACCCTGCAGCATATTGTGGGACAGCTTGATGTTCTTACACAGGTACAGAACACTTCTGGGAGTTTTGTCACCTGATAACTTGAAAAACTAAAGTAATGTTGACACCTGGAAAGAAGATTCAGTCTTGAGAAGTTAGTGTAGAGATCTTTTGGGATATTTCATTTCAGAGCAGAGTCTCAACAGTAGTTCCTTTTAGATCTGCTGTATCCACATGTGTAGAAGGTTATAATTCACATGTAATACATTTTAAGGGTTGTCTGTCAGTCAGGTGTTCATTTGACTGCTAGTAAGTCAGTAATATCTAAACTAGAAGTAGGGAACCTTTGGTCTTCCAGGTGTTAATAATAGCAATAGCATTTATTTCTATACTGCCTATCAACTAAGTGTTATCTAAGCGGTTTACAAAGTATTTTAGCTAATTGCCCCCAACAAGCTGGGTACTTATTTTACCGACCTGCGAAAGGATGGAAGGCTGAGTCAACCTTGGAGCCTGGCAGGATCGAACTCACAACCTTGTGGTTGTAGTACTGGCATTTAACCACTGCGCCACGAGGGCTCCCTAGTGACTGTAGCTTTTGTCAGCCTTAGTCAGTATGACCAATGGTGTGGAATTCTGGGAGCTGTCTTTCAGAAACCTCCGGAAGACCGCACGATTCCTTCTCCAACCTAAACAATAAACATGGCGCACAAATAAGCAGCTTCCTACCCTGCTGATCAAGGTGCTGGATGTTAAACTAGGCAGTATTGTGTTGGCTGACTGTGATTATTTAGTCTTGGCAACCAGAAGACTAGTTGAAGGAAAGCTTCCTAAAAGAAACTTTCTGAACCTATTTGTCACAAAATAGGTCCGTGGCATTACTGTGTTTTTGATAGAATCAGGAGAGTTACTTAGCATGGCCTAGAGTGAAAAGAATGAAGGCAGATTGTTAAAGCAAAAGTAAAAAGAGGCTTATGTGCAACCAGTTATCAAGACTATTTAAAACATTTGCGTTCCACCTGTTCTTTAAAAGATCCCAAAGCAGATAAAGACTCCAAACTGGCATGAGATGTGGTATATCTATATGTATTGGTAGCATATGTGTGTATGTATTGGTAGCAGTCTTTTGGTTGCAGATAACCAATCAAGGTTTTCCTTCTGCTGTCTCTGAGTGACAGTGTTCCTCCTTGTAGATTGATGTAGTGGACTGTCCTCTTTTAACTGAATTCTGTCTCTGACAACAGGGGCTGTGACATCCACCAGAAGCCATATGTTGAGGACCTGGGGCTTTCACATTGTAGCTCTAGTTCAAACACTAGTTCATCCCTGCCATGCAGACTTCTTCCAGTCTGTAATATGGGTGTCATAGGACTCGTTTAGAAAGCCAGTATGGTGTAATGGTTTGAGAGTTGGACTATGACCCTGGAGACCGGGGTTCAATTCACTTTGACCATGGGAACCCACTGGGTGACCTTGGGCAGGACACACACTCTCAGCCCCAAGAAAACCCCATGAACGCTTTGCCTTAAGGTCACCATAAATTAGCAACGACTTGATGGCACACAACAACGACTGGTTTACTGTATAACAACCATGAGTGGTTCGCTATACATTGTACATCAGTGGTTCAATGAAAATGTATGAAACACATCACTTCAAGGAAGAGTTTTGTATACCCTACATGTAGAAGGTCTTTTTTGTTTCTTTTATATGGCCTTCTGCATTTCTTTTACAATTCTTTTGTTAATTTATGCAAAGGCATATAGCGTGAATACATAGGCCTTCATTTGTACTATTTATTGATAACACAAACTGGCAAATGTGGCTCTCTATATTTTTGCCTAAAACTAGCCCCCAGCCAGTGCAGGCACCGGTGAGGGATTATGGGAGTTGCATGGCAGGAATGTTTGGATAGCCACAATTATCCACCCCCCGTTTGTAACATTTAAGAAAGTATGAACTGAAGGAATTCACCCTTCTTATGTGTATAAGGTGTGTTTTGCCTCATAGTGGACCCTGGCATTAGTATACTAGGAGAAGGAGGTCTCTTGTGCATTCCTCTATGGCTAGAAATTCTAGGGAGGCAGATGTGGGACAGCAAATACAAAGCTCTGTGGCATCTTTATTAATTGTGGTGTAAGCATTTCTGTGGACAGTTCCATAAAATGACCAGCAGAGGGGTCTATAAGATAACAAGCTATATTGAAGAGATACTGTTTATATGTGTTCTGATACATCTGAACTTCACAGGCTTTTGAATACAGTATGTCAGTTTATCATTCATAGGAAGATTAAGGATGATTAAGGAGGCCATTATTGCCAGATGCCATTTTATTGCTTGATTTCTAAATTTCTACATGTGTAAGGCTGTCTTGCATCATTCAGCTTGTCTTGCAGAGAGTTCTTCTCCTAAGCTGGTGCTTTACCACACAGTAAAATAGAAATTTTGGTACAGGTTGAGAAGTTACAATTTTCAGTCTGTGTTGTACAGAAATGGGGAATCTAATTTTAATTTGATATGCTTCCATACATAAAAGGTGGTTCCAAAGTATATATGGTGGGACATGGCTATGGAGATATCATCTAGTTTGAATTCTCATTGACTCCTTATTTTTCTATGGGAGCAAGTAAGGTCTACTGTCATTTAGACTCTTGCACTGCTGGCAAGCAAGACACTGCCATCCCAGTGATATCTCTGAATATATAGCTTTTACTAGCTTTCTTTTCTGTGTGGTCAAGTAAACTACCACATGAAATAATGCTGCATTAGGGGAAGACATGGTCCCCAGCTGAAATTCTGTGGGTCGAGCCAGAATAGGGATCCTCTTTCCTTCCTGCTCAAGATTATCTTTTTATTTCAGGGGAGGGCTCATACGTTTTCAAAACAACTTCCCCATACCAAATAATGTTTGGGATAACATGAATTCTTCTTCGTGGTCTCTGTGCCTCACACATTGGGATCTTTGCGCATGCGCGGTAGCGTTCGGAAAGTTCTAGAAATAAGTGGCTTGGCGGGAACCCTTCCCCCTGCTCGTACTGAGCATGCTCAGCCTGCCAAGCCAATGGTCCCTCCTCAGTTTTCTTTCGTCCGTCGGCGTCCTCGCAGTGAACGAAAGGTTCTCCAGCTTTAGCAGCTTCTTCGTTGAGTTTTGCCTTTGTTTTTTTCCTCATTCTTCTTGGATTTCTTTTGTAAGAATCCCCCCTGTCTTCTTTGTTTAAACTTTGTGTTTCGTGTGGTTGGAAAGTTGCCCTCTCTGATGGGCACTCCGAGTGCCTTTTTTGCCTTGGTGAAGCCCATAACGTACGGGCCTGCCCAGTTTGTAAGGAATTTACGGCGCAGACCCTGAGGAACAGGTCGTCTAGGTTGAAGTCCCACTGTTGGGAACAGTCCCTAAAAATTAAAAAACAAGTGGCCGAGAACACTGCCCTTTTTACTGCCATGGCTCTGCGTTCTTCACCTACGGTGCGACCATCGACCACACCCTTGTCGGTACTGACAGCTTTGATACCGACCGTGACAGTACTGGTCTCGGTACCGTCCTCCTTGCCTCCAGTCTCCGCCTTACCGTGTATTCTGAAGCTTTCTAGGACGCCGATCACCTCTCCGTCCTTGGAGGATACCCCTGCAGGCTTGCAGGCGTCTTGACCCCTCAAGCCTCTCACGGCGGCCCAGAAGAAGCGGCCTCGTTCCTTGGATCCTTCTACAAAGGATAAGAAGAAGAAAAAGGAGAAGCATAGATCACCTTCTCTGCGGCCAACCTGTCCGCCTACCCCCCCCAACACAACCTGTGATGGATACGTTTGAGGAGGAGGGCCCTCCGGATATATCTGTGGAGTGTGATGAGGCCCAGCTCCCAGTGGTTCTGGAACCACTGTCCCTGGATGACTCTTCGGCGCCATCTGATCCGCCTGTACTGTCCGCGCTGACCATGCCACACGGTCACCCTCAACATGGGCTGGACCATCCAGATCCTTCTCTGGAGACTCCACAGGCTCCGTCTCAGCACAGGGCATGTTCTCGTGACCGTGCCCGACATAGTGCAACCCGCTCTCCTGCCCGTACCGATAGACACTGCTCCCCTCGGCAGTGGGAGGCCATCTCCGATTGTGGCAGGTCCAGGACGAGGATCAATTCGCCTTTCTCATCAGCATCCTACATCACTACGTATGGTCACAAGCACATGTGGCGAGAGCAGCCGGGATCATATTATTCCTATTCCCCTGCCTATAGAGACTGGTACCATGCTGACATCCGTCACTGGTCCCCATATTGATGTCGATCCTGATCACCGTCTGCGGGCTTCCGGTACCATCCGGCATCCCGGTACCGTCGGTCACTGTCTTGGTCCAGATCCCAATCTGCCTACTACCACAGGAGATCTAGAGACCGCTCACCATGCTACTGGCCGGTCTCGCCACCTCCTCGGGTTACGGCTACTATCTCTAGGCCCACCACAGAGGTTTCTCAATCCCTCCAGCAGTTGATGATGGCACCAATATCGACTCAAATCGATTCAGTGCCCAATTCTGGCTGTTCTACCATTACCGTCATCTACGGCACCGTCATCGGTACTGTCTTCTTTACCATCGGCAGTCACTGCTCCACCTCGGCCGACCACCGCATTGCCACCTCAGTTGCCTGCGGCCCAAGGGCCGCCTTAGCACTCCTCGAGGTCATATGAGTCAGACTTGGACTCCGGTGACTCCACACCTGACCCGCATGTGTCTCCTCCACTAGCCTTTGGGGAGCCCACACTGGACTCGGCGCCTGAGGATGTAAAGCAGTTTTCAGACATCCTTCTTCGCACGGCCAACGCCCTCGGCCTCGATGTGTCTGGACCGGCTCCGACAGTGCAGGATCTGGTATTCTATTATGTGGACACCCGCCTGCCATCTGCGGCACCGATACCCATTCCTGCCGTTCCTGCAGGAGGTATTGAAACACCCTTGGGCCCAGCCAGCCTCCTTGCGGCTGATATCTCATCGCCTAGAACACCTGTACAGAACCCAAAAGAAAGATGTCAACTTTTTATTCAATCATCCGGTGCCCAATTCGATCGTAGTCGAATACTCCCAGACCAAGGGCCAGACCACCCTGCCTGATCGAGAGGGCCATAGGCTGGACTCCTTTGGGAGATGATTTTATTCGGCATCCTCCCTGATTGCGAGGATTTCAAACACCCAGGCCTGCCTCGCTGCTTACCAATGCAACATTTGGGACAGATTCTACCCTCTGCTGGCCCACCTGCCGGATGATCATCGGACTAGTGCAATCCAATTTTATAATGAATTGGTAGTGCTGTCCAATCAGCAGATTCTGTCTTCCCAACATGCAGTCGAGGGAGCAGCCCGCGTGATGGTGGGGGCGGTTGTTCTTCGGCGATTCACCTGGCTATGGTCCGCGGGACTCCAAGAGGACAGTAGGAAGCTCATCGAAGATTTGCCCTTCGATGGACAGTGACTATTCCATTCTACAACGGATGATGCGATGGACCACCTTGTGAAGGCGTGCCTGACGGCAAAACGCCGCAGTCCCGTCGTAGTTTCGCTTCCCGCTCCTCTTGGTGCCGATCGTCCTACACCTACCAATCTCATTTGCCCCTCCGAACATCAGCTCGGTCCTCGTTATTGTCTTCTGCCCGTAGGACCCTGCGGAGACGTCAGCCTTCTTCTAAGAAGTCTTCGTCTATGACGAAGTCCAGGTTTTGACTTTCCCCGCAGGTCACCAGCACATCCACTCTTCCGCCTGTCTACCAGCTTCATCGAACACTCGAGTTTGGCCCGATATCTCAGCGAATGGTGTCACATCACCACGGACTCTCAGGTTCTCTTCATCCATCTTAGTTACACCATCGAATTCCAAAATATACCACCTCGAGGCGTCTACTATTCCACCCCGGCCAACCCGGCCCTGCTAGAGGATATACAGGCCCTACTGCAGATAGGGGCCATAGAACAGGTCCCATCCTTGGCCAGTACCACCAGTTTCTTTTCGCGGTACTTCATGGTACCGAAATTGGACAGCAACTTGCGACCAATCCTGGACCTCAGGGGGGTGAATTCGTACATTCTCCCCCGAAGATTCAAGATGGTCACACTATCCTCCATCCTGCCCTTCCTGTGACGTCGGGACTGGTTCGCCTCTATCGATCTACGAGAGGCCTACTTCCGTAACACAATTTGGCCCCACCACAGGAGGTACCTGCAATTTGAGTTCGATGGCGTCTGCTACCAGTACAAGGTGCTGCTGTTTGGCCTGTCCACCGCGCCCAGGGTCTTCACCAAATGCATGGCCCTGGTGGCATCGTATCTCTGAACAAAGCGCATTATGGTATACCCCTACCTACACAACTGGCTGTTGGTGGCGCCCTGCAAGCAGAAGCTATACGAGGACATCCATCTCATGCTGTCTCTTTTGTCCCGCCTCGGCCTCAGGGTGAACCCGAAGTTGCACCTCAAACCTACCCAAGTTTTGGACTTCATCGGTGCCACTCTGGACTCTATTTCAGCCAAGGCCTTCCTTCCATTGAAGCGGGCCCGCACTCTGCGCCGAGCTGCTACTGCTGTCCTCCGTGCCCCTGTGGTCTCAGCAAGGATTATCCAGCAACTTTTCGGCTACATGGTGGCGGCGACGT
The DNA here is from genome assembly GCA_948472985.1 of Iguana delicatissima. Lineage (NCBI taxonomy): Eukaryota > Metazoa > Chordata > Lepidosauria > Squamata > Iguanidae > Iguana > Iguana delicatissima. The sequence continues at coordinate 804,158 of CAOKZL010001932.1, read as the reverse complement.
CGGTCACCTATCTCTCCCGCCTCCGCGCCTGTCCATTGCAGCACTGGTTCATCAGGGTCTTCGACCCTCTACTGGATGACCAGTGCCGCTTCCACCAGATTCCTCAGCAGGTGCGCCACTCTCTTCTGTGGTGGCTCTCCCTCCGGCACCTCCTGTCGGGAATGCCGTTCATTGACCCGTGCCCTTGGGTCACGGTGATAACAGATGCCTCCCTCTATGGATGGGGAGCGCATTGCGCCGATCTGAAGGTGCAAGGGCACAGGATCCGCCTAGAGACTCACCTTCACATCAGTGCCCTCAAACTCCTCGCCATCCTGAAAGCACTATGGGCTTTCCGCAATCTTCTTGTCGGCCACACGGTGCAGATCCTCTCAGACAACATGACGGCCGTGTGCTATGTGAACAAACAGGGAGTTATCCGATCCACCACCCTCCTCAACATAGCCCTCTGCCTCTGGGACTGGTGTGTACCGCTCTGCATTCACCCTATCGCCGTCCACCTCGTGGGCCAGGAGAATGTCATGGCGGACACCCTCAGCAGAGACACCTCGTGTCACCACGAGTGGTCCCTCTCCGAGACCGCCTTTCAGCCGATAGTGGCCCGATGGAGTCAGCTGTCCATCGACCTGTTCGCCAGCAGTTGGAACAGGAAGTGCTCCCAGTATTGCTCAAGGGTCTGCCTGGGTCGTGGCTCTCTCGGCGACACCTTTCAGTTCCAGTAGGACAAAGAGCTGCTGTACGTATTCCTGCCGTTCCCGCTCCTGGGCAGAGTGGTTGCCAAGCTCCTCTCCGACCACGCCAACGCCATCCTGGTGGCTTCATATTGGCTGAGGCAGCACTGGTTCGGGCCCCTCTTCGAGGTTGCTCGAGGCCAGGCTCTCAAGTTTCCAGTGGTACCGGACCTTCTCTCCCACTTGGACGGTCTCTTGCTGCATCCAGACCTACCACTCCTGTCTCTCAATGCATGGCAGATAATCCCTTAGATGTTCCAGCTATACGGGATGTCCTCACTGCAGCCAGGAAGGAGTCTACGAGAGATCTTACCATTACAAGTGGCAGAGGTTCGTGGCCTTTGTGGTTGCTCGTCATGAACTGGTTTCGCCTGTTGCCCTACCTACCTACATTTCCTTTTGCACCTTTGAGAACAGGGTCTTGCTTTTTCATCTTTGAGGGTCTTTGAGGGTCTACCTCGCGGCCTTCATAGCCTACCAGCCACGTGGTTCCCCCTCGGCAGCACTCTTTTGGGATGCTACCCTTAAGCAATTTGTTAAGGGGCTACAGCATCTTTATCCATCGGTATCTCCACCGCTTCCGCCTTGGTCGCTGTCCTTGGTGCTCTCGCAGCTGACGCGACCACCCTTTGAGCCGATGGCGACCTCTGATGATAGGCTCCTGACCATGAAGACAGCCTTCCTTGTCGCGGTCACTTCGGCCAGGCAGGCGAGCGAGCTGATTGCGCTGCAGTCCGATGAGCCATTTCTTGTCTTCCACCGGGACAAGGTGATCCTGCGTCCAGACATCTCCTTGCTGCCTAAGGTTGTCTCCGATTTCCATTTTAACCAGGACGTCATCCTTCCTACCTTCTATCTGGACCCGACTATGCTTCTGGAGCGATCTCTCCACTCTCTTGACACCCGTCGAGTTCTGGCCTTCTACATTCATTGGACTTTGTCCTTTCACTGGGCTCCCCACCTATTCATTTGCTATGGTGGTCGTCAAAAGGGCCAGAAGGTATCCACCCAGAGATTCTCCAGATGGGTGGCTCAGACCATTCTGCTGGCGTATGAACTGGCTAGGCAGCCTCCGACAGTTTTCCTCCGTGCCCACTCCACTAGAGCCTTGGCCTCTTCAGCAGCTCTCCTTCGAGGGGTGGACCTGCAGGAACCGTGTTGTGTGGGTACCTGGTCATGACCTTTGACCTTTGTGCGGCACTACCGGTTGGACTGCCAGGCTTGACGGGATACCCGCTTTGGTCGTGTGGTGTTGTCTTCCATTCTCTAGGACCTGACTCACCGTACACTGGTAAGCTACACAGTCTCCCAGTGTGTGAGGCACAGAGACCACGAAGAAGAAGAACAAGTTGCTTGCCTGTAACTGTGGTTCTTCAAGTGGTCATCTGTGCCCTCACACACACTTGCCCAGCTTTCCCCTCTTCAGGTCCTGTTACGGCGGACTCCAAAACTGAGGAGGGACCGTTGGCTTGGAGGGTTGAGCATGCTCAGTACGAGCAGGGGGAGGGGTTCCCTCCAAGCTGCTTAGCTCTAGAACCTTCCGAACGCCACCGCGCATGCACGAAGATCCCAATGTGTGAGGGCACAGATGACCACTTGAAGAACCACAGTTTCAGGTAAGCAACCTGTTTCTCTCTCTTTACCAAATGCATGTTCTAGGTTGGAAGTGAGTTTTTTTTTTCATGGCGGCTGGAAGCCATGTTTAGTTTCTGGAAATTAAGCAGATTTGGATTTTGAAAAGCTGACCTACCCTTATATTGTATTCTGTCCAAGAAAACGATGTCAGTGAATAGAGGTGAGGTCGCATTGGTGAAAGGATTGTTACCTTCCATCCTTTCAAATTATACTTGGTGGGCCTTTAGCTAATATGCAATTGTAAGTCACAGGTCTTTTTCTTCCCCATATGGCAACTTCTTCAAAGGGAGGGGTTATGGCATTGTACTAGGTGAGTTCTTTGGTAAATTTTAATTGGTTTATTTTCCATCCTTGGAGTCGATTGTGACCTTAAATCTTCCACAAGAAGGTAAAATAGTTAATGCAGTGAAACAAATTTTCTTACCAGTCTGCTTTACCAACATCTTGTGCTTCAGTTTAGGTATTTTAAGTTTTGCAGTATCCTTATTTGATTCTAATTGTTATTATGATGTGATTTTATTATAAACCTCTGTTAGCTATAATAGTTAAACGTTATGTGTAGCACAGCATAGTCAAGCGCATCCTTATTTTGAAGTTCCAATAATTTCATACTTAAAAAGTTAAGTCTTGGCACTGCATTCTTAAATAGCTATTCTTGCAACATCTTTCTCCTGTTGCCTTTCTCATTTTTCAGACTGTTTCCATTCTAGAACAAAGGTTAACATTAACAGAGGACAAGCTGAAGGAATGTCTTGAGAATCAACAAAAGATTGTGCAAAGTAAATCCAGCTGATGTCCAGGGAGCTGATGAAGCCACCGTTGTTGGAATGTGGGTGCAAGTGCACTCCAATAATTTTGTGTGAATGTGTTTTTTAAAGAGAAAACATTTCCAATTTTATTAGAATAAATTGTACAGCTAATGATGTCTGTAAATAGATTTTTTGTGTTAAGATTAAACTTTGCTTTCGTACTAAAGATGGCCATTTGTGTTGCTTAGCTTTATCAACCTAGTATGGATCTTCAGGTGTTAAGGGATGCATATTTGCAAGTGACACCTACTTCAGTTCTCAGATGTGTTAAACACTAATTAGACACCATCATTTTGAGAAGAACAACCTTCTAGAGCCTGTGCAGGTGGATTTGTTGAAATGTTGTGTACATATGCATAAGAACATGGTGGGAGTTTCCTTTCAGATGGAGAGAAAATCTCTATTCCAAGAGTACTGCAAACATTCCAGGAAGGAATGTGACTCACAGTTTTTGGGAGATCCTTCTTGTAGTCTCAACTGCCAGAAGAACGTCTTAAAATCTGATTGCAGCTTGCACAGAGAGCTCCGTGTGTACAAAACCTTTCAGTATGTTCGAGCTAAAAAGAGCAGGTTTGTCTATTAAGGTGAAGCATGCCAGCAAATCAGATCTAACTTGTGTCCTAGTTATTTTTAATCTGAACATCATTTGGCTAATCATCAAGCATCAAAAGCTGTTTTCTCCCATGTGTGTTTGCATAGTCTGTGCTAGATTTGTATGCATGTCGATGATATTGATGGATTTGTCTTGGTTTAGTTATTGTATATACATAAGTCTAGAAATTTTTAGTCACAAAATTGACCCCTCAAAAGCCTAGGATGACTCATCCACAGGTCAATGTAAGTGCTATACCTTAACTCTTATTTAAAAAAGGAACCATTCCCTTCTCTGAGCTGAGCGGTGAAAAGTGAGAGCTTAGTCTGTCTACTCTCTCAACTGTGATTCTACTTCTGGCCTTTTGGAATGCCTAGTTGGGAAAATGGCAGTGGTGGCTTTTTGGCACTTCCCCTCAGAAGAATGCCAAGAGAGGAGAGGGAGTCATTGCTTCTTTTAGGTTCTTTACTCAGAGAAGGGTGTATATATATATATGTATAAAAAAGTTAAGGTACAGTATTAACTCTTAATACAGTACCTTAATTTTATCAAAAAAGGTGCCATTCCCTTCTCTGAGTAGAGTGATGAAAAGCCTTTCAAATGTCTGGGTGGGAAAAGGTCGTCGTGGTAGCAGCAGTGCCCAGGGATGGCTAGCCCCACTGAGGTGGTGCTGGCAGTTTCCCCTCTCCGTGGGTCATATCATAATTTTGGCCCTCAAACCTGTCCTTGACTTATACATGAGGTCGACATATGCAGGAATATATGCAATCCACTCTTGTCTTCATTATATTATTGATACAAAATTCGGATTGCTTGTATTGTACCTGCCATTAGGACCCCTAGTGAAGAATGTCCCCTTTTGGTGTGGGACAAACTGGGCTTCTTTCCAGGCAGCAAAAAATTAGTTCGAAGGCTCTGGTTCACATGGAAAGAGTGCCTGACTTGGCTCCTTCCCGATCAGTGCTGCTCCTGCTGAAAGGTAAGGCAGAACTATCAAAGAAAGGTGCCACATTGAAACCCATAATGAAAGTTTTCCAGCAAAGGTTGGATGGCCATCTGTTGGAAAGGCTTTTTAGCTGTGCATTTTCTCCATTGACATGTATGCTAGCTGCTTCCACATGGTTTGAATAGGTGATTATTGCAGTCCCTTCTAATTCTAAAGTTCCGTGGTTGTGAGCTTGCCTTGTGTGACACCAAGTTACTCTTGCAGCATATATGCAAGTGGCTATATTCAGGGAGGTGGGGTGCTGTTCGTCTTTGTTGAGCTGCTGAAACTCTCTTGCTCCTTCATCATCAAAGACTTCCCTGCACTGCTGTGGTGATTTTTATCCCAACCCCCAAATCATTTCCTGGAACAGAGGAATTCAAACTTCTTTGAATAGAACTGGGTTTCTTTACTCCCCACTCCACTTTTCCATGGAAGTCTGTATCGGCTTGTATTTTGTGAAAACCTTACGCCTTATTATTTCCATCTGGGTTTTTAAAAAAGTTCTCTTCGCTTGCCAGTTCCATAAAAGATTCCTATCTCCTTCTGTTAGACTGTATATTCTGACCATCTCAGAACGTCTGTTAGGAGCTGCAGATTATTTTATGTCTCGGCCAGACGTGAAGAGTGGAAGAGAAGAATTCTTCCAAGCTTTGTCCTTGTACAAATTTTTTTTTCAGGAGGGGGGCATCTTGCCTGGGGGCTTTGTATGTTGTGGGAAATGATCAAAGAGGAAGCAAGAGTACCCTGTGACTGCATGAGTGCGAGATGTGGTTAGTGCTCAGCATCTCTTCATGGGAAAAGATGCCTGCTCTCTGTACATTTAAAACCAGAATAAGAAAACAATCCAAGTGACTCTCCTTTTACTTCCACTTTACATTAAATGTTAAAACGCTCTTACGTATAGTATGATTCTACCATACTTTGTTCCCAACTTTCTTATAAAGTAACACTTTTGAATGCAATTGTTCCTACAGTCAACAAAGCAATTTTGAATAGGACCCTTGGGGATTTTTCCTGTAAGCCAATGTCATACATGCATTAGTACACAATGTTGGATCCAGTGTTGTTATTTCACTGACAGAACTGCCTTTGCCAGAGGAATAGAGAATATTATTCCTCCCCTCCCCCAGCAGCCCCCTATGTACCTCAAAATCTGCCCTGGAATATTAGGGTACTTTCCAGAACAGGGTTTGGAGTGGGACAGAGGAGAGAAGAGAGGAATAAAGTCCCATTGCATTACTGGACCTGTGATAGCACTGTGTTGCACTGAATCCATTCCCTTGTTTAACACCCTAGCCTTCTCCAAGGAGCTCAGGGCACTATGTGGCACTGCCTGCCTGCAGCATCACAGCACTTGTGAGTCTGGCTGTGTTGAGAGATAGTGACTTAAGCTAGTTACATGGAGAACTTCATAATCAAGTAGATATTTGACCCAGGATTATTCTGTCTAATTAGCACCCTTGGTGTCTGCTATCCAGCCTTCCTCTGCTTGGAATCCCTTTCAAAAGTATTAAGTTGTAATACTGTCTGACAATGATGGGAGTTGCACTTCAGTATATCTGGAGGCTACCAGGTTCATGAAGGCATCACGGCATTAAATATATTAGCTTTCTTCCGGAGTTGAGTACTGCTGTTTCAGAATATCACCTAAAAAATATTAGTTTGGTTTAAAGCAGTGGGAATTTTAGTACAACATTAACCATTATTACACAACTTGCAACCTAACCCACTCTATAGTCAGAAGCAAATCCCACTGAATTCAGTGAATTCGGTTGAAGGCATGTGTGCTTAAAACTATATCCTTAAACTGGTTATCACATGACATACCTGTTGCTAGCCGTCACATTCTAAACATGCTGCTGAAATTTGGCAACAAATTTCACCCTTAAAACAAGGAAAAATGCTTGTTCTAAAGTGGGTTTTTTTTTTTTTTTTTTTTTTTGGATAAGGGATTGTTTACCACTGACATTCGGCTGCAAACTGGGAAATGCCATTAAAAGAAGCATTTACTTTTTTTTTTTAATAGAATGTAGTGGTTAGCCAACAAATGGTTTAATTTTGCCACCAGATTTTTGTGGGAGGTGGAGGAGAATGCAGCCTACATTGTGGTTAAGAGGAGCAGAGTTGACCACTTCTGATGTAATAGGTTTTTATTAAGTTGCTTTGTCCAGAGATCATATTTCCATACAATGGAACTCCCATTGTGGGCAAGTGTCACTTTAAAAGACATATGATGAACCAAAGGGCCTGAAGAGGAATTGTGTGGGAAGTAAGTACAGAAGCAGCAGTGGGCTTAGAAGTAAAAGTATCTGTAAAAAAGAATTTTGTGTGAGGGTTTCCAACTGGAGTCTCCCTGAGGCGAATTCAGTGTACTGAGAAATGCAGTCTGGCCCCTCAAATTGACAATCCAGTGACACAAAAGATTTGATGAAGTGGCAGCTGTAGCAACGAAGTTCTGTTGAGCTACTTGAGATGTCTAGCAGTTAGGCTGATGGTCCGAGACCTTTAAAACTACTTGTGGATCTGTGTCTTAACCTCACCTCTTTCTTTATCTTTATCTCACCTCTTTTTTCTCTAGATCTCCCTGTTGCTTTCAGTATGTTATCTCCAATTCCCTGACAAAGAGATGATATGGTCTATATCACTTATATATCGTTAGCAGGTGCCACCAGTATAACTCTGAAAGAAATTAAGGATTGGAGGAACTCAGGACACAGTTCCCAATTGTGGAAAAAAGACCTTGGCCTGGGCAATTGTGGATGCATAACCTGGAGTTATGCACTTGTGACTCTTTCATATTTATAGTTTAGGAGCTACATAGAGACCACACAAATCTCCCAATTCCCACTTACCAGGAAGCAGCCACTGTGATTGATGAAGGTCTGTTCCGTTGATTGGGAAGCAGCCGGCTGCCATTCCCACTGATCCCCCACGTGAGTGATCTCTGCTGCAAGGAGAGATTGCAATAGGAACCCTTTCTGCTTGTCACAACATAGATCACTTGTATGAGAAGGTGAGAACACCAGCCACTTCCCAATCGACAGGCAACAGACTCATAATTCACAGCAGCTGCTGCCCAGTAAGTGGGGATCAGGATGAGATTCACTGTGTAGCACCGTAATTATGGTGCTTATGCCTATTTAAATCCCCAGCAGGATCTCAGCCTTTGTGTTTATGTCTATATTGATGTGTCTGAATTTCAGCATCATATTCCTATTCTCTTGTGAGAAGGAGGCAGTCTTACTCATTGCATTGAATTCTTTTTACAGAGACTGAAGCATCTGTGTTCATCTTCTTGCAAAACTGTTAGTTTGGAAAGTGATGGAATAGATCATTGAGGGAGGGTATACTGCAGATTCCAAAGTAAAAGGTCCAGAGAAGAGAACAGCTCATTTGAGGAATTTCCTCTCTGTGGCTGTGGTGGCAAAGGATGTGAGAAAGGGTTAAGGATTCTGTTTGGAACTCTGAAGCAACTGCCAAGCCAAGTTCCTAAAAAAAGCAGTTTAATTTGTTGCCATTAGGTTTGCCAAACAAATGACCTCACTGAAGTTTTTAGTAACAGCTCTTTTTACTCAGATTGGTCCCTAGGGGAGGTACATATGCCAGAAGGCTGAAGCGAAGGGATTTTTTTTGGCTATTACGGGCATGGAACATGTTAAAACATACTCGTATAGTGTGGGGAAAAAAGCAGTCTTTATGCAGTGCCCACTTTCCTTCCTGTCTGGGAGTTTAATTTCAAGCAATGTCGTGGTCAATTCATAAGTATTCTGGAAAAAAAATCTTCAGGACTATACTGGTGATGGTGATGAGCAGCAGGTCAGACACTCAGGGCAAATAGCTCTCTTCCTGTTCTTATAGTGACTGTCATTAGTCCGTTGACACCAGGCCTACATTTTGTTCAGATTCTAGTCTGTGTATTCTTTGGTGTGCGTGTCTTCATTTTAGCAACCTGTAAAATGGCTGCTTTTTTTCAATGTGTTTTAAAATGTAAGCATGCAGATAGTGTGCAGGTGAGCTGGATCAAGGTGTGTTTATGAATAAATGAGGTATTGTTTGAATAATCATTTAGGTAAGTGGTTTATCAGTGGTGGTGATTGCTCCAAGTTCAATGAGTGTTTGGGGCAAATTGCTCTCTGGTGAGTTCTTCCTTTGTTGATGGGCTGTGTAGTCTGCTTACCTGGCAGCATTTCTCCAAGGAGCGCTTGGGCCTTGTCACAGCTGATCCCAAACAATCGTCTAAACTTACCATTATAGGCTGCATTGGGGAAGTTAAAATAATAGAGAGACTTAACTATTCATTGCCCTGGGTTAAATTGTCTTTGAAAAGGATGTTAGAGTTGGGATCTCTGGTCCTCTTAGTAGTGGTTCTTAACCAGGAAGGCTCCATATGTTGGATTTCAGCTGCCATACCCCCTCAGCGTTGGCCATGCTGGCTAGGCTCAAGTTGAAGTCCAGGAGTGTCTGGAGCTCCCCTAGTTGAGAACGCTTGAAGCTACCCAAAGATTCCTAGCGGTGGTGAAATCATCCAAAAGTAGCATCATGCGCTTTGCCCTGTTGGGGTCTTCTGTTACTTTCTTTTCCTCTCAACCAACTTGATGTTACTACTTGGACAATGGAACATGGTAAGAATGAACTAAAATGATTACATTACATACATGTTTGATCAGTGATGTCTGATCTTGGGAGAGGATGTTTCCACCCTTAGCATTTACATGAAATCTCACTGCCTATCATTTTCACCAGAAAAAAATGGTTTATTTTATATTATTTATTTATTATATTTGTATGCCGCCTTTCTCCCAACTTAGGACTCAAAGCAGCTTCCATCAACAGATTAAAACAGCAAAACATTAAAAACATAAAATCATAAAAACCTAAAACAATATTAAAAAAACATCAGCTTGCACGCTGGTGCCCATTTACTGTGACTTCTGCAATAGTTTTCCCCCAAAGTGACTAATTGTCTTTTAGTGCACTCTGCAGTTTAAAATGGGGGTGGAGGGGGTGGAGGTGAGCAGCTGTCACTTTAAAGCTTGCTTCCCATGTTATGCCATGCTGGGTCTGTAAGTGCCTTTTCCTTACTTTCTCATGGCATGGCCAAGAGCCATCTTAATCACCAACTCTGCCTCCATAAATGGGTCATATGAGCAGATTGACTACTAAAAGGGTTAATGTAATAATTCTGCAGTGCGAGTTGTTTGGATGAAGTTCAGCATTGCTTCACTTCCCTTTTACACTCCCTCTGTGAGTATTTTCTTAACAGCTGTCTGGGATCTGTTCCATTCAGACTTCCCCTAGTGTGGGCCTATGAAAACATGCAGTCTGCTGCTCTCAGTAAAGTTTCCATTGTCACACCCTTTACTGGAAGAGAAAAGGAGCAGAGTACACTGGGCTTAGACTTAATGTAAAGTGCCTGCTTTCTGATTATCTTTTTAAAAATCCAAACCAAAAAAGAGGACAATTCCAACACTCCACAACATATATGAGAATCTAAACAGCTCTTCAACATCTGTATCACTTTGGTCCAACATTCTTTCAGAAATGCACTTAGAGAAAAAATGTAGGTGTAGTTTGTCTTTCAAAATGTTTATTTGCATGATAAACATCTTAAATGATCAGCAATAGTCTAGCATGGATGTGACACAGGCAGCAAAGGGTTTTAGCTGATATAGGTGAACAGCATCAAATGGCTCTTGGAGTTTCCCTGTGGCATAGAGCAGTCTCGTGTTGTGTTTGCTAGATATTGCATTTTATTTTTATTTATTTATTTATTTATTTATTTATTTATTTATTTATTTATTTATTTACCCTGCCTGAAAACTGGGACTCAAAGCCCTCTGCCACCTAGTGCCCTTCAGATGTGTTGGATGACAATTGTCCCCACCCCCAATGCCATGGCAGTGCTGAGATTATGGGAGGTGTAGTCTACCATAATTGAAGGATTCCATATGGGAGCATCAGTCTTGCACTCTTGGCTTCTCATTTGCCACACTGCTACCTTGTTAGCATTGAGGGCAGTCAGATGGGCTGCAGAAATTGCTGTGCTTTCCACTGGCACTGTTTCATACTTGATGATGATACACACTTGCCCAAAAGGTTGACTGCTACACTGGCTTAGGTCACTTGAGACAAGAATCAAGACCCCTTCTCTGGCAGCCAGCAGCGGTACCCATTTCCAAAATAACCCTTTGGCACACGTATGTGTGATATCCTGTGGCCCTTAGTTGTGATCCTAAGCATACCTTCCAAAAGCACAATGTGCTCAAAGCATTAGAAGGACCAAATTATGCACAAAATGCTTGTGCCTTTCCTAAATGTTCATTATCTGTATGCAGTTGGATACAACAATACTTTCCTGAAGAGAAAGGGACCAGAGTCTTCCATGCTGAGCCAAATACAACATTAAGCTGACAGCTTTCTCTAATTTGAGTTCATAGAAGAAAAAGTTGAGAAATCTTGATTGGCCTGCTATGACCTGGTTTACATGGAGCCTGGCTGGGCAAATCCCACAAGGCTGAGTTACAGGAGAGTCAGCAGGAGGCTTACGTCAGACAAAATGGGTATTGCTGTGTAGCCCACCTCCAGAGCAACTCCATTTACCTCAGTGGTGAGAGTAATAAAATTCTGTTGGTGCCTATTGCTTATCGAAATAGCTATCATACAGTCTGGTGCTAGGATAAAGGATTATTTGGGCTATAGCAACACACACACACAAAAATCAGTATGTCTGTATAAGTACTTGAGAGCTAGCACATGCAGCAGTTGAGTGCTGGACTCAGACTCTGGGAGACCAGAGTTTGACACCTCATTCACCCATGGAAACTGACTGTGTGAACACATTTATATGTGAAGGTGTATAAAACAATATACATGGATTTATAAATATAAAACATGTATTGGTTTTGTATGCTTTTATATATAAAAATCCATCAGTACTTTAAAGTCATAATTTAAAAATAATATGGATAGGTCTACTGGAAGAGACTACTTTTTACTGCTGATTTAAATTCAGTAAGCATCTTGAGCTGACAAATCTCTTCCAGCAGGTCATTCCACAGTCCAGGTGCAGCCAAAGAAAATCTCCTTTGGGTAACTGCCAGTCTGAATGAAATAGATGTCTCTCCCAAGACCTGAGTGTACGGGGTAGATTCTGCAGCAGAATCCTGTAGGTAACCTGCAACTAAACCATGGCAAACCCCTTCTGAAAAAATCTTGCAAAGAAAACCTTATGATAGGGTTGCTCTAGAGTCATCGTAAGTCAGAAACTACTTGAAGACACACAACAACAACAACAACATACAGTACTTAATGAATATTACTATAAGGTTATGTAGTATTTTAGATGACGCTAACATGAAAGAAAAAGAACAGATCCCTGTCTGAGGATTTTACAGTTTAACACTATGGCCTTTGTATGCTTACTTGGGAATAAATACCATTCAGTATAGTTAGGCTTACTTCTGAGCAAATATGCACAGCATTGTATATAGATTACTGAAAATCTCATCTTCATATGGTGTAAAACATCATACAGTCCTCTTCTGCCTTTTCCAACAGCTGCTCTGTGACTTTAACAAATACAGCTTTCACACATCGGTGTGTTTCCTTGCTAGTTGGTGTTGATTTTTTTTCCTTCCCTGTAGCTGTAAAAAGGCCTAGAGCTCCTCTCAGGCAAATGTGTAACAGTCTGTTTTGCCGCCCAACCCGTGAAATGAAGAGACCACACACAGGGCTTGGGTTGAACTAGGGCAATTTATTAATATGCCTAATTAACATAATTATGAGGTGAACTTGAACTTGAACTTCTGACCTAAGACGGGGGGTCAAGGCCTGTGTGAACTATGGCAAGAGTCAGCTCCCGACCATCTTCCATAGTCCGTATAGCGAGATACCGGGCCCCAAAGCCAACCGCTGAAGCTGCGTTAAGACCTTGGCCAGCCCCTGTCTGGGAGGTGAGCCCCGAACCTCCACCCCCCGGGCTCACGCCAGTGAGGGCCAGTCCTGAGCCCTCCTCAAGGATAGCGTTTATCCTACATCAAATGGTGCCATAGGTACTCACCGACACCATTGACCCCCCCCTACCGGCCATGGATAAGGTCAAGCGTCTGCTTAGTCCTTATCCCCCAACCCACCTCCAGGATGGCTTCAATGCCCACCTGCAAATCCCACAAAAAGATATCATTACCTGCAGGTGACAGGTGGACCCCGTCATGTCTATACAACTCTGGCTTATCAAAAACAATGTCATGGTGTGGAATAAAATAACCCAAGCCCTGTTTCATAGCTTTGTAAATTTCTTTGTTCACTCGTCTACGCGCAAACTCTAAAGGCCGTGGGTCACCTCCTCCATGCCATACCCTCCTTTGAATCAGAGCCGACCAAGCAATGCAAGTGCGAGGCCATGTGTGTTGAATGTGTCGCATATCACGAATGGCTTGTATAATCAGCGCCTTTCCTTTCAAAAGTCCAAGGTCATTGCCCCCAAGGTGAATGACCAACACGTCAGGCGGAGGCAAACAGCCCCCCACAAACAACTCAGGTAACAAACCGTGCCAGCAAAGGCCTCTCTTGCCAAGCCATTGAATCGAGGCTCGCTCGCCCAATCCCAAATTCGGCCCCAATTGGCCCTCTCGAGCTGAAGCAGGTCGCTCTGAAAAGAACCAGAAACATTAGGGCAGGTGGATGGGCCTTACATACCGCTGGTATGCCGAGGATTTCCATCTCCCCATCCTCCAGATGTCCTCGGCCTTCATACCCATCAAAGCTGCAGTAGAGGCTGCACCAATACGAAAAGAATGCGTGCCAAAATTGGCTCCGTGCAGACCCAGATGTGACAAGGCTTTCTTTGTCACAGCCCAAAACTGATACCTGGTGAGCGGAGTCACATCGGCATGACAAAACAGTGGCCCCGCATGGGTCCCCCGGCTGGCCGTATAAGCTCTCAGTGCCCTGACAGGGCACAACGTCGGATCAGAGCATTCCTGTAAAGTTATCACATTGCCCCTCCTGGCCTGGTCTGTCTTTGATCTCCTAATGTGCAGACGCAAATACCACTCGCCGCAGTACAGGTCACGCCACTCCAGGGCCCTGCCCGACCTGTCCCCTTTACTCTGAACAACCAGCTCGCTCACCCTTAATACCCCAAAGAATGCTGTGAGAGCTGCCGAATGAAACAAGAGAGCCTCATATGCCGAAGCACACAAAACCCTCCAAGCACCACTCAGACCTCTCAAGATGTCTGGGGAGAGTGGCTGTCTGCTATCACGGGTCGCCCCTTTCGACCGGTGCCATCCCTCCACAAATTTACGTATCCTAAAATCACCGGTTGGATCAGGGAGACCTCTCGCCTTAGAGAAAAAGGCCAGTGCTGAAATGCGAGATCTAATGGATTGTGGAGATAAGTTCGCTTGCTTAGAGCCACACAAAACTGCAAAACATGGTCCACCGGGAGTGGCCAATCATCAGATAATCCCTTGGATTCACGAAAACTGTTAAACTCCCTAAAAGCTCTATTATAACTCTTTCTGGTGCTCGGTGCAATTGACATACCAATCATCTGTGTTACCTCACCCCGCCAAGCTTCCACAGGTGGGAAGGCATCGGCTCTGGACGAACTGCAGCTTCTGGTGCAAGTTCCCTGAAACGATCCATCTGCATATGGGAGAGAGAGTCAGCCAAGGAATTATCCACGCCAGCCACATGTACAGCTGTAAAGACTATATTAAAGCGGAGACATTGAAGTGTAAAAGCCCAAACCAGGCGCATAATGCGTTGTGATCTGGAAGAAAGGGAATTAATCACCCTGACAGTAGATTGATTGTCACACCAAAAGTGGACAGAGGCGTTTGCCAACTCCCGCGCCCAGATGTAAACTGCCACCAATATTGGAAAGAATTCCAAAAATGTAAGGTCAGCTGTGATGCCCGCTTCCACCCAGCTCTCAGGCCATCTCTGCGCACACCATCTGCCCTTGAAAAAGACTCCAAAACCCACAGATCCTGCTGCGTCTGATGATACCTGTAGTGCGTCCCTAACCTTGATTTCATCCCGCCAAAAGGAGACCCCATTAAAGCCTGCCAAGAACTCCTGCCATACCTCTAGATCCAATTTCATCTCCCTTGTGACCCTAATCCTGTGATGCGGTTTGGTGGCGCCCTTGGTGGCATCACACAGACGCCTAAGAAACGCCCTGCCAGGTGCCACCACCCTGCACGTAAAATTTAAAGGGTGTCCCAGGAGCTCCTGAAGCTCCCTAAGGGTGGCCTTGCGCCTGCTTAGAAATGATGACACCCTTGATCTCAAATCTTGAACCTTGGGAAGTGGTAATTCACATGTCTGGTTCACTGTATCCAACTCAATGCCTAAAAATGTGAGCTGCTGTGAAGGACCTTCAGTTTTCTCATGTGCCAATGGCACACCCAGCTCCCCCATGAGCGATGTGAATTGTGCTAACAAGAATGCACACTGCCCAGAACCGGCCTGTCCGATAAATAAGAAATCGTCTAAGTAATGCACAATGCCCAAAAGGCCAGATTTTCTTTTGATGGCCCATTCTAAAAAGGTGCTGAACTTTTCGAAGGCAGAACACGACACTGAACATCCCATTGGGAGGGAGCGATCAACATAAAATTTACCCTCAAAGGCGAATCCTAGTAGCTCGAAATCAGAGGGATGAACGGGTAGCAGGCGAAAGGCTGACTTGATGTCAGATTTAGCCAACTCAGCCCCAACACCATGCCTGCGCACTACCCGCACTGCTGTATCAAATGAAGTATACCTGACTGAACATAACTCTGCTGGAATGGCATCATTAACGGATTCACCTTTGGGATAAGACAAATGGTGGATTAGCCGAAATTCACCCGGGGCTTTCTTGGGGACTAAACCCAGTGGGGAAATCCTAACATTAGGAGTAGGAGGCTGATCAAAGGGGCCCAACACCCTGCCCTCCGAAACCTCTTTACTAATTTTTTCTCTAACTACATGCTCATTACCTACCACAGATCTAAGATTATTAGCCGTAAAAAACTTACGAGGACCCGTACTTGGGATCCTGAAACCTTCAGTAAATCCCTCCTTCAAGTATTGTGCTGCTGCTTGGTCCGGATAAAATTGGAGCCATGCTTGCAGCCTTTCCAATTTAATTGGACTGGGGCCCTTTGTAAACAGCCAGTTGATTCCCTGGCCCCCATTTATTGGCTCCCTCCTTGAAGCCCGTTCCTCCCCCTCTCCCCTTATTGCAGTAGTGAGCGGGGTGGGGGCCCCAGCAGATCCCACATATGTGCTTGTATTTGCAGGGACGACGGGCACAAGACCCCTGCGTCCCATAGTCCCAGCACAGCTGTGGATGCTGTTGCTGTTCTTGAGATCCCTGGGCCTTGGGGGGGGGACAGACTTACTAAACTGCACCAGGTGTCCTGATTGGGCTCGCTCACCGTACACTGGACGCGCTGAGGTCAGCGTCTGCATCCATAGTTCGGTTATGATTTCGTCCCAGTGTAGGCTTGGCTGTCATGCTGCTCTCAGCCTAAACTTCTCATCGTAATGCAGCCAGCCATTCCCTGAAAACTCTGTATGAGCCTGATAAATGGTATTCAAATACATTAACATAGAGTGCCCCCTGGAAGGCTGGGCCTTAATTACCACATCCATGTAAATCATGTATCCTATAAACCAATTAGACCAGTTCCTCTCAATCCTACGATGTTTAAATTTTTCTTTCTCCCCAGCATCCAAATCCTCCTTCTCTTTCTTGTCTAGTTCACGATATAAAAGGGTGAACAAATCCACATATTCTCCCTTCAGTATTTTCTCAATAGTGGCCACAGCGAGGTGTTCGTCCAGCACCCCCAGCCGTCCTTCTTCCATTTGCCCAAAGCTGGTGCCTTTGTCTTTCTCCTGTGTCCCATAATCCCTACCCTGAACAAGTCCCGGGGTCACGTGAGAATTTTCTACCCCCCCTTTAATGCGGCTGTGAGGGCGATTCTGCCTCGCCCTGCGAGGCTGGAGAGGAAGAAGCCAATGGCCTGGAAATGCTAGCAGGCTGGGCCCCTCCCGTGTTACCTGATGGTGTGGCTAGGTTCCAAGGCCAAGACACAGGCGCACCGTTATCCCCCGGGCTATTATACTCACCCTGTACTTCTCCTGCTGCTGCTGAATTCCCTGAGGGTCTGGCCGCCCCGCCTCCTTGTTGCAATGAAGAAGAAGCCTGACTCTGCCCCTCCGACAACGATTGGCTGCTGTTTCTCCCGATTGCCTCTTCTCAAGGGCATCTAGTCGCGCCAACATGCAGTTAATAGTGCCCACTGGCATGACAACCAACTGCTCGTCACTGTCTCCTCCCATCACTGCAAATTGCCTTTTCCCCTTGGTCTGAAGCTTCTTAGAAATGGCCGATGTATATGCCCCCCTTCTTCCTCCGAGGAGGAAAAGCCACTAGTGGGGCAGCCGCAGGTTTAGCCGGCTTGCGCCTCTTGGCTGGCGTGGCCCCTTTCGCTCCCCCAGCCCCTTTGGTTGTCTTGGCCTTCCCTGCAGGCTGCTTCCCCTTGGATGTTGCCGGTTGTGCAGAAGCCATATTCAAACACAACAACTTCCCCCTTGCGATAAAGCTTTCTAAATTTTATTTTTTTTAATTTTTAATTTTTATTTTTTTTATTTTCATTTATTTATTTATTTATTTTTAATGTTTATTCCCCAATATGGGCCCACTGTCTCAGCCCTCTCCCCCTACAACCACTCACCAGGAAGGGAAGGGGGGTATGGCGCCAAATCTCACTAATAGTCACACTCTCTCAACCCAACTGTAACGTTCAGCGAAGCAACCAAAAAGAAGTCTTCCCTGCGAGCTGGACCTCCAAAATATAAATAGGGAGCACCCTCCCCAGACCCGGGAGGCCTTGTCACCCCCAATCTAACTAGTTGGAGAGGAAGGCGGCCTATCCAAGCGCAACCGCTTCCTCCCTGCAACTACGTCCCAAACCCTAAACCGTCAATTAGAGAAACCAAAAGGAACAATAAGGGGAAGATGGGGCCCTCGGATGCAGGCCACCCCGCACCCCCGCCTTTTACCAGGGCGGCCGCTGAGGCGACCGCCGCTTCAGCTGAGCCCTCGCCTCCGCGGCCCTCTTCCCTTCCCCGTCGCCGAAGGCAGAACCCGAGGGAGCACCGCAGCGTCGCGCCAACTGAGTCCCCCTCCGCTGCTTGAACAAAGACGGAGAGGCCGGCTGCCGACGCTCAGGCTCGCCACGTGGCCGGTAGGCCTCACTCCAACCACGCGGTCGAGATGGAGAGCCTGCCAGCATCGTCCTCTCTCGTCGCCTGCCGGACAAAGAGGCCGAGGGAGGAGGCGAGGCGGCCCTAAAAACGGCGATGCGCCCCGCCCCCCTCCCCAGAGGTCTCCTCTCGCGCGAGGGCAGCAAAGGCCGCCCCCCGCCACTGCTTTGCTTGGGCGTCGCGGGACGAATTCTATCTAAATGTTCCTAAGTTAACAGTGCAATCCTGTGGCTTCTTATTCAGGAGTAAGTTCCACCACGTTCAAGGGCATTTTCTACTGGTAAATAAAGTGGGGCTTATTTTTTAAGAATGCCTGTACAGGATTGTATCGAATGTCCACTCATCTATCCACTACACTTCATACACTTGGTTTAGCACAGGTAGGCCAAGGGCAATCTAATTGCATTTGTCAGATGCATTGAGCAACAGTCCAACTTAAAAAAACAAAAAACAAAACCTAACTAAAATCGTATTTAGTAACAGCTGCAAGGAGCTGTATTTTTATTTTCCACTTTACTCCATTTTGGTAGCCTTGGGGTCGTTTAAATCCGAAGTGCCACCATCATCATAGTCCTTCAAGGTAAGAATAGTTAGCGATAGTCATGGTATGGTAAAGTAAAGAGAAACACTCACAACTTCGCTTGCTGTTAGTTGTTCAAAACTATTTGAAAAAATGTCAAAAAAAGTTTTTTTGAGTTTTGCAAAAACCTGTTGCTAAGACTCCTAGACTGACGAGAATCTTTGCAATTTGAGACTTACTGTGCACAAAATTCTGTTTTTGTGCAAAAAACAGCATTTTCCACAAAGAAAATGACACTTCTACATAGAAATATTATTTTCTGCATAGAAATAGTTCTTTCTTGGCCATATGGAGGACTTCTTCTGAGCAAAATCCATATGCGGTTGATTTGCATAGAAAGCAGCATCTTTTACATGACATTTTGTGCAGATAATGCTGTTTCCTACGCAAATCAATCACATACGAATTTTGTGCAGAGTAAATCCTGAATTGCAAATAGGCTTTAAAAACTGTAGGGTTGTCAAATAGTTTCTCACAGTTGGAAGAAAGTTGACAAAGTACCTTGTTGCTTCCTTCAAGAAAAAATTAGTAAAGAATGACATCCCCACAATATAAGGAATGCAGAAAGGAAGGGAAAAGCAAATCAAGGAAGAGACTGGTTTGACAGGATTTAGAAGACTGTGGAAATTCCTTCTGCCTCTTTCAAGTCTGGAAAGGAAGCTTCTGCAAAGGATGGACAATAACATCTGGATAGATGGGACACTGGTATGGCAACACAGTGTTTTGGTTTGAGAGTTAAAGGAATGGCTTGTTTATATGGGAAACAGCCAGAAGAACAGAACAGGCTGAAAAAATTCCAATTGACACAAACTATCCTTTCAGTTCTCAGGTTTCTCCATGAAAAGGAGTTTAGGATCTTTAGGATTAGGTAGCTACACTGCAAACTGATTGATCCTGAATGCCTTGGACAACATCTAACATGATTATCCCATTTGACTATTTACATGGGATTGTTTTGACATAGACCTATTTGGGGACAGCTAATAGTTTCAGATAATCCTGAGGATTTAGATAGCAATAATAAAGTTTTGGACAATGGGAAGCTCTCTTTGTGCTACAGTTGCATGTGGAAAGACCTCCTGAGATAGAGCTGGCGCTGTACAAACACAGTCAGATGGAGACACTATACAGACCCAGAAATAACATTCAGCACTACTTGCTCTCACTACACTCTGTCTGTGGAAAACATACACATGCAGTATAAATATTCTAATGAAACAATAGGCAAATTTACTCACGGGGGGGGCAGGGGCAGTTCATCTAGCCCTGAACAAGATCTGTGTAGACTGTAGGCAGGATTAAGTCAGTGGATTGATCTCAAAGTTAGCAGCTCTTTTCTGCCTACAAGTCCCCATGGTTGTATATGAGGAAAATGGCTTGTTATCATGCAAGAGTTTTGGTACAGTTAGCCACACTCCATCTGTATTTTATCTATTTATTATATTCATTTCTAGTTTTTCTTTCTTAGCTTAAGAAACATAGAATGAGATCTTCTGGATCAGACCAATGGCCTATCTGGTCCAGAATTCTGTCCCCCACAATGGTGGCAGGAAGCCCCTGAATAGCACCGGGATACAATCCTCTTCTTGTTCTCCAGTAACTAATTCTGAAAGCCATTCTTCCTCTCAGGCTGCCCCAAAACATCTTACTAAAGCAGTACATAACACCCTTCTCAAATAACACCCTCAATGTTCCATTTTCCCCAAGACTAACCATATTATCACACCACTCAAGTCAGAAAATCCTACAAGCATACTTCTTCACATCCTTGCTCTCCAAGGTGATGAAATCTATTAGCCACATTGAGTCCCAGTTTTGGGGAAAAGGAAAGGTATAAATGATGGTGATCACCACCACACTGCCGCTGAAAACTCTCGCCCTGGCAGTGTGTGCTGTGTATGTATGTGTTTAATTGAGATTTTGCTGCTTTTACACGATATCCCAAATCTGCTCCCTGAGGCAGTTGTCTCACTCCAATTAATGGAATGGCCAACCATGTGGGAGGAAATACGTATCCATCATGATAAGCTGCAAATAATAGCCTCCTTCTCCATGGATTTGTTTAATTCCTTTTAAAGCTGTTGAAGTTGGTAGCTGTTGCTACATCCCAAAACAGCCAACGGCTGTAGTCCAAAACATCTGGAGGGTACCAGGTTGGGGAAAGCTGGTTTAGAGGTCAGCCTGCACTCCTAGTAGCCTTGCTTGGTGCCTTCTACCCTCTGGAGATTTGAGATAGCGCTGCACATAGAACTGAGTTTTCTGGGAGCCTGCTGCCTAGGTGGTTAGCTGACCAGGACCCTTTCACACTATACAGTTATAATGTTACGATTCCACTTGGACTGCTGTAGTTCCATCCTATGGTATCCTGGGATTCAGAGTTTAAGGAAAGGTATTAGAATCCTCAGGCAGTGAGCTCCCCTACTGCACCACAACTAGAGGAGCTTTCTAGGGGTTAGTGTGAATGGGCTTCTGGAGTGGTTCAGCATTTGAAAACCAAAAAGATAGGATATGTGTGCATGTGTGCATACCATTTTTAAGCATGGAGACAGGCAGAGCTGCTTAATGATTTCCTGGATCTGGAACAAATTTAATAACAAGAAGAGCAGCAAGTGTCAACTTCTAAGAACATACTATTTGTGAAAGTTTGACTTTCTCACTCTATCCTCACACAGTGGGATGCATTCAAGCACTCGGCCCTGTTTTTGTGATCATAGGAAGCTACTTAATACAGAGTCAGGTCAATGGCTCTTCTGGTTTTGTAGCATCTGCACTCTGATGCCTGTTACTGACTCTTGGCCCAGGGGCTTCCAGAGCCCTACTTGAAGATGATAGACATTGAACCCAGGACCTCCTGCAGGGAAAGGATACACAGTGCCCCAAGTGATGGTTCCATGAAGCATCTGGAACCAAGAAAATCATCATTGTCACCACCACCATCTTCATTTTATCACCTCTCAGCTCACTAGCACCCCTGAGCAGATGTACAATGGATAAAAAACATTTTAAAAAGTGAATACATGACTAAAACTCGTTTAAAAGCAAATTAAAAGCTCCTCTTTAAAAGTAGGTTTCAAATCTGAAACAATTTAAGAAATAGTTAAAAACAGCCAGAGCTTAAGGACCAAAGCCAAATGGAAATCACAGAGTCTTAGCTGTTTGTTAGGAGTTGAAAAGTATGGAGCCAGCCTGAACTCCTTTGGTGTGTGTGTGTGTGGGCGTGTGTGGCTACAGTGAAAGTCCTGCCACAGCTTAGCCTAACACCACCCTAGCTTCAGGAGGTGTTAGAACATGCAACAGGGCCTCCTATGCATCAAGAGTTGTTGTTGTTCCTGGGGTACAAGTTAGCCTATGTGCTAGTAGCATTGGATGGCTTCCAAGTCAGTGGTATGTTGAATCCATTCTGCCTTTTAGTATGAACTTTAAAACAGTGGTAGTGAGCTCTGTCTCTCAAACAGTTTTGGCACTGGGATAATGCACCACTGACTTGCCACATCTGCTATATCTGCATAGATATTCACGTGCATGAAATTTTGGGGCAAGGGCTGTTATTGGGAGCAGAGCTGTTGAGAGTAGGTTTGGGCCTTGTTGAGGTGCATCCCCCGACTGTTCACTGGCAACAGATCTGCACAATGAGCAGGGGCCGTCAGTGGGTGACTACTGGCCAGGTGGGCATCTCTGGGAGGTGATGGCTTTTGGCTTTGAGTGGGAAAGAGGCTCCCAGCTGTGCATGAAAGGCGGGAGCTGAGGAAGAGGTTCCTTTCCTATTTCCATCTCTCCCTGGCTACCTGTGGGCTGGGAAGGGACTCTGGAGACCTGCTGCCCAGGGCTTCCTATTGGGTAAACCTGCAGGATTTCTGGGGCAAGGAGGGTAGGCAAGTGGGCAGACAAGGGTGGATGGTGCAGAATGAGACAGTCATTTATTGTAGTAGGTAGGGGGAAACAGGGGTGGGTCTTCAGCATCTGGTGCAGCCAGGAGCCTTTCCTCTTTGCTCCTACAGTCAGGCCATTTCATGTGGCTGTGGGAGCAGCTTCCAAGGAGTCTACCTTCCTTCCCTAGACACTCTGTGGCACTATTGAGCCCCTGGCAGACCAGCTAAAGATCTTTATATGAGATTTGATATTTTGCATATCGATGTTTTTTCTTTTAAATTCATCAATGGATGTCAAAAACAATTGGCAACTAACGATATTGCCAAGCCAAAAAAAAAAAAAAAAAAAGACAATACATTTGGATCTGGGGCCCTTCCCAGATAACTGGGCCTCAGTAATTTGTTCTGGCATCCCCCTCCCCATTGGCCCTGCTTTGGAGCTCTTCTCCCACACTAATAGACAGTCCAGCAGACAGAGGCCAAGCCTATACTTCTAATATTACTCTACTATCTGCCACATCCACCTCTATATTAAAGGGAAAGTTCTTTTTGAAAAGCAACACTTTTTGTCTGTCTGTCTGTCTGTCTGTCTGTCTGTCTGTCTGTCTTTCTTGGGGTGGGCCAGCTTTCTCTCTCTCTAAAGCCCTTTTATACCTACTGCTCAACATGCCAGATTAGTGTCACAGTCACAGTATGATTCCTTCTTCTCTGGGCAGCCCAGATTTGTTGGCCATGGTGGAATGAAAATGTTGAAGAACATAGGGAAGAGCAAGATCATTCTGTAAGGAACAAGAGCAGGGGGCTGTATAACAGCATGTGTGCTGTGTAAATGACTTGAAGCAATTAGCAGACCCAACCTGAACTCCTTCAGCAACTGTTCATGTTAGATTGTTAAGGACTGCAGGAGACTTAGCAACCTCCCATCTCCCTCCTTTCTTGCTTTTATTTGGAAACTCTGGCTGCATGGCCCATTAAACCTGCTGCTACTTTATGTAAATGAAACTGCCACAATTAGAAGCTGGGGGAAAAAAAATCTAAACTCAGAAACCAAAAGGTTTGGATATTGATTTATTCACTTGATTTAAACACCTGGTTACAGAAAAAGCCTTAGTATCGCAAGCTTTTTGTTTTAGAATCCGTTTAATCCTTGGCTTTTAAAAGACACTATTTAATGTTTCCTATAGGAAACATTACTTTACATTGCTGTGGGTTTTTCTTTCACAATCTAATTTAATAGGATCAATCAACCATAAACAAGAGTCTCACAAGCTTATGTAGTCCATGAAGATAAGATAAACAGAACTCGAGTAGCATGAAATTAGGGTCACTGGAATATTGGGGCCTGTTCGCACTAGATCATTATAACACTATGATTTCACTTTTAACTGCCATGGCTGCATCCTATGGAATCCAGGGGTTTGTAGTTTGGACAGAGGCACTACAGCGCTCTGGCTGAGAATTGTAGGTACCCTTCTCTAAGCTGCACATCTAAAAATTCCATAGGATGGAACTATAGCAGTAAAAGTGGAATCATAGTGTTATATTTGTGCAGTGTGAAAGGACCCCAACTTTCATCTCCATTGCTCCATTCACTCTTCATGGTCGCAGATAACAAAGCACGTGCACAGTGTCCTCACTCTCTCTGACATGGCTATTCAGGTCAACCTCTGTCCTGACTGAAAGAGAAATACTGCACGACCTCATTCTCTTGGGGGAAATTCCTTATCTGTCACTAATTGCAGCACAGCGTAACTTAACTGAGAAAGTAATGGAAACTTCAACTCCATCAATAATTGTAGCATTATGTAACTTAATTTCAAAGGCAATTTCTGCCTTGTCAGTAATTGCAACACAGGGCAACCTAATTCCAACAGCTGTGGAAGATCAAGCAATTGCCCATAATTGCTGCACTCTGCAACTTACAAACGTATTGCCAATCTGTCAAAACAATGGCAGTGATGATGACAGCCCCATTGAAGTCACTAAATGCTCTCCCAAATTCTACTGAAGTAAAAATGCAATAATGGAATGATGCTTGAGTGTTTAATTCAGGCATGGAGATATTGCCAAACTGCAACTCCTCTCAGCCCCAGCCAGCATAGCCAATAGGAGTCCAATGCCATCAGGAAGGCTGCATGCTCCTAGCTTCAAGATGCAACATGTGTTAAATCTAAG
The DNA here is from genome assembly GCA_948472985.1 of Iguana delicatissima. Lineage (NCBI taxonomy): Eukaryota > Metazoa > Chordata > Lepidosauria > Squamata > Iguanidae > Iguana > Iguana delicatissima. Next base: position 779,507 of record CAOKZL010001932.1, on the reverse strand, counting down.
TAATTAATATTTGGTGATTTGTTCATCCCACAAAACTGAGATGTGTATCAAGCTGGAGTACAATTGGCTGACTCTTTGCATTTCAAGCAATTGGCCTTTGCAAAATGTTGCTTGCTATTCTGTTTTAGAAAAGCCTATCTGTTTACTATACATGTTGGATGTGTATCTGGACAGAGAGGGAGCCAGTATGGTTTGAGCACTGGACTAGGTTTTTGAGAGACCACAGTTCAAATCTCTGCTCAGCCATCAAAACCCACTGGGTGATGCTGGGCAAGTCACATTCTTTCAGTCTAAAAGGAAGACAGTGGCAAACCTCCACTGAGTAAATATCGCTAGGAAAACCCTAGCATAGGGTTGCCATAAGCTGGAGTCAACTTGGAGGAACATAACAATATTATCAAACATGACAGAGAGTGTGTAAAACATTTCTGTCTATCTAAGATGAATAGGGATGTAGTTTTGTTTTACATATACTGGTACATAAGCACTGACATATAAATGAAAGCAGTCTCCACAAAGCTGGTCTGAAAAAAATGGAAGGACAAACAAAAGCATACTGAGAGACAATAAATGCAAATATTGTGCTTTCTGGAGAGTACGCTTTAGCAGAGTCCAGTCATTCCGGGGAACATGGCATTCTCTGGAGAATGCACTTGAACAGAGTTCAGCAGTTCCAGAGAACAGGGCTAATGAGAAACAACTATACTTTCTGCTAGCTGATGTACTCTCATCCCTGAAGAGGGGAGATCCTCTTTCTGGCTGAGAGTAATACTTCTGGATTCAAAAGGGCACGACACTTCTGCTTTCAGTCAGGCCCCTTCTTGAAGAGGAAGAGGATCCAGCCCTTTGGAATTCCCTGAGAGAGAAAACAGAAAGCCCTTCACAGAAAAGGTTGATGAGCTTCCACAGAAGCTTGTCAGTCATGAAAAAAAGCAACTCCTGTGGTTTCAAAGGGTATCAAAGAGAAATGTCAGAAGTATGGGTTTAGCCTATCCACCCCACCAGTCCTGCTTGCCACTTTGAAGTCAGACTTGTAACACGAGAAAAACTGACACAGTGGAAAGAATCCCTGGAAATCTTCCTTCACTGTCAAAATGTATGCTTTGGCTCCTGGATATGCCTGGCAGTCACAAAAAAATGCTCCCATGTTGTGAGTATTGGCTTCATGTGCTAGACCCTTATGCTTTAATAGTTGCTAGGTCTCCCTACCCTTCTCCCAATGTGGCTGCCCTGTAAAGCTTGGAAAAGTTACATTTTTTGGATTGTGGTTCCAGAATCTTCCAACTAGCATCCAACACTTCCCTTTTAAAAAAAAAAAAAAAAAAAAGAGCCCTGACATTGGCATCTGTGTAATTTTTCTCTCTTTTTAAAGGCCCCTACACATGGGATGACCCACACTGGCAGTGCCTTCCTGTGGCAGTGGGATTTAGTGATCCCAGGAGGCTTCATTGACACTAGCACTGCTATTGGTAGGGCCCCCCGGGCTAGACAGGTTTTTGCTAAGAAGCAAAATGGGCCAAACACCTTCTCAGGGAGTAAGGGCTGCATTGGCAGAAAAGAAAGGATAGTGTCTATGATGAATGTGATGGAGAGACTCATGAAAGCAAGCTATTGGACAGCAGTAGTAGTGGAGAGCAACATTGGCAGAGGAACTCTCAGAGAAAATGTTGGTAGCACACTTGTAGTACTGTGCAGAAGAAGGCATCACTAAATTATTTCTTTATGTCTTTTAGCCTAAAAATACTATGATGTGACCATCCAAAATGAAGCAAGAGTGATAAAAGATGAGTGCTAAAGAAGTGTGCTAAAAGATGAGACACCCTTCCCCAACAGACTGGAAGGTACTCAACCAGCAGATGACAAATAGTGCTATTTCTAATGACACAACTGGACCCAAGTCAAAAAGACATTCAGCTGCAGGCATGCAAAAAGGTGAAAGAAAAGCCTGAAGTTTCATAACGTATATAGTACGAACATGGAATGTGAGAAGCATGAATCACAGAAAGATAGAATTTGTAAAACAAAAATGGAACACACAGACACAGCCATAGTTGGGGTGACTGACCTAAAGTGGACAGGAATGGGACATTCTCAACTATATAATTATAGAGTATTTTACTACAGGAATGACAATCAAAAAAGAAATGGATGATATTAATAGTGAAGTGAGATATAGAAAAAGTGGTTAGGGAACATAATGCAAGGTATGACTGGATTATATCAACAAAACATTATGGAAAACCTATCCGTATAATAAGAATCCAAGTTTACGCTCCTGCTACAACGTCAGAAGAAGAAGAAATCTAAACATTTTATGTGAGTGTCCAGGAGGAAATTGATCAGGCCATGTTCAGAATAATAAGCAATTGGTATGCAAAAGCTGGAAACAGAGCAGAACCAAACATGGTTTGAGAATCTGTCTTGGAATCAAGAAACCAAGCAGGAAACTGACTTACTGAATTTTGTGAAGCCAACACTTTGCTCATTGCAAACACATTCTTTAGACAACTGAACAAAGAACTGCATTGTAGACATTAGCAACATTAGCAAATATTATATAATTGGAAGCAGAACATGGAGAAGGTTAATTCTGTCTGTAAAAGCAAGATAAAGAACAGCCTGCAGTACAGATTATGAACTGCTGACATCAAAAATATGGGTAAAGGTAAAGAAGTACACTAAATCAATCATCTTACCAAAATACAACCTGAAGAACATCTCTGTAGAATTTAAGACCGTGTGAAGAACAGATTTGCACTATTAAGTCTAATTAACTGGGAACCAGAACAACTCTAGACCAAAGTCAGGGACATTGTCGGGGCAGCATTCAAAAAGACATCTATTTCAGCCAAAAACAAAGAAAAGCCTCAATGGATGACTAACAAAAGTCTTTAAATGGTTAGGGACAGGTGAGAAGCAAAAGTAAAAGGTGATAGAAATAGGGTCAGAATCTTGAATTCAGTGACTTGTTACTTAGGGTTAGAGAGAACTATTGTGAAATAGAATAAGATAGCAAAAATAGTGGAACAAGAGATCTCTTTTCACAAGTTCTGAAAAATCTAAGGGAAATTTAACTGAGAATAAAGATGCTATATGAGGGAACGACATTATATCATCAGGACAAAATAAAAAAATGATGGAAGCAATACAATGAAGAATTACACAAAAGAGATGAAAGGTTGATTGATTCGCTAAAGGAAGATCTTTTTGGACAAAGAAGCCACAATTTTAGAAAAGAAAAAGAAAAGGCTCACCAGGAACAGATGATGTAGCAATATAATTGTTTCACACTATAAATACTGAATCTTTTCAGTTTCTTACAAAAATCTGGCAATGAATATGGAATATAAAACAATGGCCCATACTCAGAAATGCTAAATATACATTCCATTCTTCAACAAAGGGGACATCAGAGTTTGTAAAAACTAGTGGACTGTTGGCCTAATCTCCTATGTTAGCAAAGTAGTGCTTAAGATATTATAACAAAGGCTTTTACCATATTAGAATGAGAAATGTCAGATTCCCAGACTGGATTCAGAAAAGGAAGAGGCAGTAGATTTCATATTGCAAACATACATAACAAAGATAATGGATTAAAGCAAAACATTTCAGAATAAAATCAATCTGTGTTTTATAGATTATAGCAAGGTCTTTGGTTGTGCAGCTCAGTAGAAACTATGGATCAACTGGATGTACTACAACATTTGATTGTCCTGATAGTCTGGATAAGAGGCCAATGTCAGGACAGAATATGGAGAAACATAATGGTTTCTAATTGACAAGTGGGTCAGGCAAAGCTACATTTTATAGTAGTATCTGTACAATTTATACCGAAACGACATACCAGAAAGCACAATGTATCATAGAGAAAGTAAATAAAACTTGGAGGAGAGAGGTGTGAAAACTGGGGGAAGGAACATCAATAATTTTTTTGTAATTTTTTTATTGAAAAACAAAACAAAACAATACCCCTACATAACAACGTACAATCTACCCATAAACCACCTACAAACATACTAATACACACACATATATAAATAATACAAATACTACATACTAAATACATAGTAATTGACCAAAACAAAAAGAACTTCCCCCTTGAGTGAGATACAGCCTTATTATATTCTCAAAAATATCATAAAGTAAACCTCCCCATATAAGAAAGGGAGAGACTAGTATTCTGATTGCCGTATATCTGCATCAACCTCTAGTTATATAATGACAATACCATTATTAACAATAAATCCTTGTTATCTTCAAACATAATATTAATGGTATTCCTTCACATCACTATTCTGTCCAAAACAAAAAACAAAAAACAATCACATCAGAAATTTCTTCTCCTTCTTCCACCTCCCACAATAACATTACCTGGGGAGTACCAACTGACAATTTATGGTTTACATATATTGACAATAAATTGTATCATTCCCACTTAAACTTTAAAGACATAACCATATTTCTGAAATGTAACATACTCCCCCATAGAGCTAGAGATAAAAATCAAAACAGACTAAATCCAAGAAAGGATCCCATAATCACTCCTAAATACTCAAAGCTGAAAACCATTGGCTGGAATTTCCTTGTTTTGAAGAAATGCTGTAAACAACTCCTAGGCCTTATAGAACTTACTATCCATCTTATTCTCCAATCTATAAGTCATTTTATCCATCTGTGCAATTTTGATAACGTTGTCTAACCATTCATCGACTGTGGGGATGTAAGTTGATTTCCAGTATCTGGCAAAGACAAGTCTGGCTGCCATGACCAAATGCCAAGCATCATCAATAATTTGAGATATGGACATGATCTAAAAGCAAAGACTTGGAGTGAATACTGATGTAAGTTAAGGAAGAAAGTGCAAAAGTAGGGTTAGAACTGAACATTAAGAAAACAAAAATAATAACCAGAGATTAATTGATTATGGAGCTGATGATGAAGACGTCAAAATCATTAAGGATTTTCTATACCTTAGAGATGTCATTGATCAATATGGAGATTGTAGTCAAGAAATCAGAGGAAAACTAAAGCTTGGAAAGGCAGCAAAAAAGCTCTGGATAAGATTCTCAAGTGTGAAGATGTATCATTAAATAGCAAAGTCAGAATCATCCATGCCATAACATTTCTGCTTTCTGTACAAGGATGTCACAGCTGGACACTGAAGAAAGCTGACAGGAAGAAAAACAACTCATTTGATTCTCAGTACCCTCAGGAAGGATATTGACAAGCTGGAACATGTCCAGAGGACCGTGACCAAAATGGTAGAAGGCCTGGTAATCAAGCTCTATGAGGAGAGGCTTAGGGAGCTAGATATGTTTAGCCCGGAGAAGAGAAGGTTAAGAGGCAACATAATAGCTATGTTTAAATATTTGAAGGGATGTCATGGAGGTTGGAACAAGCCTGTGTTCTGCTACTCCAGAGACTAGGATGTAAAGTAATGGCTTCAAACTTCAGGAAATGAGTTTCCATCTAAACGTTGGGAAGAACTTCCTGATGGTAAGAGCAGTTCAACTGTGGAATGTGCTGCCTTGGAGTGTGGTGGAGTCTCTGTCTTTGGAGGTTTTTAAAGAGCAGCAGGATGACCATCTGTTGGGAGTGCTTTGATTGTGTATTTCTGCATGGCAGGGGGTTGGACTTGATGACCCTTGTGGTTTCTTCCAACTCTATGATTCTATGATTCATCTGAAATGTGGTGTTGGAGGGAGAGTTCTATGTGTATCTTAAGACAGCCAAAAACAAAACAAAACAAAACAAACCGTGAGGCTGAGAACAAATCAAACCCTAATTCCCACCAGAAGCCAAAACGCCTAAACTGAGCCTGTCATAATCGTTGTCGTTATTTGCCATCAAACTGACTTCTATAGATAAGAGGCTTGCTAGACACCCTGTTAACAGCCCCATTCAGGTCTTGCAGACCCATGTCTGTGGCTTCCTTGACTGACACTTGTTCTTCTTTCTTGTCCTACCACCTTCCAGTTTGTTGAATCTTAATATCTCTTCTAAGAGATATTTATAGAAGATTATTTCTCTTTTCTGGAAGACAATTGTGCTTGTTAAAGTGGGAGGCAACAGGAAAAGAGGATGGATTGACTGAATAACACACAACATGGTCCTGCCTTTGCAAAACCTGAACAGGGCAGTTGATGACTGTGACTCTTGGAAGTCTCTCATTAAAAGGATGATCACAAGTTAAAGCTGACTGGATGGCAAAATGCAAGAACATCAGATGAGGTGAGGGAACTGGAGAAAAATATCTAAGGGAGAGGGCTAAAAATAGGGTTGAGAGCTGCACAGCTTGTAGACTCCATAGAGCCCTTGAGATCCTCCATCAGCTCTGTCAAAGACCCTGGCAATATTCTGCCCAAAATTTAGCTGTTGAAGTTGTTGTTGTCAACTGTTGCTTGTTACTGTTGTTGTTATAGGAACAAAATTTAATGGTTAGAAGTTTTCATGCAGAGTGCTTCCATTGTGCACAAAGAACCCTTCCTTCCTCTTTCCCCATGCTGAGGTTGCCCCATGTAAGGTCTGCTGAGAGCCAGCCCTGCCATTGGGGAGAATGAGACATTCACCTTCAGCAACATATCCAGAGTATGGTGGGAAAGACTGTGAAGTCAGTGGCCCAAACGTTCCTTCCCACTCTTTTGATACATTCTTGTCTATGGGAGGACAGAATTGTGTGTGAGAGACACAGCCTGTGCTGCCACTCTGACCCTGCTCTCCTGTTCCATCGCCAGCACTGAAATAAGGTTTTGCCCACCTATCCCAAGCAGCTTCTGGCTGACATCCTGGTGGCCTCTGGTCCTCACAATGATCAAATGAAGTATCTTCCCACTGCTCAAACTTCCTCCAGCATATGGAATGGGAGTGTCCTTTTGTCCTTTGCCTCAAATAGCAAAATCTTCTGGGCCAGCTTTAAACATGCAAAGCCAAAGACCAAAGCGACACCCATCCCCTTACTGATGGGTTTCCTTGTGCTGGGTTTAGATGACTGGTGCTGACATTATACATTCTATGCTCTGTAGTGGCAAGATGGATGGGGCAATTGCTGATGCAGGGGTGGTTGCACTTTTTAATTATTGTATTTGCCAGTGTATAAGAACCAGTTCCCTCCCTCCAAAAATACTGTTTGAAAATGGAGTGCATCATATATGCTGGTGCATAAGAACTCATGATGGGACAAAATGCATAGGAAATGAAAGAGGAGCTCCAGAGGGTGAAAGGAAGCCTCATCTGAGGCCTCCTTTCTCTCTGGAGCTCATCCCTCTTTCCTATGCATTTTGCCCTGGCACGGAGAACTCGTGCCAAGCAAACCAGAAGGTGGGGGGAATGCAGGAAGTCTAGCTAATTTTAAAACTAATTTCCTCTCCCAAAAAAACATTTAAAAATGGGGTGCATCTTGTATGCTGGTGCGTCTTATATGCCGGCAAAAACGGTATTTCTCCCTCTTACTGAAATCAATGGAAGACAATTTCTTCCCCCCAGGGCTCTTTCATGTAACAGAATTATAGTGCTACTGTTCCATTTTAAGTGCCATAGTTCCAAACTATGGAATCCTGGGGTTTCCAGTTTCGGGTGCAATGTTTAGAATTCTCAGCCAAAGAGCTCCTCTGGGGTCTCTGACCAAACAACAAACTCCAGGATTCCGTAGAACACAGCTATGGAGATTCAAATGGCACAATAACACTGTATTTGCATAGTAGGAAGGGACTGCTGGTCTGTGTCTGGTATAAAGTTCTGTTGTCAGCAGGTACACAGCCATGGTCTGGAAGAGTTCAGAATATGATGTCAGTATCGTTTCCCCAGTACCACCCATACTGCTCATGTCCAGCACATAACTCTGTCCCATTTATTCCATTCTACCAGGATACCTTTGTCAAATGGCTACAGTAACGGAATATTCCACTGGCAGATCTAAGACCAGCATATTCTTCATGGTGGGAGTATATCTGGTACTGTCCCCATACACAGAGCATAGTGGGCCATCTGTTAGAACTTATGGCCATCTCAGCCTTTGGATCACCCCATAATAAAAGAGAAAGATGGGTGGACTTCTAGTAAATCTTTCCAAACTTGCTTTTAATATGGAGTTTCCGTTCTCCTCAACTTCAGCTTCTGGAGAGTCCCCAAAACATCTGTTGAACAAAAAGAGAAAGCAATTATACTTCCATTTGTTTGAACATTATTCATGCACCCTCCTATCATGTTTTGCTTAGTAAAAGACATATTCATATAGTGATGTTCCACAGAAGGTGGTTTCAGTTAGTAAAGTGGAAGACTGTTATATTAAAACTGTTGAGAGGACAGTATGACTAAAATGATGATTACTGTCATTATAGAAATTAAACACAGTTTCAGAGCAGGGAGTATGCATGTGTTCTGCTTCAGAGGGTTCAGGCCTGGGTCTGAAGGCATCCTCCATTGAAAGGGGCTGCCCTGGCTGAGTCCAATTTAAGGATAAAGATCCCTAAAGCTTTGGAGTGGCCCACTGACAGCAGACTGTAGAGGCACACAGTGCTCCTGGTTGCAGTCTTCCCCCGCCTGTGACATATTGTATTACTATTTAAAGTCTATGCAAATGTGCATCTGTAATTATAAATCAGAACACCCAAAGTCTGTGGAAATCTCTTTTGGTGTTGCATATTTCTCCCTTCTCCTCCAGCAATTTATAAGTGGCCACCCTATTTCTAGACATGGAAAGAACTGCCTCCCTAATGAGATTGTTACCCTAAGAGGTGTGGGACTTTGAAGTCCATCCACAATGCCAGCATCTCCTTAGAATTTGGGGAATTATAGCTCAAAGGAGGCCTGCAAGAGGAGGGTAATGGCAGGATCTTTTCACCTGTGCAATTTTATTCAGATTGTCAAGACACACAAGAAGTCAGTCACACTTAAGAACCATACAAGGCCCTTGGAAAATGAGGCAAGAGAGGTTGGATAGAGAGAGATTGGGTGGAGAGTGTGATAATTACCAATCCTGAAGCAGGAGGTCAAAATGGAGTGGTTCAGACAGTGGGTCTGGAGGTAGGAAGAACAAACAGATGTCTGGGCACCATGTACTACAAATTCCTGGGGCCAGAACTAGAGTTTTAATACCTTATTTCCTGCCCTGAAGAAAGATGAATGGACAAACCTGTAATAGTTTTCTCATGGGGTTGACAAAGGAGTCTAGAATGGGCTGATAGTCCTAACTCTAGGTGACAAAACATTGACTGGAGTCCTGACAATCTCTTAATGTTTTTGCCAGGCAAGGTGAGTAGGGAAGGTCTCCACAGGATATGTTCACAGTAGGGGTCTCTGATGGTTTCACCTGGGCAGTTGCACCTGCTTGTTTTCGGGAGTGCTCACAACTTACAGTTTTTAGAAAGGATCACCCTAAGCCAATTAGCATCAGGATTTCCTACCTAATCCTCTCTGAACTTATGACTGGTCAAATTTGAGGTCATCCTGACCTGGCACATGCTTACAGCGAGTGCACTTTCAAATATGTATTCCAGCCATGAAATATGTCCACTTGTGAAAATAGCACATCCTGCAGAGTGAGGGTGTATAGAATGGATACAGGATAGTTAATTCTGGTAGCTCCACCACCACATAATGGGTGGGAACAAATTCTAGAGGAGGGAAATCTATCATAAATACCAAGATGAATAGATGGATTGATAGGGGTCTGTAGTTAATAAAGGGAATCCCAATGAATTGCTCATCTAAAATGACAATTTTTTATTCAAATGGAAGCAAAATTATAGATAAATTGGGGGGACATATATTGTTTACCAGTACTGAACTCTTTAAGGCACACCCCACCTTTCACCCCATGTTCTTTTTGCTTCTAGGAGGAATTTGAAATCATGGATGCCGGTCTCTTGTCTGAAAATGTGGGCAGCAGAGGTACATGCCTATTTCAGTGTACTGTGGTACCAGGAAAGCAGCTTACAGGATGACTGGGGGCACTACATGAGCACATAAGGCCACAGTGTGGAATGAGTAGCAGCAGCATCGAGTGGAAGCCCTTGGGCAAGATGCCTTCAGTGGACTTCCTCCCCTATTGGCTTACTTCACTGCTGTTGCTCCACTCATTCACTGGAGCACAATGTCCACAGCTGCCCAGAGAGAGAGGGCAAGCAGCAGCTCCTCCTCCTGGCTCCTGTCACTGCCCATGATCTCCTGAGATGGGACAGGTAGGAGAAGAGGGACTTGGAGGGTTACTAGTCCAAGATTGTCACAGGCTCTGAGATTTTCCCGACTAAAATCTGTGACCTAGGGATAGCCCCTGGCAATCTTGCTCTAAGTGCTATATATTGGGAAGTTGTTGTTGTGTGCCTTCAAGTCATTCTCATTTATGGCAACCCTAAGGTGAACTTATCACAAAGTTTTCTTGACAAGATTTGTTCAAAAGGGATTTGCCATTGCCTTCCTCTAAGGCTAAGAGAATGTGACCTGCCCAAGGTCACCCAGTGAGTTTCCATGCCCATTTCCACACTAGACAGTTATAGTGCTATTATAACTTCCTAAACTGCAAACCCCAGGATTCCATAGGATGTTGAAAGTGGAATAATCGCACTATAATAGTCTAGTGTGGAAATGGCCCCAGTCTAGCATTCAAACCACCGCATCATGCTGGCTCTCATACACTGAGTAACAAACACATTTGCCCACAGCTTATAGTTCAAACACACACATGCAAAGAACATATTTTCCATTTGGAAATCAAGCCTTAACAAAAGGGGCTGTTTTGCAGAAGAAGATGAAATGAGGGGATTATTTCTTCTCTCACAATGAGTAAACATTATCTGTTATCCTAAAGAAACCAATAATGTTACAAATCTTTCTGTTGCTTAAAAAAAATAAATGCTCAGTGCTACTCCCCTCATTGCCCACAAAATACTGTACACGAGTACTGTTACTCATGTAAACCATTACTTCCAGGCTTGGCTTACAGTTATAGGCCAGGACACTCAGACTAGTTTTTCCAGAACAGGCTTCAAAAAAGAAAAAAATAAATAAAGTCAAACGCTCAGAGAGGAACTCTGAAAAGCTCACCTCCCCACCCCCCAAGCTATGACCCTGAAGGGAAGAAGCTATCAGTGTGAATTTTATCAGGAGAAAATTTGTGAAGAACTGAAGCAGAGGGTTAAAAACAAAATAAAACCTCACCCTCCACTAAACCCAGGGAAATTCTTCTTTGATTGGTCTGCTGCTTGTATGCCATCATTAACTTTCCTTTTAATTTCCATAATTCAATTAACCTTCACTCTAATTGTTAAGCCATTTAATTGCTTCTTCCTTGTAGGACTTCTAGAATGGTCTGCTAGACTTTCCCTGTTATGTCCTTCAGTTATGCTATGAAGTCTCCAGTGGAATAAATTATTTCCCCCTTATCTCACTTGCTTTCACCATTCATGTCTTTGAAAAATGATTTTTATGTATGTTTGTATAGAATGGCACCAATCAGTGAGGAGTATTATGAAGAATCCAACATAGCAATCTGAGGTTGTGGGCTGCTACAGAGGAATTTTGTTAGTGCCTAAGCATCACATTCTAGAGTTAGAGCAACCTGCTTCATGAGCTACCATCAATAGATGAAGGCAGGAATAGTAACTGAATGGTACATCAAAACTTTAAAGACATTGTCCTCTCTCTCTCTCTTTGTATCTATATAATTAAGCTCTCTTTCAGCCAGAAAAATAATGTTTGGAACTAGTGGTACAGATATTTCTGAAAGAGTCCAAAGTCTCTGGAAAGATCAGTATGAAAACAAGAATGGGCAACTTGTGGTCCCCCAGATGTTGTTGGACTGCAACTTCCACCATCCTAGTCCACATAGCTAATGGTAAAGGATGATGATTGGCTACCAACATAGTCACTGATAGCTCAATACCATCTGGAAAGCATTGTGTCCTCCAGCTGGGGTTGAAACTTTCAGGCAATGGCAATATTCCTTGATTTTCTGCACATCACCATCACATCTGGAGTTCACTTGCAAATTTTGAATTTGGCTATCTTTAGCCAAAGTGTATCACTAGAATACAATATCCGCTCAGCCCATATACAAAGTATATTGCTAGAATACAACCTCCTTAGCCCCAAGTTTATTTAAGATTTGTTTATTTGCCACACAGGCTGAGTGAGAATTTGAACTTGGCTCTCTTTGGTCCCAGTCTGCCTCTATGATAATTCCAAATTGCAAATGGGGAAGCAGGAGGGCAGGTAAGAAAAAAATGTCCATTACCCTTCTTATATGAGTGCCAGCATGGGTAGTGGTTTGAGCGTTGGGCTAGGACTCCAGGAGACCAGGGTTTGAATCACTGCTTAGCCATGGAAAACCACTGAGTGACCTTGGGCAAGTTACATTTCTCAGCTTCAGTAGAAGACAATGACAATCCCTCTTCTAAATAAATCTAGACAAAAAAAAGTGATATATTCACCTTGGGATCACCATAAGGCAGAAATTATTTGTAGATACTTAACAATCACCTTTTCTGTATGTCCTTGTAAGGAACTACGTAAATCCTTGTAAGGTGCTATGTTGCAGAGACAATAGGGATAAAACAAACCTAACCACTGCAAAATACAAAGGAGCAGTGATGTATTTAAATCTTTTACTCCAAGTCTTAAGTGAAGTCTAAATCTCTACCTTCAAGTCTCAAGTCCTTGCAAGATACTTTCAAGTCAAGTCTCAAGTTTGAGAGCCAACTTTATACCCCAACCTGTATTCTAGAATTTCTGGACAGAGTTGAATTAAGTCAGTTTTAAGTATTTAACTAGAGTCAACCCTTCACATTTACGATTTTGCCAACTGAAGTTGGAAGCTTTTGTGTCAAAGGGCATAAAAGAGTCTGCAGTTTCAGAAGTGGGGAATAGGCTCCTTTCTGCTTCCCATTTCTGAAGCTGGAGGCTTTTTCAAAAGTGGGGAATACAATCCTTCTTACCCTCCCCCATTACTGAAGCTTTAAAGGCTTTTAGAACTAAGGATCTTTCTTCCTCAAGACCATAGCCTAACATATTTGCTGTTCCTCTCTGAGAAACATGCCCTGTGCTCTGCGGGTGAGTCTGGCCTTCTGCTCTTAGGAAAAGTTTTAGAAGCCTTCTCTGATATGCAGTGGGGACAGGCTGCCAAGGAGACCTCAAGCCTGCCTCCGGCCCATGCCTAACCCATTTGCTGTGCCACACTTTGGACTTGAGGCAGATCATCACATGACCGGTAGGCAAAAAGGGATGGAAGCATTGTTCAAAGTTGTAAGGTTTCTGGATGAATGTGTTATGTTATTGAAACAAGGGCAGCAAGTCAGTCACTAAAAATATACAAGTCACAAGTTGAGTCAGTGCATCCTTTACTGCTGAGTTGAGTCCAAGTCAAGTCATTGAAGTGACTTAAGTCCAACTTGAGTCTGAGATAATTGATTTGTACCACTGCAAGGGAGGATTATTAACAAGAGCCACTGGGATTCAGCTGAATGTTTAACATAACTCCATGACTGCTCCATTGAATGTGTGAAAGAACCACTACAGATTAAGCAGCTCTACTATCACCCAAGCCACAATATTTTTCAGCAGAGATGTTGCACACTCAGCTGTGAGTCATCAAGACAAGATATCAAGACATCATGTGATGCCTGTGCATGTTTGAATCACCCTGAGTTTACATCATACCAAATCTGTGTCTGTCAACATCAGGGAAGGAAGTGTGACACTCCTTTTGGTGTAAACTCAGCATCTACTTTATGATATTCCTCCCACCACCATGTCCTTCCCTTATAGACAGATAGGAGGAGAAGCTGTAGCACTGTTGCAGTTGAGTGAGCAGCCTTGGAAGAAGAAACTTCTTCATCTCCTTCCGATGGCCCCTGGGTCTCCTCCTTAACTTTCAGATGACCTTCGGAAAAGCTCACTCTGTTCACAGTCTGACAGATGCCTGGGAGGTTATATTCTTTGTGGCAGTTACACAGTCACTTTGCCTCCTAGATATACACTTCTGCTGCAAAAGTCCAGACCAGAAGCAAAGACAAAAAGGAACCAAAGAGCACAGGACTTTGCACAATGATTGGGGTGGTGGTGGTGATGAAGGCAAAGTCCTTTCTTACAGTTGTTTAAAATTACATCATAGTTTGACAAAGTGATGTTTTGGACAACATATCAACAAAGAGACCTGTTGCACTTCCTTGGACTTATGAAACTTTTTTGCTCAGGTAGTTTCTGCTGAAAGGGGCAATTGTATCAAGGCACTGCAGCCAGGGCCTTGAATTGCATGCTGGGAAAAAGGTGGTATATAAATAAAAATATTTTGTTTTCTTTCTTAATAAATGCTATTCACAAAACTATTGTGAAAACTAACCTATCGTTGTCTCAGTTTAAGTCTTTAACTGGAATTTATGAATGCATTCCTGTCCAGCTGTTTCTCACTGAAATTGCTCTTTGAAATTCCTTTGTTGTTTGGTCTTTTAACTCTATAATCCCTTAACTATCATGGCGGGTAGCCATGGTCGCTGGAGAACTGTATACTGTAAAAGGTAACTTTCCCAAGCTCAGAGTTATTAAGCCTTGATTGATTATTTATTTATTTATTTATAAATAAATAAAGTGGCTTTATAGTCCATCACATGCCCTCACCAAACCCAGACAAAGTTACATGCCAGAATATTCTTTGGAACTTTTTGGAAGCCAGTATCTCACATCGCACTCAGTCATGAGCTTTATGTATGGAGCACACTGATTTAAAAAAGCACACCTCCACAACAAATGGAAATAAATGCAAGATTCTGGCTCCTGCCATTGCTGCATGAATGCAGCAGAAAGGGCAGAGCTTTTGCAAAGGACAGCAACTTTCTTTTAAATGCAAATACCTTGGTAATTAACACGGATGGGAAAGGAACCATGGAAAGTACCTGACAGCTAAATGAGAGCTTGCAAAAAAAAAAATGTATTTCCTTATGCTTAGCATCAGCAGAGTGGGCTAATTTAGTCTGCTGCCTGCAAGAAGCTTGTCTACTTTCTGCTTCAGGCGAGTTCTGGGTGCTAAGGTGCCATTAAGATCTGCCTTTGATAACTTGCCTCACAATTCTAGTGGAATATTATGTCATGCTTAGTTCAAATTCCTAATTGTTATATAATCCTGGTACATTCAACAAGATAGATGCAATCACCTTTTTTGGGCATGCTGAACAGAGACACATGTTCTGCTTTGTTTAACAATATGTTTTTAGAGGACAGCTCATGGAATATAGTGGGCCCTCCACATTCATTAGGGTTAGGGGCTCAGGACCCCCACACAAATGGAAAAACTGCAAATATAAATATGTCTGTGTATTCTATGTAGATTTATAGCCTCTTCATTCTCTTTTTAAGGGATGTATGTGTAGCTACTCTTGTCAGTTACATGTAGGACTAGGAGACTGAATAGAATGTTAGAATCATAGAATCATGGAGCTGGAAGAGATCACAAGGGCCATTGAATCTAACCCCCTGCCATGCAGGAAGATATCATCAAAGCATTCCTGACAGATGGCTATCCAGCCTCTGTTTAAAAACCTCCAAAGAAGGAGACTCCACCACACTCTGAGCCAGTGCATTCCACTATCAAACTGGTCTTACCATCAGAAAATTCTCCCTAATGTTTAGATGAAATGTCATTTCCTCAAGTCAGAAGCCATTGCTCCATGTCCTAATCTCTAGAGGAGCAGAAAACAGGGTTGCTCCATCCTCCATGTGACATCCCTTCAAACATTTAAACAAATGTTTAAACATAGCTATCATGTTGCCTCTTAATCTTCTCTTCTCCAAGCGAAACATACCCAGATCCCTAAGCCTCTCCGCATAGGGCATGGTTACCAGGCCTTCTACCATTTTGATCACCTTCCCCTGGACATGTTCAGCTTGCCAATATCCTTCATTTTATGGGTAGCCAACCTGTAGTGAGGATGCTACAAGTAACATTGCCTGGTGGAGTCTGAATGTATCCTGGAGGAGAGCAGTTGCTTTCATCTGTTGGCCTTCCCTACGAACACTTTTCCTTTAGTTGGAATCTCCCAGATAGGATTACTGGGGAAAGAGGGGGAAAGCTGCCTCAGGAATCGTCCACACCGCAGCATGTTCTGAGCCTCTCTTGCATCTGCTTCAGGCTGTTTTTGATCTGGATCAGCTGCTGGCCTGGCAGGCTATGTTTTCAGTTTGACTCTGAAGTGGTCTTGCAAACCACTTGGGTTGGCTTTCATGTGTAAAATCAAAGTAAAAAGGTGTGCTAGCATGGTGAGCCGTTCGCCTGAAATCCATTGTTGCCATGGTCACATGGACTGGGGTGAGCTTTAGCCATTTTTTAAAAAGCATCCCTCACACATATGTACTTATTCAGGTAATATTTTTAATTAATAGTTTTATTTATATATATGTGCATGTGTGCAGATTCGATTCCCTTGTCAATTTGTTCATTCATAATGCATTTATTCATACTTTAAACAAAAATAATCTCTGAATGACTACCTTGCATGTCACTCTTTGTGTTATCTCTGCTTTATATAGTACAAGCCTAGGCATCTCTATTCAGAAGTAAATCCAACTGACTTCAATGGGACTTAGCTCCTAGGTGAAGGCTCCTAGGATTGCAAGTTCATCTTGGAAGGAGTAGGGCTGGAGAAGGGAAGAAAGACCCATTGACTTCAATAGAAGTTACTTCCTTCTGTACTGCAAAGGTATCCCTAGTCTGATTTCATTTTTATCTGCCAACCCTTCACCTTTGTTCACCCTTGCTGGGGAAAACGTGCCCTATACCAGACAGGCCATGTGATTCCTCATATATGTGCAAGGTTGAAAGTTTTTAAGAATCTGAGGCACAGACTGTGAATACATATAAGAAAAATGGTAATACTCTCTCCATCCTCTTCTGATCCTCTGTCCTCTCCCACTGGCCTCTCCCTAAACTGCAAACCTCAGGACTCCATAGGATGTTGAAAGGGGAGTAATAGCACTGTAACAGTCTAGTGCAAAAATTTTGTAAGGTTGACACTGGGAGTTAGTGAACATTGTATGGCAACACAGGGCTGAA
Organism: Iguana delicatissima; assembly: GCA_948472985.1. Taxonomy (NCBI): domain Eukaryota; kingdom Metazoa; phylum Chordata; class Lepidosauria; order Squamata; family Iguanidae; genus Iguana; species Iguana delicatissima. The sequence continues at coordinate 762,472 of CAOKZL010001932.1, read as the reverse complement.
GATGGGCTAGAAATGTTGGGTGCCATGTGAGCCCCAGAGTGGGGGAAAAGATGCATCAAAAGCAGGAGATGGGAAAAGGTTAAATATTTCCTGGATGCCCCCACCTTTGGTGACAAACTCAGGAGTAACAGTGTAAGTTGTGTGTCCCCTTTGCCCATACAGCTAGGTCCAGCCTGCATGATGTTGACTGTTGGCTTGAACTCCAAGAAATTTGGAATCAGCAATAAGGAACAAGTTGGTCTCTTCTGGATGTGTGTTAAAGGCACACTCAGACTGAGAAACTGTGCTTATAACTGCATAGCAGTAGGAGAATATTGCCAGTGCCAACGTGAAAATAATTATAAAGCCTTTGGGAAGAATGAAAACTCTTAAGAAGGAGGCAATGATTATTGGCTGCAGCCTGCTTACCTCCTCGTATTTATTTAATTAAAAACCACAAAGGTACATCCTGTTGTTGGGTATAACTCTGAGCAAGAGCCAGGCATCAAAATCCCACCCAAGGTGTAGCCCTGGGAATCGTATTGAGAGAAAGCACACTGAGTCACTGCATCACACAGCACAATTTCCTCCAGGCTTGCAGAAGTAATAATTTGACATGGTGGTCAGCGCAGATCTCTCCCAAATCACTGTGACAGAATATTTCAAAGAAAAGCTTGGGAAAGTTTCCCAGAATTCCCCTAGCCAGGCTGGTGAGGGAATTCTGAGAGATGTCTGAACCTCTCAAGTAACTTCTCCAATTTCTTTTTCAGTGTAGCTCCTCTCAGTGGGACAGGAAGGGGAATGGATCTACCTTACTCATATGCCCTCAGTGACTATGGGTGTGACTTCTTTTGCAGCCAGAGGGAGATGTGTTCTGAGCAATGGTGTAATGGAGCCAGAGCTATCAGGATCAAAGTGCCAGGAGCATCTAATTAGCAGCAACAATTACTTCATCTGCCACCCACTCTCTCAAGATTCTCTTCCCTTTTAAACTTAGCTGCAGTTCCAGTGGCAGCTGGTGGCTACCATGTGGTGGTAAATAAACTCTTGGTTTTAATCTGAACTTCAAAGACTGGATTCACTTCTGGCTAAAACCATCAAAGTCATCATGGGGGTGGAAGCAAATACCCACTGTAAATTGAAGTATCACCCAAAAATGTACAAAAACTTTCAAAAACTCAGGGAGAAAACATTTGAAATCACTCATTCTGGCATTTGAGAATGAAATAACCAAAAATTTACATATGTAACCCTAACCTATCACCAAAAAAATGAAAATGAAGAAGAAAATGAATGAGCAAATTGACCACATCATAATTTGTAATTTGTTGACTTCTGTAGAAATTTGCTGATTCAAGTTTGTATAAAAGCTTCCAAATGAATTTTGGAATTTAAAATATTATGAAGCAGCATGAAGTCTTTCCTTTAATTTATTTAAAAGTAATAGCCTTTCCAAGCAGGTCAGAATTGTCCTTGGAAATGTTATCCCATGTGTGATCCCACATCCTGATTTCTACAGTCAAAGAAATAATAAATTTGTTATTAATAAATACCAATCCAGGGCACTGTATTCCTATCTAAGGTCATGAAAGCAGAATGGTGAAGGAAGCCAACAGGAAGAAAAATTAATCCATTTGAAATATGGTATTGAGGGAGAGTTCTATGGATACCACGGTCTCCTCAAAAGAGAAATGAATGAGTCTGGAGCAAATCAAGGTTGAACTTTTACTAAAAGTGAAGATGACTAAACTGAGACTGCCCTACTTTTGACATATCATGAGATGATGTGACTCAGTGGAAAAGATGCTAACACTTGGTAAGTAAAATGTAATGGAAAAAGAGGTTGACCACACCACCGGTGGATTAATTCAATCACGGAAGCCAAGAGACAGAATCTGCAAAGCCTGAGCAGGGCAGCTGATGACCAGAACTTAAGGAGGTCTCTCTTTTGTAGGATTGCCTTAAATCAAAGTCAGTTTGGAGGCAAATAGCAACAACAACAAAGTAATCATGAGCCCATTTATGACCTTAACAGGGTAGTCATCTCTTTTCCTATGTGTCCCCTGGAAACAATGCACTAAATTACACAATTGTTCATTCCAGCATATCAGACTCATTGTATTAATTGCTTAATGTTAAATCAACCAATACGTAAATCTCACCAAAATGCTAACTGGAACTACTACTAAATCACTATTACGTTAACACATAGGCCCTTTTCACATGGCATTTGCCATGCAAAAGGGCCCCGGAGCATCACGCGATTGTGAGGAGTGATCTGCATGGCGCACTCACAATTGCATGATGCTCCAGGGGCTGGCAGGCGCCAATAGTGCACCTTTTAATTTTTGGCTGGAGGCTGAAAATGGTGTGCAATCGTGCATTGCTCCAGGGCCCCGCACGCACTTACCTGGCGTGCAGAGCCTCTGGTGCCACAGCGGTCACACTTCCTGCCCCAGCACAGCCTGGGAAACTCCCAGGCTGCACTGCAGAAGGAAAAGATGGGGCTCTTGGAGCTGAAGGAACCCGGACATGACAGCCTCTCGTGTGATCCATGCACTCCAGCACTGGAAAAAGATAAGGTGCAGAAAGGGCCATAGTATGGTACCAGTGTAGAAGCCAGTGTGATATACTAGTATGATTGTTGGAATGGGACACTGAGAGACCAGGATTTGAATACCTATTTGACCATGAAAACTCACTGGGTGACCTCGGGCAAGTCACATTGTCTCAGTCTTAGAGGAAGTCAAAGGCAAACCCTCTCACCCCTTAATAGGTTCACCTTAGGGCCTCTGTAAGCTGGAAATGACTTGAAGGCATACAACAAATATCATTTCTAAGAAAAATCTGAATTTCTTTTTGAAAACACGTAGCAGGAACTGTGTTATCTAGTCTCTCATAGAAATTCCAATCCATCCATCACTTTATTTATATCCCACCTTTCTCCTTGGCTGGGACTCAAGGCAGCTTACAAAAAGACAGAACACAATAAAACACATATAGTTTAAAAAACATACAAAACTAAGATTAAAAGAGTACTAAATAAAAATTAAAACCAATTAAAATCTTTAAATCAGAAACAATTGTTGTTGTTCCAGTGTGCTTCCAAGTCATTTCCAACTTATGGCAACCCTAAGGCAACCCTATCATGGGATTTTAATACAGTACCATAAAAGCCATCTCTGTTAAAATCAGTTTTCAAAAACTTGCTGGAAAAGAAAGGTCATAACTTGTCACTGAAAGGAAAACAAAGAAGGAACCATTATAGTTTCCTTAGGGAGGGAGTTCCAAAGTGTGGGAACAGCCACAGAGAAGGCCTTTTTCTGTGTCTTCACCATCTGTGCCTGTGAAGGTAGTGGGATAGTGAGAAGTACCTCCCCTGCTGATCTTAGAGGTTGGGCAGGTTTGCGTGGGAAGTACCGTACTGTCCTTCAACTAGCCTGGAACTGAGCTTTAGAGGGTTTTATGGGTCAAAACCAGAAGTTTGAATTGTTTCTGGAAAAAGATCGGTAGCCAGTGCAGCTATTGCCACAAGGAAGTTGTGTTTTTCTTGTAACCAGCACCCTTTAGTAATTGGGCTTCAGCTCTTTGGATCAATTGAAGTTTCTGAGCACTCTTCAAAGGTAGCCCCACATAGAGTGCATTACAGTAATCTAATTGGGATGTAACTAAGGCATCTGCCACCATGGCCAAGTCTGATGTTTCAAGGACTTGATGCCGCTGGTGCACTAGCTTTAACTGTGCAAATGTGCTCCTGGCCACCACAGAAACCTGAGGATCCAGGATCAGGGCTGAATTCAGAAGTACGCCCAAGCTGCAAATCTGTGTCTTCAGGGGGGGTGTAGTTCTATCTAACCTCATCCAACACAGACTGAACTCCAGTTCCCTGATCTGTCTCATCATTGACCAGGCACATCTCTGTCTTGTTTGGATTAAGCTTCAGCTTGTTTGTACTTATCCAGATGTTTTGCCTTTAATACCTTGGACCACTTTGTATGGCTATACCTTTACTAAGAATCCTCCAAACAGTGGTGCAGGACAGGAAAGGTTGCCTGAGTTTGAAACATGGGGGAAATGCCCCCACCAAAGTTCTTTGAATCTAAGATAGGGCTCCTCATACATTCAAGAATTCAGTTTATGAATGGACTAACTCTGAGTTTTAGTGGCATCTCTATAAGCAGCTACCATTTCACTGTTACCAATTTAAGTAAAAGCTAAAGTTGGAGCTCCATCAGGTTGGAGATGTTTGAAGAAATGCAGGTTTAACAGAAGAAACTCCCTTTCCAGCAACCAGGTGTGCCTAGTGAAGGCAAGCAGTGAACTTCCATACTCATATCTCCCAGTAGATGTCACCTCAATGCAGAGCTAGGAGAGCAAGAGGGAAAGGGAAACTACCTACAAAAAATTTCATCTATGCTTTTTCATTAGAGACATTGTATCTGCTACTGTGGAGGCAACACATTTATTTAACCGCTGTGCAATGGTTAGCATATTAAAAGGGATTGCTAGGGGCAAGAATAGGAAAGTAATGCATTTAATATGATTTCCTTTTTCAAAAAAATTACATGGAATAGGAAAATGGCAGCATTTGCTAAGAAGAGGTTACCAAAGATGAGATGACTTGAAGAGTGTTATTTGGTGAACCAGCATCTGACAGTTTCCAATATGACTGAACAAAACTATTTTTCTCAGTAATATCATAGAGATAATGAATGCCATCTTTCGGAAACAGCCATTTCTTAGTCCCTCTCTTCTTTTATTTCTTTTTAAAATGTACATTTCCTCTGGCTATTCTGGAAAGTAGATATCTCTTCCTTTCAACTAATCCACACAAGTATTTCTCTTTCTTTCACTCTGAGGAAGTTTCAAATGCTGTACAGTATCTGGTGTTCCCCCAGCCCCATTTCAGTACAGGGTCAAACTGATTATATAAATAAAATAGCAGAATTTATGGTTGCTCTGTACAATCAAATCCTCCATTTGCATGTCATTTTGAAAGGACAAAAAATTCTAGATATCCTCAGAGAACTCAATTATCCCATCTCTACATTCTGTCCCCTCTTTCATTAACGTATAATGAAATTTTATTATAACATACCATTGTCTGATAACAAATGATGAAATTTAAATCTGGTTTGTGAAAGGAGAGAAAAAGCAGAATATCAACTCACAATACTTCTCAAATTATTGTTTTTCTCAAAAAACTAATTCTTAGAGCTGGCCTATTCCTTATGCAGAAGAACGGAAAAATGCTGCAACTCAGGGCCTTTCCACACCACACTTATAGTGCTATCATTCCACTTTCAACATCCTATGGAATCCTGAGGTTTTCAATTTAGGGTTTTCAGTTTCCATGGCTGAGTGGGTATTTGAACCCTGGCCTCCAAAGTCACAGTCCACTGTTCAAACCACTACACCAGGCTGGGTCTCAGTATCCTAAGTACTCAAAGGTGATAATAGAAGATTAGCTGTGTTCAGGTGGAGGGTGTGCCAGGGAGCCAAAGTAGTAAAGAACAAGGGACTATCACCATCAGGATTGCTTGGAGGCACTTTGCAACTGAAAGGAACAGACTGGGAATCTTGTTTTAGAGGTGCTCAGATAAGCTGGCTCTTTGGACACTTGTACCTGGAGCTCTGTATTTCGCTGCCATTTACGTTGACTGGTGTTCTGTTAGAAGCAACAGGGAAAACTGCCAGCCACCATGATAATGGTTGACTACTCTAAGGCCCAAGTAACAGGGTGTGAGCTTCCTCCGTTCATTAGATTAAGGAGTTGATTCCATGAACCACACAAACATGAAGACACATGCCTGCTTGCCCACCACTGCCCAGCATGCAAAGCCATCCTGAACCTTGACAGAACATGAAGCGTTCCTGCCCACTGGGCACCACCCTTGTGATATCTTTTTTTTACAGTTATTTACAGCTAACTCTTGACTCCTGCATTATTTTTGCCCTTGTATAACCAGATTGATGTAAAGTAGTCAAGGGGCCAGAAACTGCCATGAGCTTACTTGTTATTCTCCTAAGGAGCCTAATTTTAGTTCTCTAGTCTCACACTATCCTGGGACAAGCATCTGGGCCACTGAGTCCTTTGGATCTTTTGTTTCAAAAGCTAAAATTATCCTTCAGTTTGACATTGGGTTTTGTGTGTGTGTGTGTGTGTGTGTGTGTGTGTGTGTTTTAGAATTTCATCAATGATCATCATCGTTGTCATCATCTGGTGATACTTCCCCTCCTCCTCCTCCTCCTCCTCCTCTAAAAACCTGCTTAGACTCCAAGATTGTTCCTTGTGATCCTTTTCCTAACATGTTTGTCTATTCTGCTCTGGCACTTCCCCCCTTTTTCATGGGTCAAGACCCACCATTTCTTGCTATTAATCACCATATTGTCTCATTTGGCTAGAGATGGAAAGGCCATCATGCAGACTCTGAGGTTTTTGCTAGTTCTTTCTGATCACATATCCCCACTCAGTGTCTCCCTGCCATTGTCATCATCATCATCATTTCATATGAAAAGTGAGAATTACCACTCATGAAAGCTTTCAAGGGCAGTTTTTCTTCAGAACTAGGCACAACCTTCACTGCAGCCTGTTTTGCCCCAAGAGGTCTCCAGACAGAACTTTGTCAGAATCACAAGTAGACTTCCAGACACTTCTCTTGTTTGTTTGTCTGAGGTATGTATGAGCTAGCAGAGCATAGCGGTTTGAATGTCAGACTATGGCTCTGAGAGACCAGGGTTCAAATCTTGACTCTGTCATGGAAATCCACTGAGTGACCTTGGACCAGTCATACTCTCTCAGCCTCAGAGGAAGGAAAAAGCAACCTCCCACTGAAGAAATCTTGTCAAGAAAAGGCTGGTTTGCCTAAGAATTGCTGTAAGTTGGAAATGACTTAAAGGCATGCAGCAATAACTAGCAACAAATCTCAGGAGCTGAAAATTGGCTCCTGGAGTTTGCCCACTTTTGGTCTGAAGACAACCGTTTGCCTCATTTGCACGGACAGAAAGCCTTACCCCTTCTTGATAAAGCACTCAAGGAGCCCAAAGCTCCTGTTTCTGACATAGCAAAGAAGTATTGGAAGAATGCGCATGACTGTATTATTAAAACTCTTCGAATTAATTTTCCAATGAATCCTGAAATATATTTGTTAAATATACTTGATGTCAAATACTTTAAAAATAGTTCATTGCAAAAAATGATGATCTATATGGTTACAGGAGCCAGACTGCTATTTGCACAAAGGTGGAAACAAAAAGAAACTCCAGATGTTGATGAGTGGTTATGGAAATTATATGATTTAAATGAATTAGATAAATTTACAACTATATTATCGGACAAATCCATGAAACTATTTAATGAAGAATGGAATCTAATTTCCCCTCTTTGGGAATCCAAATGGGGGAAAACAGCTATGATTGGGTTAAAACTGTAAGACATAAGTCGAGTATTTCTTCATATGGTAGAAAAGTTGTGTGACAGATTAATATTCAAAAAAATATTATTTTTTGTCTAGATGGAGGTATCTATATAGATAGGATAAATAAGATAAAAGCAAGAAATGTGAAGCTAAGATCAAAGAGTTATAACTATTCACAAATAATATAATAAAAAAATAGATTTTGAAACTGTGAGAGGTAAGAATCCTATTGATTCTTAAACATGTAGCTTAAAATGTCCAGTTAAGGTAGAGGTTTACTTTGATATACTAAATAAATGTTAAATTTTGTTGGTAAACGCTAGATAAGATATAACTGACCTTGAAATAAGAAGTGTAAACAAGGGAAGATTACTAGGTATGTATGTATATTTTATTTTATTGAAATTATGCTGTAAATTATGAGTTTGTTATTTATTATTTTTTTCTTCCTTTTTTTCTTCATTTATTACTGTTGTATGTGAAATTAGTGTCTTTTTTTATTTGAAAATGGTTTATGGATATATCTCTTGTTTGAAATTCCTTTTTTTTTTTTTGTTTTTGTTTTAATGGAACAATAAAAAGAATTAAAAAAAAAGCTCCCACTTCTGGTGCTTTGCAGAGGACTAGGGCTTGTGTGTGAGCATTTCAAATCTGATTATAGTGGTCAAGTAGGGAATCTGGAGCAGGAGAAACTGCTACCAAAGGTCTCAAGCCGAGAATAACTGTTTCAAGCATTTCTTAAAACAGGTATAGGAGAAGTTTCATATTTAGGATCCTTCTAGATTCTGCATTTGAACCAAATTGAGGTTACTGAGGTTCAGAGTTGTCATTGTCACTGCCATCTTTAAACACTGACCATTGAAATTGGCAAAAATATGATCTGGAAGTCCTGATTAATCTTCTGTCATCTCATTTTTTCAGCTGCATTTAAAATGTCCCAGTTTCTCACTCTGTCCTTCCTCCTCCTCCTCCTCCTCCTCCTCCTCCTCCTCCTCCTCCTCCTCCACCGCCGCCACCTCCTTTCTGCTCCATCCTTGGTTTACTTCAATTGCTGCAAATTGAGTTCAAAGTAGAAAAGTAGTTTGCACTCAATTAATTTAACAGGGGGAAGAGAAGAGGAAGGATGAAATCTTGCACTTTGCAGTAGGCTCAGGGAGGGAAAAGCAAACTGCTGCAGGTTCTCACAACGTGTGTTCTTCTTATTAATAACTCTTAACGTCTTGATCACACTCTGTTGTTGCTTGGCCCCACATGTCCTGACTTTCATCTGTGGAATTTTGAGGTTAAGCCAGTTCCTCACCACATTAGAAATCTCAAGATTTCATAGCATACATGTTTGACATTTAAAGTGTGAAAGGGCTCCAGATTGTGGGATGGAGCTGTGCCCACATGCCTTCAAACCAGGCCCAAGCCCCTTGGGCTAGAAGTGGATGGGGAAGTATTTGTGTGCCAGCTTAATCACCCAAGAAGGTTCTACCCACAGCAAGACATGTTCTACTTTGCCATTTCCACAGTGCCTCTTACCACATATTTGGCAAACACCAACTTCCACTACCTCTATCTCTATCTTGACCTATCTTTGGCCATTTCCGCACTAGCCTGTTATAGCACTATGATTCCACTTTCAACATCCTATGGAATCCTGGGGTTTGCAGTTTCAGGAGGGGCCAGGAGGGGCCAGGCGGAATCATAGTGCTATAACAGGTTAGTGCAGAAATGGCCTTTGTGTTATCCTTGTTTCAACAAGTATACTGGTCCCTGTTCTAAGAGGTCATTGCACTAACTGAGCTATGTTTTTATATGCTCTTGTGTTTGTGTGTTAAGGACAAAACATGTTTAAAAAAAATCAAGGCTGTATTTTTGGATTATGGTTAAGTTGATTTTCCTGCTTTAGAACTGTGTTCATTGAAACACAGTTTCACGGTGGGCCACACCTCTGGCAAACATCTCTTTAGTCCTCCATTCATTGTTATTGTGTATCCCTGTGTATTCACATATGTAGATAAATGAAAATGCCCAGCAACACTTTCCAATGTCAAGATCATGATTAGATCCAGAGTTTCCGGTTTAGTACCATTGGCTTTAATTAACAGCTATAGTGAGATCAGTCAAGTTATTTAGCAGCCGGGCTCCTTGTCAGAAGTCTAGGGAAGGGAGGAAAATACAGTGTTGAAACCACACTATTCCCCCATGGGGAAGGGTAGAGGATTCCCTCATGGCTATTGTGTGGGATGATGGCCTTCTGTTCAGAGTTATCCAAGTAATGCTCATCAAAAACCTCCTCTCAGTCTCCACTGAAGTGCAAAATGCTAAGTGTGCACTTAGATTACAGGGAAAGTGCCCAAAGCTGAAGAGCAAGACAGTCATGCATCTGCATGTCAATCCTTTCCATTCCATTTAAAACCTCTGTAAAATGAATGAATCTTCTTGTGTTTCCAATAGCCATGTACCTACCTCCCAGAGGAGGGTCAGGTTTGTTTGTTTCTTCTCAATGAGTGCTGAATTGGCACAGATGTATCTCTGTGTCTGCTATTTCAATAAATGTACTAGAGACAAAGGTTGTGTGTGTGTGTGTGTGTGTGTGTGTGTGTGAATGAAGGGGGGAAGAGAAGGAGATCTGTGTGTGTCAGGGTCTTTAAAATGGAATGGTAAAATTGTAAGTTTGTGGATTGTGTGCTAGCTTGACTTTTAGCAGGGGAAACTGGCAGAATATCTAGGTTAATGGGTACTGAGATGCAAGAATAGCATTCGATGAGGACAAAACATAAAGGAAAAAAAGGCTCTGAGAATGAAGGAGGAGGAGGGCAAAGAGAGAAGATGGTTCTTCAATCCAAGAGATTCAAATTTGGTTGCCAGCTTTCAGGGTCTGGCTTGAGTTTTCAGTTAAAGTCATGAGGGCAGAGCACCATCACACAGTCTGGGACTTTAAGTGTCAAACTGCCCAAGAAAGAGGCAGTTAGTTTCACACAGGGCAGGGACAGCTTGGATTCAAGGGAAGTCACTTTTCTGTTTCTAATGAAGTTGAAATGTTGTTACCTGTCTTTTATTGGTCTTTGTCCCAGGTCACCACATGGCCAAGAAGGGGAGTGGCGTCTGCCTGCATTGAGATCCCTCAGTTCCATCCTAACTGACAACAGAGTAGCACTTGAGTCAGAACGTAGGCCTGTGACTCTAACATTGTCACCTTTCTTCTCCTATATGATTTTTAACATCTTTGCCTGATGAAGAATCCACTGAATCACTGAAAGTTTGCATTATGCGTTTTCTGCATTTTAGTTGGCCAGTAAAGATATTGCTCTTCTGTGGCTTTTGAACTTTGTTGTATTTTGTTGCATAGCCAACACAGCTACCCCTGAATATGTTTCTAGTTTCACAGGTCATCTCTAGGCAGGAGACAAGGGTGCAAATTCTCCAGTTATGTTGGACTCATCTTTAGGCAAAAGGAAAGGACAGGGTGCAAATATCCAGCTCTGCTAGCAGAACAGCAGCTTGTTACAACTTCCAAGACTTAATTCATTTCTTGCTGCAACTTGCAAATATTCTCTAGGGCAGTGGTTCTTAACCTGTGGTCCACAGACCACTGGGGGGGCGGGAGCACAGTATCCTCACAGGGGTCTGTGAAGGCTTGAAGAAATGTAGAAAGAAAGAAAAGGAAGGAAGGAAGGAAGGAAGTTGGAGAGACAGATGGACAGTCATACCTTGATCTCAAAGAGGAGTATTTTGCTGGTGATAAACATCATTTGTACAAAGTTTCATTACAATATCTCATATCTTTCAAAAGTTATGAAAGTAACTGTTCAATAGCAAAAGGGGGCTTACAGCAGTAAAGGAAGACAAGCTCATAGAAACATCCACAGATGGTGCTCTGAAACTACAGTCCCTTCCAGATTTCTGGGCTCACTTACAAGCAGAGGGCTATGAAAGTACTGATGCCTTTCATAATGGCGTAATTGTGTAAAAGTCATTCTCTGCTCTCATTTATCTTAAAAAGAAGTATAGAAACAATTTGAACTCAGAATACAAGTTTTGGTTATTAAGCCCATTTTACAGGGCTTGCAAGTAAAATGCAGCACCAGCCTTCTCATTAATTAATTAATTAATTAATTAAAATAAGTAATATTAGGCTATGCTTTGGTATTCCGGTATTATTTTTGTTGTTGTTATTTTAAATTTATATGGAATCATTTCAATAAAAATATTGTAACAGGACTGTGTGCATTTGCTTATTTCTCCCTTCTCTCCAAGTTTGAAGACCCTTGATGAGCAACTTCAAATAAATATTTGATTTACTTTAGGGGTTTAAATTTTGAGTTAAGTCTTGGTTGTCTGTGACAACGAAGGGAGTCTGTGATAAAGAAAATGTTAACAGCCGCTGCTCTTGGGGGAGCTCTGTGAATTTACTTCTTCTTTCCCTTCCAGTCATTGTGGCATGAGGGAGCCATACTGCTTTTCACCCACATTCTGAATAGAAGCATGTAGGCTAGATTAAATGTTCCTTATCCCATTTCCGCAGGTGAATAAGAAGAAATAATTCCTTCATTTCACTTTGATCTGGAAACAGCTCCTTAGCTGAGATCTCCTAGTGGAAAAGCATGTTCTTTCTCTCTCTGTATGTTTGAATGAAAAGCTGTGAACAACTGTGATTGGTTCTTAATACATAGCACCTAATGACATTGCTAAGGACCATTCCTAGATCTCAGGATTTGGTCTGGAAGCCTCAGGACACAGGACAATCCTAGATACTCTCCAAATGTCTCTATTTAGTAGGGGTAGTCATGATTAATCCTCTGCTGTCCCACTTTCTCAGCTGCTTTTAAAATGTCCCAGCTTCTCTTTCCTCTTCCTACTTTTCCCTTTTCACACTCAGCTCATTTCAGTTTCAGCCTACTGAGTTCAATGTGCAAAAGTCATTTGCACTCAGCAAGGGAGAGGAGAAGAGAGGACAGAATCTTTTCCTTCCCAGTAGGCTGAGGCAAAAGCAAACCACTGCAGCCTCTCCTTGCTTGTGTCTCCTTCCTTATTAATAACTTTTGCCATCTCTACCACACTGATGTTACTGAGGTTATAATAGCTCCAAACCCTGAACTCTGGCTAATTAAGTATAACAATTGTTGCAGGAGAACACCCAACTGGAGCATAAACAGTGAAGGATGATGAGATATGGTACAGACCTGACCTCCACACTGGAAAGCGGGTTCTGAAAAAAACAACAACTCTACTGTTGGTCTGGATAAATTCTCTTTTCCACTGATTTTTATCACTGTTCATTTGGTTAATCTGCTTTGCTTAGCTTCCCACAGGTTCACTTGTCAGCAGCATCTCCACTTCTGGCACTGCAAAGGGTTTCCTGATTTAGCCTTCAGAAGGTGGAAACTATTCTGGATTGGCTGTTTAGTAACTGTTTTGCCTGTATCCGTGCACTGACTTTTAGTCATCCTCTCTGACTCATGCATTAGCTGGTGTTGGACTGCCCACTGGGGCCTGGCTCTCCCATCAGCAAAGGTTGTGGACTTCCTTGCTGTTCATAAAATGCCCTCAGGGATCTCTTCAGGGGCAAAACACACAGTGGTGGTGATGTGTCACTCCTTTCATTTGAAAGTAGGCATTCAAACTGGCGCACATCTTGCATGTAGCCTCCAAAACAGCTGGTACGCCATGACACTCCCACTAATGAACCCTCATCATACTCTTTCCAGATTGTCAAGAAAGAGTTTAGACCTGTGAAATGAATAAGTAGGTCTTCCTTGAGGTACAGACTGCATATTGTGATTTAAGCTGGGCTCCTTTATTTTACTTGTATTTTATTTGTGCTGCTTTACTGATGTACAAGTACATGTGTTAGAGAGTAAGCAAATTTTTTAAAAAAAATGAAAAAGAAAGTATGTAGCTACTGCTACCACAGCCACGGAGTAAACTTTCCGATAGGCTCTAGCCTGCGTTGATCAGACTCACTCCAGGTTTTCCATCATTGATGCTCTTGTCTCCATCCCACCATCAACACCCTAGTGAACTGGGGGCTGGTTCACTAAATAATGTCATCTAGCATGAACCTAGACTAAAGTATAATTAACAGAACTGTGTGGCAAATAATGTTCTCATCAATTTGACCCATGTGCTCATGTCAAATTGACTTTTTCCCCATTTTTTTATGGAAGGTGTGGGCCAATCATGGGATTGTTACCTTAAATCAGCTACTTTGGGCTATTTCTGCCCTACACGATTACTCTGAGGGCCCTTTCACATAACATAGTTATAGTGCTATTACTCCCCTTTCAACACCCTGTGGAGTTCTGGGGTTTGTAGTATATGGAGGCCAAATAGCTCTGTGGCTGAGAATTCTGAATGCCCCTCCCTCAACTGCGAGCCCCACGATTCCATAGAATGTTGAAAGTGGGATCACAGCACTATAACAGTGTGGCGCAGAAACAGCTTTAGCATTGATGATTAGTTTTTGCCTTTTTCAATTTTGCAGGAGCAATTTAAATCACCTCTGTCAGCTAAATGACAGGATTCACAACTGAAACTTTTGTTATAATTTAGATTTGGCTCTGAATCTGAGGTTCCCTTAATACTGGAGACATTAATTGAGGCCAACCAAGTATCCAAACCATATATACATAATTTTTGATTACATATAAATAAATATGACATATGAAGTTTACAGTGAGAATGGAATAGAGAATTTGAATATCCAAGTCTGATTAATCAATTGCCATTGGTTTGAATATCATTTTGGGAGGAAATAATCACATGAGTAAATCTGGTTTTGGAAAGTTCCATGATTTTCATGGGCATGCATGTTCTTTTCAATTATTTACTTGTTTCTTGGAAATTAACAAATGGCCAACAAGCATGGATTTTCTTTACTCTTTTGACTGCTAAAAGATTGATTCTTTGTTACTGGAAAGATAATTATTCCCCACCTCTTATCTAATGGATAGAAGATCTAACAATGCTTGAAACATTTGAAAGAATGATGTACAGATGACATTTACAAACGTTTAACTTATAGTTAAATTTATAGTTAAACATTAGGTCAGCTTTTATAGAAACTTGCGACTAATGTGGTTATTTTTCTTCCTTTTGCATTTTTTATTTTCCTGCTTTTGTTTTACTGGAACATTCATGATTGTATGTAACCGAGTTCCCTTTTGAATATATATATATATATATGTTTAAAATTAGCAACAGGTGATGATGATGGGGTCTTCAAAGCTGCGTATGTGATCGGATTGTTAGAATGCTCTAGTCAGGCTTACTGCTGTTATCCTTAACATAAAATGTGTAGCAGCATCCTTGTTCAGCACATAGAATAGTTACTATGCTGGAGCTGAGATCAGATACATATATGGAAATTGTGCTGACAGTCTTTTGATCCAGGAGTTGGATTGGAAAACTCCAGGGGCCCTTTCTAAGGTTATCATCTGTGCTTCAGAGTTCAGATGTAAGCCATGTGTGTCGGGGGAAGCAGCAGTGGAATGCCTTTTAAACTCAACACTGTCTTTTTATATGTAACAGCTCCCAACAGCATAAAAGTTGTTACTCTCCTCTCTGTCTCTATTATTCTGAGCCTGGAGGGGAAAAACTGCCTGTTTTTCCTCATATGAAACACAGAGAACTGTTCTTTTTAGTCTCTGTTTGCTGTTCGCACAGTCCTAAGCCCTACTGGTAGTCCCAACTTCCAAAAGGACAAACCCATGTGACTATATTCACATGGATTCACGTGGATTCCTACGAGGGATTTCCTTACATGTTGACTCACCATTCGACAACTAATTTGATGTGTCACTAGAAGAATTCAGAAGAATGAAGCAGAACGAGGCAGTTGCCGCCTGACTGAACGCTACTTGGTAGCCCCGGCTACAGTAGGTCTATCAGCTCCCTTGTTGAATGGAGTGGCAACAGGTAGGCAAATCCTTCTGATTCAAAGAGTTTTCTTTAGTTTGGACTAACAATAGGATTTAGGCCTCAGCACACCCTCCAACATTTCACAGATGAAAATTGGGACATGTGTGGCCAAGCAACATCAGAGGCAGGTCAAGATAGCAGAAGCTATTAATAAGAAAGAAGTCACAAGCTAGGAGAGGCTTTTTGCAGTTTGCTTATACCTCAGTCTATTGCAGTGGTTCTCAACCTGTGGGTCCCCAGATGTTGTTGGACTTCAGCTCCCAGAAGCCCTGAGCATTGACCATAGTGGCTGGGGCTTCTGGGAGCTGAAGTCTACAAACATCTGGGGACCCACAGGTTGAGAACCACTGGTCTATTGGAAAAGGAAAGATTCCATCCCCTTTTTAACTCTCCCTTGCTGAGTTGAGTGCAAGTGACTTTGAACTCAGTGTGCAGCAACTGAAGTGAGCTGAGAGTGAAGGGGGAAAGTGGAGGAGGAGATAGAGGCCATTTCTGCACTAGCCTGTTATAGTGCTATTATTCAACTTTCAACATCCTATGCAATCCCGGGATGTGCAGGTTAGAGAGGGGCCTAAACTGCATTTTAAAACCTGCTAAGACATTTTAAAATCAGCGGAGACATTTTAAAATCAGCTGAGAAAGTAGGACAGGAGAGGTTTAATTAGAATTGTCCTGCCAAGTTGGGACAATTGGAGGGTAGGCCACAGACAGCGGACTGGAAGTGTCATGAAAAATTCAGCAAATGGCTATATATTGATTATCATTGTATTTTACTCTTAGGATGAAGGAGGGTGGGTGGGGGCGTGAGTTGTAGAATGTTTTGTCCCAGATGCCACTACATAACTAAACAGTGTAGCATCTTGACTTGAGATTTGTCAAGATCTCAGACTGCAAAATGTTTTGGGACAGCCCTGCCTGGTCACAGTGGACACAGTGAAGTGATTATCTTGCCTCACTGGATTGCTAATATTCCCACCCAAATGTTGACGATAAGAAGCCAGATCATCCCCATGAGTCTCTAAATGAGCATTTCCACACAGGAAATAGCTTGCATTCTTTGACCCCAAGTATGCTCGCAAAGGATTACAAGAGAAGTGGTGGTGCAATCATTGCAGGGGGGCAGCAGTGGGGATGAAGGGCAGGGGAAGAGGAAGAAGAAACTCCTAAAGTCCCATTCAGACTTTAACTGTTCATTAGTAACCATTCATGATCTGGGGCTCTAGCCTTCTTTGAAGGAACATTTTATTCAAGCATCTTACCAATCAGACTTTTTAAAGAACAAAAGCTGCTTGAGAGATGTGAGACTGTACATCTAGAACATGGGAAATAATATTCAGTTGAGATCAAAGAAAGTCTTAAACACAGAAGGGAGCAGAATTTGGTCTGGGAGGTTTGTACAAAGCAATGGTCAGAGCTACCTGCAAAGCCCCCCTTGAAGACCCTGTCCTCAGAAATGGCTGCAAAATTTCACAGAATGTGGGAGACCAACTTTATATTTTCAGAGGGCTGCACTGGCTCCCTCAAATATGCAAAAAATCAGAACTGGAAATGGGAAAATAAGCTAAAGAAAAAAAATTTAATAATAAAAAATTAAAAAACAAACACCCACCTACTTCCAATTTTAATACTGGGGGTTTGGCCAGAAGGTAAGGGCTGGACCTCTGTTTAGAGACAACAATGGTACACTTTTAGAGGCTTCTGAGAGCAGACAAATCCATTTGGGACCATTTCTCCTGGGGGCCCTCATGGTAGGAGACACAAAAAGATTCCCGAGGGCTGCATTATAGTTGTGAAATTGAAAACTTGGAGAGGGCTCCTGTCCCTCTAATAGTTCTGTATAAAAAGGAAACATCAGCAGGTATTGGTTGTCACACAGCCAGGCAACAAGTAATACTTGTTTAAATTCCACCATCTATACAGCCATTAAAGGTACAAGATCTCTTTCCCATTTTCACTTTGGCAACTCTAGGCTGCATGCTGCCTGTGAATTTTGTTTTTGTTGTTATGTGACTGCAACTCAGCTCCAACTTATGGTGTCCATATTCTTGGGTTTTCCTGGCCAGATTCCTTAAGAGGAGATTTTCCAGTGCCTTTCTCCAAGGCTGATGCACCCAAGGTCACTCAGTGGGCTTCCATGGCTGAGCTGTGAATTGAACTCTGGTCTCCAGTATCGTAGTACAACACTCAGACCACTATGCCATGCTGCTGGCTCTCTCTATCTAAATATCAAAGTATCGATTTCGGTCAACTTAGCTATGTGTTTTCTCCGTAAAATTAACACATAGTCCTAATTCATAAATTACAAGATGTACTCATTTCTGTCTTTATGAAGGGCCCAAACTTTTTTGGGGGGGGGGGCATTTTATTCTGCGTAAAAGGGAAACCTTTCCAACCTGGAATTAGAGGATGTCCCTTATAATGGGGGACGCCTGTCTCCCTGATAAAGGACAAGCTTTCTGGTCCTCAAATAAAAGGCATCCTTTACAAGGAGGGACACTTGGCAATCTTAGGTGAACCTAATCTGGGTATACAACAATTTTTGTTGGAAGCTTGGGAAAACAAATAACAGGACAAGATATAGGTTGACCTTCTATGTTGCAACGGATGGGGCATAATGCCCTCCTTGCATAATGCCCTCCAAAACAGCTCCCTGAGAGTTTAAGCCTGCATGAGAAAGCAAGAACACCCTCCCTCAGCTATTTTGCGAGCTGAGGAAGGGAACAGGCTAACCAGGCAGTAGTCACTTGCTGTTTTGCAGCTGAAAGCAAACAGCAGTTGTTTCTCACCCTGATCTCTAGCAAGTAGGCTGGAAATCCAGGAGAGAGATGGCTGCTCTTTCTACCAGTTGCACCTCACACCCTTCCTGGGCACCTACATGGCTGCTCTATACCTTCTCTTTGTCATTCAGTGCTGGGAGTATGCACTGCCCTTTCAGCAGCATAATGTTTACAACCCCCTGCTTTTTTATTATTTTTAATTGTATTTTTGAAATTGCTTCGATATTGTTAATAATTTAACTTCATAAGAATTTAAGATTTTTATTTAAGGGCTTTTTCATACTACACTGTTATAGTGCTATTATTCCACTTTCAACATCCTATGGAATCCTGGGGTTTGCAGTTTAGAGAGGGGTATTTGGAATTCTCAGCCAGAGACCTCTTTGGCCTCAGTAAACTACAAACCCCAGAATTCCACAGGATGTTGAAAGTAGAATAATAGCACTATAACAATGTAGGGCAGAAATGGCCTTAGAATAATATAATAATTTAGTTTCCTTAATATTGGCAATAATTGCTTTAATATTGGTAATAATTTAATTTTAGAATAATTTAATAATTTAATTTTAGAATAATTTAAATTATTTTAGAATAATGTAATTCTATTTTAATGTTGGCCTTTTGTAAGCTTTTGCCTATGTTGTGCTTACTGTGAGTCACTTTGAGTCACATTTCTGAGAAAGAGGCAGGATATAAAGCAAGTTTAATGGTAGTAGCAGCAGCAGTGACAACAACAGGGCAGGAGGAATAGCTCCTTGATCAATGGATTTAAAAGGACATACACATGCATGTCTGTCACCAACAGTCCATATATTTGATTCTCACTCTAGTTCTCCTTCTGGATACCAAGGTAACTAGAGTTGCCAGACTCAAAACTGGAGAGCATAATTTTTGTACTTTAAATGGTTGTGCAGAGGAGGGAATTTCAGCAGATCTTGCTTGTCAAGCAACTAATCCTGGCAACTCTAGAACCTGCAGACATGCACAACACTTATTTTTAATCAAGTTTATCAAACAGGTTTTTTTAAAAGTCATTGCTACTTGAGAGTCCTTTTGGTTTGTTGTTTGGAGTTTAGCTACAGAGGGCCAAAATGAAAGCCCTGCTTCCCCAAATAAGAATTCCCCCCAATTAAATATTCCTTAAGCCCCAAATTTCTAGGAGTGCTGAGATGAAGACACTGAAAATGGTTTACACCTATAATTCCAATATTTGCTGTACACCCTTGGTCACTTTGCCGGCCCTTTTCCTTGAATGCCTAAACTGCATTTCTAAAGGTTTCAACTGAAGTTTTAAGTTACTGCAGTGCTAGAAATCTGTAGATGAAAATTTCAGCACAGGAGGGGGGCAGAATTCATATTCAGTAATCATTCCCGCCCCCCACCTACACCCCGGGTCTGTTCCTCTGCGGCACTGTATACAGAGAAGACAGCTTTATTTCTCCTTAATGAGCCATTCTGTGCAGCACCCAGCATATTATGCAAGAAAACTCACTGTGAGCCATTTCCCTAATCAGGTGAAGAAATTCCGTAATGAGCTCAATCATCATCATTTTCTGTAAGCCTCGCGTGATGAGGAAAAAGGCAGTTCCAGCGGAGCCTTATGTAACAAACAGGCAATCAGATCAGACAAGGATTACAGCCTAGAGAACTCTATGTGGGCTAATTATTCTAGTTTGGGGACAGTGGCTCTAGTCAGAAGTGTTCTAATTACAACTGGCTTACTAGACATCATTAGCCATGATTTGCCTCTGAAAATGTTCCAGCAGAGGAAATATAATCACTGGTGGCTTGACTTGCTGCATCGGTGCTCCCTGTTGATGACAAGGAAGAACTGGGCGTAGGAGAATAGGAAACTACCTATTATCGAGTCAGCCCATTAATTTGTCTAGCTTCGGCTGTCTACACTGACTTGGTTTTTTCACAATATACTACAGGTGTAGTACTACAATTCCACTTTCACTGCCCTAGCTCCACTCTGTGGAATCCTTGGTTCTGCCATTTAGAGAGGAGTGTTTAGAATTATCAACCAGAGAGCTTTAGTGCATCACTAGACTACAAACCCCAGGGACTCCATAGAGCACACTTGCAGCAGTTGTAGTGGAATCATAGCGGCATAAATGTGTAATGTGAAATGGTTTCAGACAGAAGTCCTACTCCGTCCTATCTAGAGATTCTAGAAACCAGTGGTAGAGCTTGAAGTGTGTGGAGGGGGTCGGGGTTGCGGCGTGGGGGCGTGGTCACGATGCGTGGGGGCATGGCTACCAGGCAGGACGCCTGAAAAACATTGCCACCGAGGCCCAACCATCCCCATTGCCCCCCATCCCTACGCAGCTACTAGAAACTGAGCTACAGACTACTTTCATGTAAATCATTGGAAAAGGCACTTTGGACCATTGGCCATACTGGCTGAGGGAATTCTAGGAGTTGTAGTCCAAACATTTATTCTTTCAAAACTTTGCAAAGCCTGTGCTTTGCCACTGAGCTATGCTCCTTCTCTGTTGAATGAACTTTAGCTTTACTCATTCAGAATATATAGGTTTGTAGATAGCTACTGAAGAGAACCCTCTGCCAACTTTTCCACATGTAGAAGCAGCTGGATCTAAGATAACTGGGATAGTTTTTCTTTCTTTCTGTCATGGACTAGGAATCTTGTGCAAGCCATGACTTGTCAGGCTCCATCCCAGTCACAGTCAGTAAAACAGGGGACAGAATTCTTATTTGAGGGTCCTTATTTTGCATTCTCTATAGCTACTCTTCCTTCCTTCCTTCCTTCCTTCCTTCCTTCCTTCCTTCCCTCCTTTCAACAAAGGACATACTTTCTGGGCTCACAAAGGCCCAGTCCATGAAAGTGTATGCCGCAATAAAATAGTCTGATTTTTTGCCTCAAGGTGTTTTAATGTTTCATGAATATATTTTAAGAATACAAAAATTCAAGCTAAAGGATTCAGCTCTAAAAATTCATATTGAAAAATGAAAATGATCCTATATTTCCAAAATGGCAACCTTAATCTTTTCCCAGAAGTGCTTCCCCATAATTCTGTTAAAAAAAAAAAAATTCTGACAGAATCCCTAAGTGGAAAATCATATCCCACCTTGTATTAATCTTGAGGCCAGCCTACTCTCAGCTGTTCTGGGCTCTGTATGAACAAAGGGAACCGGGAAAGTGTTACATCTGCTTTGCAGATATAGGCCCTTTTCTCACGTTACTTTTGTCCTGGAGCTATCACGTGATCCTGGGAAAGCCTCTCCCAGGAGGGAATCATGTCTGCTGTGCTCTCCCTCCACACCGGCTGCCTGCTGGATGGGAGGAAGTGTGATGGCTCAGCTCTTCCCTTCCGCAGTGCAGCCCGGCAGTTTTCCAGGCTGCACTGAGGGAAGAAATGCAGCCATTGCGCTTCCTGACATTCCGCACGACAGGTAAGTGTGGGAGGGACGTGAGAGGACTGCACGATCGCGGGTCATGTTTGAGAGAAACTTGAACATGATAAAATCTGGGGTTGCGACGAGATGGCCACGGGATCGTGACAACGTCATGCAGAACTGTCGCGATCCTGTGGCCATCCTGTGGCCATTTCGCGTTGGAAGTAGTGTGTGAAAAGGGCCATATTTAGAGCATCATGCATTAGGCAAACACTGAAGCCTGAGCAAATGAAAGTGGCTAGAACTGGGATTCCCATACTGTAATCAGAAAATTTTACAAGTTTGGTTTACTGGTATATTGGGGGGTTGGAGAAAAGAAACTTTATAAAGATTTAATCTGTTTGATGCTGAGTACTACATGTTTGTTCCTGCACAAAACAAGACACAGAAGAGGTAAATGATGTGAGGGAGAGTAATAATTCATGAGAGGCAACCCCAGATGTATATCAGCAAAGGGCACAGCTAAACAGGTAGCCTAATGCAAATGTATGTGTGTGTGTGTGTGTGTGTATTTGTGCTGGTTCTATCAGCATTGACTTATGCAGGAAGGCACATTTAAGAGTTGTAGTATCAGGATCCCCCAAAGCCTCTTAAAATGCATACACTTTAGAGGTCTTAAAATTCTGCAAAGCTGTTCTTATTGGATGAAATGGGTGACTTCTAAGATCAAGAATGCTATTTGAGACTATTTAAATTTCAACAAACTTTGTTTCTTTGTTTTTTATGGGACCAAAATGATTGCTACAGCCAAATTTGAGATGGTTCAACTTGCAAAATATTGCTTTAAAGGTGGTTTGTGTCTGGAAACAATTTTTTAATTGGGTAGGTCTTGTTTCATTTCTATTGCATGTCTGTACGTGGTTTCCATACTAAAAGATGGGATGTTTTCATTCTGCATGGTTTTCATTTGGACGTATCTGGTGGTGATGTTCACACTGGACACACAATAATACTTTGCACATTTATGGAACTCCATTAATCTTCTCTCTGCTTCTCAGCCTCTTAAAATGGTTGGCTATACAACATTCCTTGAAAATCTCTGGTGAAGGAAATTGCACAACAGGTAGTCAGGACATTCCTTTCCTGGAACAAGCGTTCTGAAATGTTGACACTATATTCTGGAATGCTTTCTGTGCAATCATTCTTGAGGGAATACAATGCCTCTTCTGCTATACGTGGGTTGACTGAGGAGCACAGGCTAGCATGTTGCAATAGAACAGTGTGAGAGCCACTAAAATGTACACATCTGCAAGTTGTTCACTCATATACTATGCAAAGAGGAATCAAGAAAAATGAGAAGGAAAAGGGAGTGGGTTTCACTATAGCAGGTCATTTTTAGGTGAAGCATTTTGGAAAAGAGTTTTAAAATCAATTTTACTTTGAAGAATCTCCTTCTACAGAGGTTTCAACGGATACCAAATGTCTGAGGAATGTCATAAGTGTAGAATATTAGAATATTTTGGGGCTGATTGATGGAGGAGATGACCCCTCCCTACGCTATGGCTCTCAGTCCAGAATGTTAATTCTTCTTAAGTCACATTGAAATCTAAGGCAGGTAAGTTGATATCTTCAATATTGCTCTCATTACAACTTAAGAAACCCATGTGTTTTCTCCAGACTGGGACCTAGGTGTTGGTATTTCCTTCTTCCACGTTCGGAAGAAGCATGAGAATCAAGCTACAGTCAGCCCAGTCCACATATATGGGTTTAAGCATTCACGGATATGATTATTCATGGATTACTATATATGCCACTGCTGTCCTATCTCAGTCCTGGCACAGCTGATAAATCAAACAAAACAAACTGTATATCTCCCAGCTTGTTACTTACTTCCAAACAGTAAGCAAGGAGTCATAAATAAAGTCCAACATAAACAAAGTCTGCCAAGATTTCATGGCAAGGGAGTGTCCAAGGACAATCCGACCAGCAAGGTAGCAGGTCAGATAAGCTCTGACAACTCCTGGAGGGGAAGGGCGCCAGCTAAATAGACCCAAAGCCTAGTGCAGCTGTGCCTTGATTGATTGTTGCCAGTTATAAATTCTGAGAGAACAATGCTGGGTCTCTCTTTGCTGCCTGTGCTGTGTGAAGCTGGGTCTAGGTAAATGTTCTTCTGTATCTGAAGAGGCAGGACTCTCTGTTGGAGCTGTCCCCATTCCCTGTTCTGTTTCCGGTACTGCAACCTCCCTCTGTACAGTAGGCCCTGGCATGCCTTCTGTTTCAGCTTCTGGCGTGCCCCCTCTGCTTCAGGCTCTAAGTCAGAGTCCATGCTCTTGAAGCAGGGCATGACAACCCCCTCTATTGCTGCCCTGTACCATTTGTAACAGGAACTTCAGTAACACCAGTGTCACTTAGAGGAAATCAAACTGGCAGGATGGTTGAGCCCAGCTGCACATGCGTTCCCTTGCTCACATGCATGGGGAAGGAAGGGGAAGGGAAGAGAAGGGGGGTGCGTGTGTTTCCTCCCACTCCCCACATCCCATCCCATTCCATCCCATCCCCTTCACCACCCACCTGCCTGAATGAGTGAGCTAGCAAGAGAACACATGCACAGCTGGGCCCAGGCACCCTACCAGTTGAGGTACTTTTTGTGTGTTAAATACAGGGTTGTTGTTGTTTTTTGGTATGTGTGTTAAGTATAGCTTGCATTATTCATGGTTTTTCTACTTTTGTGGGTGTCCTGTGCCCAGCCCATGTAAAAGTAGAGGGCCAACTGTACATGAAAAGGTCAGCCTGCTACTGTGTTAGTCTTTAAGGGTTCCCACAGAATTTCATGCCTGAACTAGCAGACCTGCAAATGAAACCGGTGTTTATCTCCCAATAACCAACCATAAAGTAAAACAAACTTTGCATGAAAAGATGGTGAGAGAAATGTGTGCTACGACAAACAAGATGTCTTTTGCTGTTTAAGCAAGGCCTGCTGCTGAATGCCATCTTGGGTCCCATGTTGAGAGAAGGATGAGGAGTAAATAAAAAGTAAATAAAGCATAAGAGCCAGTTTGGTGCAGTGGTTTGGGTGCTGTAGTGCTCTGAAGACCAGGGTTCAAATTCCTGCTTGACCACGATAAACCACTGAGTGAACTTGGGCAAGCTACACTTTCTCAGCCTCAGAGGAAGGTAAGGGTAAACCCCTTTGAGCAAATTCTGCCATGATATGATAGGGTCAGCTCAGGGTCTTCCTAAGTCAGAAATGACTTGAAGGCACACAGCATCAACAAATGAAATACAGAACAGAACATCTTGCGCAGTTTGACCCTAAAATTTAGATGGACTGCAATCTGATCCTGAAAGGCAATTCATCACTGAGCAGTGGTTGGATGATGCTTTGGGATCCACTGTATCATCCTACCAGTGCTCACTTGTGAGTGATTTCAGCATATCAGTCTTCTTATCAGTAAGTTTCTGAACTCTGCTGGACAGATACTTCATTACATCTCTGTATTATGTTACATCAGATGGATTGCTGGCACTTAGTATGTGTCCAAATGTAGCAGAAAATCACAGAAATGGAACATGATATTGCTTGCCAGAAGACTGTCCAACTGCACCTCCTATAGCAGCTGCTACCTGAAGCCTGTAAGCAAATCTTCCATCTGAAACAAGTGCTTGTGTGCTTGGACTTTATTTTTAATTCCAGGAACTTGGACACTTTCTGTTATTTTACTGAGCTGTATTGCTCAGCTAGCTTTACTGGTATGAAGAGCTTTCTGAGAAGCCCGTGCCAACCACGGTTAGTTGACAGTCTTCAGATCACAGCTGAATCATTTAGTTAATAGGCTCCACCCTGCCTGTTTGGGAACCCTGTGCAAGATGAGCATCACCAACCAGGCTACTTGGGTCAGTTACTTCCCCGAGTGTCATTCTTGAGATGATACACACACACTTTTACTGCCTGCTGATTGCTCTCTCCTTTTCTCCAGATGGCTTTGGGTGTGATCATAGTAATTAAAATCTCCAAAGGAAAAGATAGGGCTTAAGAATCTGGGTTAGTAGGAGATGAGCTGCCTGACTCACTGAGGCTAGTGTAAGCCAGGGTAAAATGTTCAACTGTGTGCTCTGCAGGATTGTTCTCTTTGTACTGTTTCTTGGGTAGCACATACAGGTGCAGAAGCATGTCTGTCTAACTGTCAGAAAGCTGGGGGAAGGACAGTAACTGAGTGGCAAAGAACATAGTCTGCATATACAATATCTAATATCTCAAGCTGAGTCCTTGGCAATTCCAGTTGATGAAAAAGAATTTCTGGCAGCAGGTGATACAAAAGGCCTTTGAGATTGCTTGGAGCCTCTGCCATCCAGGGTAGACATTATGTAGCTAGAAGGTCAAATAGCTGGACTTGATGTAAGGCAGAGAACTGTGTTCCTAAATTTGGTTCATGTTGACATTTGCTGGAAAGTCTTAAGAGTGTTTTTCTCCCCCTCTTCAACCAACCAACTACATTAGGTAAATGAATATATTTCATCCACATTTCTGTTAATTACAAGCACGGCCATTTAGTCAGAGTTCTCTTGCTTATGTAACTACAGTTCCTAGAAATGCTATGGCTGCAACATACAGTACATAAAGCTAGCCTCTTCCATTAAAGCCAAAAGAAGCAATAAAATAAAGAGTAAGAAAATAATAAAATCATCATGAGATAGGGCACTGCCATGACAATTCAAAGCAGACTCTGAATTTGCTACCTCTCTCCCTTGATCTAGGTTATGGCAAAGCAGAACATCTACCAGACTGGTTGCTGTTAAATACCCAAGCTTCCATTAGCGAGGCCATCCCATTTGGCCCAAGTGACCAGTGCGCTTGGACTACAGATCCCCAAATTTCTCCAGCTGGCATGACTGTTGGGGCTGGGGAGTTCTGAGTTCTGGGAGTTATACACAACCATAATAATGACAACAACAACAAGAATCATCATCCAGGCTTAGGGCAAATAACACTACTGTAGGTCCAGCAGCCGTTTGGAGAGATTTACTTTGAGTGTTGCTTGATTGACATCATTTCCATGTTCAGAAGGTTCATGAAAAATGCTGAAGTGTCCTGAAGGTTCTTTGGTCTTAGATATTTTGGCACCCCCTCACAAGACAGCACTAGTGAGCTGTGCAAACTGGCATTCATTTACACAGTACACTTTCAGAACACAGAAAAAAATGGTCGTTCTCAGAAGATGTGCCTTTTCTTTTTAACAACAAAAAAGATCTCTTTTTTTCCTTGTGAGAGACAGCCAACTTTTCATAAGGCAAACATTGCATGTTAATCCTTTGCTTGGTCACATCAAACCCTGAAGGCATTGCAGTGGATGCGAACATGTGACTTTCCTTCCCGGACCCCTTTCCATACTCTGTGCCTGAGGGATCTGTCCATCAGAGAGTAATTTCATTTCCATGCTATTTTGGCCCATTGGCTGGCTGAGTGTTCTACTCTTATAGTCTATTAAAGCATGCTGCCAATGACCTCAGGCTGAAGAGGATTGCCACTGGACCATTAAGGAGAGAGCGGGTAAGAAAATTGCCGTGGCTGAACAATGGAAACAAAAGTGCATTTGCTGGCAGCGGTGAAAATGGGAGCCAGGGGAGCTGTCAAAATCATAAGCTGGTGTGCAGAAATCAGCCCCCTACCCCATCCTTTTGTTGAGAAGCATGATTTTGTTGCGCTGGAGAAGGTGAACCTCCACACAAGCATTAGGGGTACATTAAGGGAGGCAAGTGGGCAGGGAGGGCAGTTAGGAGAAGGAGGGAGGCAGAGGTCAGAGTACTTAATAGCTAAGTGCTTTTTTACCCTTGAGCTTTGAAGGGGGTGGCTGGGCTAGGGACGGTTAGACTGAGCGTGCTGTCTTCACTTCTAACCAAGAAAAGTCTATTGAAGCAGACTCCCTCCCCTGAGCATCCAACAGAAGAGGACAGCAACGGTTCTGGATTCTGCTGTCAGTTGGGTGCTTAATGCAAGCCCACAGTCAGAGCTTGGAACCCCTCCTTTTGTGGTCTACACTTCCCAGAAAAGAAACTCCCTCTTTAATTCTCCTTCTAAACACATTACATACATATCAGTTTTCCTGAAATTTAATTCCACGTTATTTCTCTGGGATTTGTGTCAGCATTCACAACCTTCTAAACCTCAAGTATAATTTACAGTGGTTTTTCTTCGCCTTTCTTTCTTTCAACAGCGATCTGCCTCGAAAGGAAATGAAAGTTATGTATAAAAGCACAATTGAGTTCTAAAGATGAAGATGGCTTCAGTGTTGGGTCTGGAAAGCTGAAAGCAAACCTGCTCATGGACAGCAAGGAAGCCTGGTTGTAGATGGTTTTGGCTTGAAGCGGAGGGCTTGGAAAGCTGCTCACAGACAGCAAGGAAGCCTAGTTATGAGTGGTTTTGGCATACAACTTCTGTGAGTCCTAGGCCGTTTCCACACTAGACTGCTTATAGTGCTATTATTCCACTTTCAACATCCTATGAGTCCTGGGGTTTGCAGTTTAAGGAGGGGCCTTTAGAATTCTCAGCTACAGAGCTCTTTGGCCTCAGCAAACTACAAACCCCAGAATTCCACAGGATGTTGAAAGTGGAATAACAGCACAATAACACAGCAGTGAGGGACTATGGGACTTTTGCAATATTTGGAGAGCTGCTATTGCTCTGCTCTGGTGTAGAAAATGGAAACATAATATGACACCATTCTTTCTTACTTATAGCCAGCCCAGAGACAGGAAAACAATGGGATAAATTACTAGAGGATGCCAATGTATCCTATAAATGTTAGAACCCAGTTTGTATACAGAAATAAAACTAATTAGCATGACAATCAAGGCTGGAAGATGTTCCAAGGCAGAGGAAGGAAAGAGTGATGAAGGTCCAAAAAACAGGAAATTGGCCCTCTAATCTCTTACCTTTCATCAGTGGGCTAAACTGCATTCCTAATTCTCAGGTCTCTTGATCTTTCTTTTAGAGATAGTTGCAGCCTGTCACTATTGGACTGGGGCAATAGCTCTGGCTGAGGGGGAGTTTAACCCTTTGTCTCCCATGTTGTTTTCACAGGTGAGATTCAGATTCTTCTTCTCAAATATGTTATCTCAGCTTGGCATGGTGGGTGGGTGGAGGGAGATCATGTTTGGTCCAGCCTCCCCCCTTTTTTTTCATTGAAATTAGTAGCAGCTTAGCTGTGTGGGTGCACACATAAGTCTATGGCATTTTTGACAGAGAAAAAAAATGTGGAAAGAGTTAGATATCTGTCTCCTAATACTGCCTTGATCCAATCCTGCTCCCCACAATTTCAATTACACTTTTGAAGGAAGTCCAGAAAGCCAACTAAAGTTTATCTGCATCTATGTTGGGCTTTAGGTGTCACTAATTTCTGGATCTGTAAGCCATCCTCTGAAATTTAGGGATACATCTAACAATCCTGCTTAGCTAGAACTGTTGAACTATTTGAGAACCTGTCAAGTTGCAGCTGATTCAGTGCAGAGAGTGACTACCCATTCGGTGATGGGAACCTCTCCTCCTCCTCCCCTCTTTCTTTTTTTTTAAGTCTCTGCATGGAGAGCGATTCTTAAATTGTGAGACATTGCACTGCGGCTGTCCAAAACCTGTCACTAGAAAGATTACCAGCCCTGGTACCAAAATACAATTGCTCAACTATTATTATGAAACAACTCATCTTTATTTAGAGTCTCAGTCAACTGCTTTCCTCACTCCCACCCTGCTCAGGCAGACTTAAATTTTGCAAGGCTGCTAACCAGTTTCTTCCTGGTGTGGAAATCAAATACAGTGGATGTAGGGGCTTTGCTGGATTTATTGGGGAGATTACCTGACAGGTGCGTGCATTATCCAGACATATAGCTTCTGCACTTGTAAAACTTCCAGGAACACATGTTAATCCATACTTCCCCTAGTTCAATTCAGCCTCTTGCCTTAATCCTCACTGTTCAGAAACCCTGTTCTGAAGCAGAGGTGGAGTTGTCATCGATGAGATGTTCTCACTTGTCCATGTTCTTCAACAGTACTGGGGCCTAGATGAAACATGGATCTTCGCATGTTCCAGGAGGGAAATGGCCAACACATGGCCTAGGTGTGGCCTATGTGTTCACCAGGATCTTGCTTTTTCTCAAAAACGAAGAAAGAAAGAAAGAAAGAAAGAAAGAAAGAAAGAGAAAGAAACTTCCTGCAAGTGAAATTGGCTGTTGCTGGGTTTGCATAACAGGCTTTAACGAGACCCATGTGGCTATAAAGCAAGGGACAGAGTCGTCTGGAAATGTCTTATAAGGAGCATCTTTTCAAGCCATTTCCTCCTACCTGAGTGTATTCCATAACACACCAAAGGCCACTGAATGAGTATTGCATTCAGAACTTCTTTCGCCTCATAAAATGAGATGGATCTAATTTAATAAAGAACAATGCAGTTTAGACATAAAGAAAACAGTTATGCCTGACCGCAAAGTAGACTAGCTGCCACAGTTTCCTCAGAGGTGAAAGCTCGAGATTTTGAAATGGCTGACAATGACTGCCAGTCAGATGAACAGTTCTCACGGCATTTAGTGCACATGACTGTGCTCTTGGAACTTCGTTAACCAGCAACTCAAAATATAACAGAATGTAAAAAAAAGGCATATAAATAGTTGTTAAGTCATTGATGGATTGATTGAATAAGTTCCCACTCCATTCTACAGCTTCCAAAGCAGCTTACCTACAATTAAAAAGACAAGGCTTGGCCTTTCCCTCAGGTTTACCATCTAAAAGAGATACAACATAAAAGGAAGAGAGGATAGGGAAAGGAAAGGAAAACTTAGTTTCTGACTGTTATCAGTTTCCTCCATTTTTTGGAATGGGTGCTGAATGACACCCCAGAAAACAACATCTTTATTGCACTAGTTTTGAAGGAGTTTCATGATTTAACAAAGCAGTTTTTGGGAACTATGAAAGGTGTTGGTTTAAAATGGACAAGTGATATAGTCCCAGCCCTAGCCAAGGCCTCGAAAATACAAAAGGTCAGTGACAGCATGGCCATGAATTCTACTTTGTGGAGGATGGTCCTCTATTTGACTGCTCAGTCGAAGTCCTGTTTAAAAATAATCATAAAATGGTAGCGTATGCAGGGGCCCAGAAGTAGCCCATTACCAGGGGCCCTTTCACACAAGTATAGCAGTATGATTCCACTTTAGCTGCCACAGTGCTATCCTATGCAATCTTGGGATTTGCAGTTTAAGGAAGGGTGTTTAGAATCCTCAGACAGAGAGCTCCTCCAATTCCACAGAACCCAGGATTCCACTGCCGGACTGCTCTTACCATCCAGAAGTTCCTTCTAATGTTTAGGTGGAATTCCTTTTCCTGTAGTTTCAAACGATTGCTCCTTGTCATAGTCTCTGAAGCAAAAAAACAAACCTTGCCTTGTCTTCCATACAATATCCCTTCAAATATTTAAACATGGCTATCATATCATCTCTTAACCTCCTCTTTTCCAGGCTAAACATAATCCAGCTCCCTAGGCCTCTCCTCATAGGGCATAGTTTCCAGGGTGTATTTTTAAACAATAAGAGGTTCCAAACATGTATTTTACCATATATGTCTACATACCCTCCAGCTGTCCCAGTTTGACTGGGACAGGTCCTGATTAACCCTTTGCTGTTCTATTTCCTCAGCTGTGCTTAAAATGTCTCAATTTCTCTCCCCTTCTTCCACCTCCCCCTTTGTCCTCAACTTACTTCAATTGCTGCAAACTGATGTCAAGGTGCAAAACTAATTTGTACTCAGTTAACTCAGCATGGGGAGAAGAGAGGGCAAAGTCTTACCCTTCCCAGTAGGCTCAGGCAAAAGCAAGCTACTGAAGCCTCTCCTAGCTCGTCTTCTCTTCCTTATTAATAACTTTTGCCATCTTTATCACACTCTGATGTTACTTGCCTACAAATGTTGGAGAGTATATGTCTGACATACCCTTTAAAGACCAGTAAGAACTCTTATAATAGCAATGTAACATTTAAACAGAGGGCCTTTCTGCACTACACTGTTAACAGTGCTATTATTCCAGTTTCAACATCCTATGGAATCCTGGGATTTGCAGTTTGGAGGCAGGGCTTTCAGAATTCTCAGCCAGAGAGTTCTTTGGCCTCAGTGAACTACAAACCCCAGAATTCCACAGGATGTTGAAAGTAGAATAATAGTAACATAACAGTGTAGTGCACAAAGGCCCAGAGTTTGTTAAGTTACTTATGTATATCTATATTAATCTATTCGTAGTAGTGAATAACAACTAATTCATTTACTAATTTGTTACCATAACTGGAAAGTCATTTTATGTTTTATGTGTTGCTTTTTTGTTACTTTTTATTGCCTTTGGGGGCAGAAGGCAAACAAACCTTAAGACTGATAAAAAAGAATGGCATAAAATTTAAACCAATCATTTCAAAGTCCCTACTTTAAAAATTACCATTTAAAGGTAACTCAGCATTCTTAAAATTAGTGATTAATAATTAGAAAGTTATACCGGTTAAACAAATAAAATAACTTTATTCCCAGTCATTGGACTGGTTTTGAAATGCAACTTTATTAAGCCTCAGAGAGGTAACTTGTTACAGGTAAGTACATGACTCTTAATTTGTTACTTCCGGTGTCTGTGTATAACCATGTATAAAAGAAATACCTGTCTTTATATTTTATTTAATTTTATTTATAGTTTGCCTGTTTCCCAATCCAGGATTCAATGCAGCTTGTAAAATACTTTTACTTTTGTAAGATAGGTTCCTACCAATCAGTTGTCAAAAATAGAAGGGTAGTGGTGGTGTTATACTCTGGTTGATGTAGGCCAGCTATACTCTTTTTCCAGTATGATTTAATGAGTTACTTAAACACTTTCTTCCCAATAGATAAAATAATACCCTCTTTTTTTCCAGTGGACCCAACTCATTCTCAGTAGTTGTAGAGTTAATTGTTATGATAAGGAGCTTAATTATATAAGTTGAAAAACTTAGCATTAAATGGTTGTAATTACCATTTAATAACCTAAGATAACTGAGTATTAGTTGCTTGATAATGAATAAATAGTCGTTTTTAACTGCTTGTAGTTTAACAATGGGGAGCCAATGTGGTCTAATGATTGAAATGTTGAACTAGAAATCTTGAGGACCAGGTGTGACTAAGACCATTTCCGCACAGGCAAGGGAATCGCTCTGTGCCGTTACTCACCGGATCTTCTGGCTTCTCCGTCTGGTCCAGGGTGAATCGGAGCAGTGTGAGGTCTTAGATCCGCACGGCTCCGGCTTCCAAAATGGTGGCTTCCGGTTGGTCGTGGCTCCTGACCAACCACGAGACTCACCACACCTAAAGCCTGTCCTCCGCAGAGCGCAGGCTTGCATTGGTGTGAGCCTGCGAATCTGCACAAAGGAGCAGGTACGCAATGGCGTGCTCTGGAAAAATGAGAAACCTCTTTTTCCGGTCTTTAAAAGCACGCTGGAGGACCAGCTAGGGGCGTTTCGGAGCGGACTGAGGTGCGGTTCTCCGGTAAGTAGTCTGCTCCTAGTCCGCTCCAGGGTGCAGACGTCCTCCGTGGAGGATGCACTGCACCGTTTTAATTCCCCCGTGTGGAAAAGGCCTTTTAAAGTTACTCTGGGGGTTAGCTTTTTGGAATGCAATGGCAACTTGATGGTGGGTTGCTAGGCAACAGGAATAGTACTTTAAGACTGAAACCGAGCATAGTGGTGTGTATGGAAGGGGCTAGTGGATGAGAAGAATTATATATAAGGCAGAGAGTCTGTTTCTAAAGAGAACCTTCAGTGAGATCTTGGCTGGAGAGGGTGGGTGGATTGTGTTTAAGCAGCTGAGGAAAAGTCAGAGAACTGGTGTCTAAGGCTAGGAGTTATTGAAACAAACTGTTAGAAGTTTAAACTTTTTAATAAAATGGTTCTTAACTTGAGGTTCAGGGACCCCTGGGGGTCTGTGGAGCCCTCACAGCAGGTCCATGAAACCCTGCTACTGGATACCAACAGCAGCAGCAAGGATGTGGCAGTGGGAGGTGGGTTGCAGGTGCTGAAACTGTTCCCTCATTTGCAAATGAAGGAGCAGTTTGGACATGCACATACATACCTCCACTACTGAGCCCCTGGTGAAAGGAACATGGCAGCATGCATGTGCCTATGCCCAAATATGACTCGGGAGAGCAGGGTTTGAATCCCCACTCAGTCGTGGAAACCCACTAGGTGACCCCAGGCAAGTCACGTTCTCTCAGCCTCAGACAAAGGCAAAGGCAACAAATCTTGCCAAGAAAACTCCCATGATTTGTTTGCCTTAGCGTTGCCAGAAGTCAGTTTTCAAAAGAGAGATATGATGGCTAGAAAGAACCTCCCCATGGCAGTGGTGCTTTGTTGTTGTGTGCCTTCAAGTCACTTCCAGGTTATGGTAACCTTAAAGTGAATCTATCACAGGTTTTTTTTTTTTGGCAAGATTTATTTGGAGGGGGTTTGCCTTTGCCTTCCTCTGAGGCTGAGAGAATGTGACTGGCCCAAGTTCACCCAGTGTCTGAGCAGAGATTTGAATCCTGGTCTCAAAAAGCCTTTAATAAATAAATAAATATCTGGATATTTAAATTTAAATATTTAAATCTTGAGTTAAGTCTTAGGGCTGCCCAGCAAAAAAATATATTTGCAGGGGTCCCTGGTAAAGAAAAGATTAAGAACCACTGGTTTAATGTAACAACACTATATTTTACATGAACCTTGACAAGATACTTTAATTCTAATGTTACTACAATAAATGATCCAGTTTGTTTTTATAACTGCTGAATTGGCCTGAGTTATCTAAAGTCACTGGTAACAAAGAACATGCTACCATAAATAAACTAATTGTTTCTGAGGGAACATTTAAGACTCTAGCCCAGTGGTTCTCAACCTGTGGGTCCCCAGATGTTTTTGGACTTCAGCTCCCAGAAGCCCTGAGCATTGACCATAGTGGCTGGGGCTTCTGGGAGCTGATGTCCACAAACATCTGGGGACCCACAGGTTGAGAACCACTGCTCTAGCCCTTCTACATGAGGGTGGTGTTTAAAGGGTGGAGTTAAGGCTGAATGTAGCGTCGAAGGCTTTCACGGCCAGAATCCATTGGTTCTTGTGGGTTTTTCGGGCTTTGAGACCATGTTCTGGTTGTATTTTCTCCTGAGGTTTCGCCTCCATTCCGCTGAAGATGCCAGCCACAACTGCAGGCGAAACATCAGGAGAAAATACAACCAGAACATGGTCTCAAAGCCCGGAAAACCCACAAGAACTTAAGGCTGAATGTTAGTGTCAGGATGCCTCATTTGGCTGATACTGCAAAACCAATCTGAGGAGAAATAAGAGCCTGTCACCCTAGGGTTCAAATCCCCCTGCTTATCTATGGAGACCATTGTGTGACTTTGGGTAAGTTATACTGTCTCAGCCTTAGAGGAAGACCAATGGCAAACCTCTTCAGAATAAATGTTCAAGCACATTTTATGATAAGATTACCATAAGTTGGAGTTGATTTAAAGGCATGCAACAACAACAACAACAACATTTAATTGCTATCTATTACATATGCCTTAATGAGCAAACTCAAAATCAGAAGGTGGCTCAAATGTTGGCTGAGGTGTTCCACTGCTGTTTCTGATAGAGTTCAGCATGAACAACGGGAAGCAACACATCTTTTCTCCGCCACCATCCCCCACAAAATCACCATCTCTGCCTTTAGGCAAGCATTCACCTGACTAAAGTGAGTTATAAAATCCAAGCTTCAAATGATTGCAAGTTAGCAATCATCCCTGCTTGTTCTGATTTGGGCCATCTCTCTTATTGTGTCCCTTCACTATTTAGACATGTCACTTTTTCAGTCCAGATTTAAAGTCCTGCTTTTCAAGGCAGTCCATCTCCATAGCAATAAGGCAATTCTGAGCCTCCTGTTTTAATCCCTGACATTTCCTTCCTCTTATCGGTCCCAGTAGTGGCATTTGCCCACAGAACTGCTATAAATATTTCTGGGTGTTACTCCCATGATAATTTTCTTCTCTTCAGAAGCGCTCACTCACTCACTCACAAATGGTAGCCCCTCCCTGAATCTAACCTTTCTCCCCCTCTTCTCATCTATTCCTTGGCTTCTGCCATGCCCCAGGCTTTCTTTAAATGCTACTCCTCATATTAGTGAGAGGTTTGCTCAGAAAACTTGCTGCTGCTGCTTAAGGAGGTCAGGTGAGAAGTCACGATAAGCATATATTGCTTGGAGTGGAGGTCACCTTCTCTTCTTTTCTTCATTTGGTTGGCATTTTTATAAAAAACCATCCGAATTCTCACTTTCCAAACTAGCAGTGAACCAAACATTCCTATTCCAGAAGACAATTATCTTTCAGTTTTCACACTTCTTTCTCTCTCTCTCTCTCTTTTTATTTTTTTATTTTATTTTATTTATTTTTTTTGAGGTGTGAGCCACACTCATACCCACCTACTGTCCCAATTTGGCAGAGGCAGTCATGATTAATTCTCTGTCATCCCATTTTTTTCAGCTGCTTTTAAAGTGTTCCAGTTTCTTTCTTCTCTTCCTCCTTTCGCTCTTTGTATTCAGTTGCTGCAAAGTTCAAAAGTAGTTTGCACTCAACTTTGCAGAGAAAGAAGAGGGCTGGGGGCAGAATTGTGCCCTTTACAATAGGCTCAGGCAAAAGTAAACTGCTTCAGTTTCTCTTAGGCTCTTTCCGCACCCTACCTTTGTCCTGGCAGCACCCAATGACTGTGGCATTAGTGGCTCTTCTGGGAGGGGAGCGCGATGGAGGATCCAGGAACCAGGAAACAAAATGGCCACACCTCTTCCTGCCGCAGCACAGCCAGATACTGTCCCAGGCTGGGGCTCCACTGCACTGAGGCAGGAAGCACAGCCATTGTGCTTCCAGGGCCTCTGCAGACAAGGTAAGTGCGGGCTCATGGCGGGAGGGCAGCACGATCACTGATCATTGACAGGGAAAACCTGTCAATTATTTGCAACGTGATTGCACTGTCTGAGGATGGGAGAAGGATGGGACCTGGACAATGTCATCCATAAGCACCGTCCTGGTCCCGACCTTCTCCCAACCCCATGGTGGGTTGGGTGTGTTGAGCGGAAAGTGCCATACTTTGTGTGTTCTTCCTCATTGATAACTTTTGCCTTCTTGACCGTGCATTGATGCTGCTTAGCCACGCATGCTGCAGTTTTTATCTGTGAAATGTTGTTGGGTAAACCCTAAAAGGCATCAGATCCTGTCTGATCTTGAAAGTTAAGCAGGGTCAGCTCTGATTAGTACTTGGATGGGAGACCACCAACCAGATGCTGTGGGCTATATTTCAGAGGGAGGATCTGGCAAAACCACCTCTGAGTATTCCTTGCTTAAGAAAACCTTATGAAATTCATGGGGTTATCATAAGTCACATACACGTACATACACACAAACAAACATGGTATTTTTTGGCAGTTTCCCAGCCAAATCCTGACTCTGCTTAGCTTAGTTTCCAAGTCCAACAGGATCTGATGCTTTCACCAGACA
Organism: Iguana delicatissima; assembly: GCA_948472985.1. Lineage (NCBI taxonomy): Eukaryota > Metazoa > Chordata > Lepidosauria > Squamata > Iguanidae > Iguana > Iguana delicatissima. Next base: position 725,488 of record CAOKZL010001932.1, on the reverse strand, counting down.
CAGCACATCATTAAAGTCCCATTGCAGTCAATTTCTAAAAGTCAGTTGAAACAGAAAATTTTTCACTTGCAGGTAGAATGACAGCAACGTGGGAGCCATCCTGGTCTCATTTTGGCTGCCAACATCTGGCAGCAGCCACTGGGAAGGCCTCTTCTCTCGTTGCTACCAAATATGCCCAGAAGAGTGGTGGGATGGAGAGAAGGGCTTCTCCCAAAGAACTTAGAGTTCAGGCAGCATCATACAAGAATATAAGGTCCTTCCAATGGCCTGGACCTAAGCTGTATAGGACTTAATAGGTCATCACCAGCATTTGAAATTGTGCCTGGAAATGGATGGGCAGCCAGTGGAGCTGCTGCGAAAAGGGATTTATGTGGTCCCAGTAGCCAACCCAGTTAACAATTTGTGCACTTCAAGTTTCATTTTTTAAAAAAGTTTTGGGGTGTGGTTGTGGGGCATTTAGACTGCTAAATGACAAACCTGCCACTTCTAAAAGCTCTAGGAGTGAGGCTTTTGGGGGGTGGGGAACTGGGCCCCTCAGATGGCTCTGTGGGACACCCAAACTATCTTTAGTGACTGCGTGTGTCCCATCAGCTGTACTTTGCCTAGCCCTATTCTGTGTAATCTCTCAGGATCATTTCACTTCTTCTCACAGTGCCCATGATCTTTCAAAGGCAGATTACTCATTTCCAAGATTACTTCCAGCTGCCTTATCTTCCATTCAGTTCCATGTGCTGTTCTCTATCATATCTCTTTGAGGATGTCCTGCCAGCTTGTATGCTGATCACAACAAGGACATCTGCTTTTTCCACTCTCCTGATACATTTCATTGATTCATTTGGACTGGTACAGCTCAGTCTGTGGGATTGTCACCATACCTACTGGGTCCATTGATGTACCATGCCTGACACCTCTGTCTGTTTGGAACCAGCCTCACTGGTACTAAAATAGACATGGCATTTATTATCAACAGGTATCTTTGGAGGGATGAAATCACTTTCTTCCTCTGAGCAATCTCTCTTCTCTGCCCTTGTCAGTTTTGTTCTTCTCAATGGAGCACCTTTAGCCATATCAAGGAGTCATCCCCTGTTCTTTGCCAAAGAGTATTATCATGTATTCTATTTCTTATGCATAAATCTGGTGAGCTTTTATGTTAGGTTGCCAAATTGCAGTTTGGCCAGGTTTTAACCGGATTCTAGGCATGTCCCCCTGGTGCTTGTTTGGATCAACATTAAAAAAAAAAGTCTCTACCCCTTATAGGAACTGAGATAGGAGGCAAAACGTGAAGGCACTCTTCTGTGAAATTATTCTGTGAGAAACAGGTCTGCCTCTGCCTTTCAGGCACAAGGAAAGAGAGAATGAACAGTATGAGCAGTGGCATGTAAGAAACAAGGGAGAGAGAGGTATTGCAAGGAGAGGCAAGGGAAGGAATAGGAGGGAAGCGGAGTGAGCTATGTGAGTGGCAGTGTGTAAGAAGCAAGGCAGGAGGGTGTGCTGTGGGGGGGTGGGATGCAGAAGGGAATACAAGGAGAGAGAGGGTGAGTGGTGTCAGCAGCAGCATGTAAGAAGCAAGGGAACTTTGAGGCAGGTTCGCTGAGAGATAGGCATGGTCCAAGGTCACACAATAAATTCAATGACCAAGCAGAGATTTGAGTCTCCCTGTTTTAAGCCCACCACTTTTACCATTAGTCTGTACTGATTCTCTCAAATCATGTTGTAACTGCTAAAAATGGCATGAAGGTTGAAACCCAGTGAAAGAAAAATGCAACAATTAATGAGCCCAATTTGCACAATTGGAATGCATAATATGAAGAAGTGGCATATGGCAGCCCTTTGTTAGGTTGGCAAGACACAGCAGTTGCAGCAGTGTATTGGATCCAACTGAAAAACGTGTGGGCCAAAATTCAACATCACACTGGCCCTCAGTCACCAGTATGACAGGACTTTCTTTCTTTTCTGTCCTATAGCCTTCTCAGATTCCTGAAGACCTGCTCTGTATGGGAACAGGTTTTAAGAGGTGTTTGTGTGGGGGACTTCAAGAAGGAGGGGAAATTCCCCCCCCATATAAAAGGTAGCAACCTTAGCATGTCTATAATCAGTAACTGCTAATTTGCATGTCTCTCTAAATTTAGGCATAGCATGTCTTTCCTGTTTGTTGGTCTTAGCCATATCCTCTCACTGCATCAGTTAGCCTGCAGCTTTACTGACCTCATTTCCGCATGAGACTGTAATAGCGCTATGATTCCACTTTCAATATCCTATGGAATCCTGGCGTTTGCAGTTTTGGCCAGCCCCTCCCAAAACTGCAAACCTCAGGATTCTATAGGATGTTGAAAGTGGAATCATAGCACTATAACAATCTCGTGCGGAAATGGCCTGAGTTTGATCGTCTTCCATTTTGTAGTTTGCAGTTCTCTTTTCTCTTTGTTTGAAGAAAACATGTTGCAGAACCTCTCACCATGAAATGGCACGTATCACATCCTACCTAGAGAAGGCCTCCTTGGATGAAGAAAGGGACAAGCAGAACCAGATTGCCAGGCCCCAGCTGGAGCCAGAGGAGGCATGGTACTGGCAAAGGCAGAGCCCAGACAGCAACTGCAGATCAGGAGGAATAGACAGAGGTACTTCACCCTCTAAAATAATGTAAATTAAAGATCAGGTAGCAAAAGGTCAAGCAATGCCCTTCTCCATTTAAAGGAAGAATGCTGAGTTAATGAGGCAAGCTGGGCTGATTAACTGCTGGCTATAAATCAACACCAACCAGACTATTCTGTTGTTATAGAGCAACAGTTCCCAAACCTCTGTGCTATCCTATCAGACATCTCCAGCTTCCTAGCTCTCTGACTTTCAGTATGTTCTCCTGGGCTAATCTTTCTGGCAGTTCCTCTCTCAGCTTTGGACTCAACTCAGGGCTGCCTGGACCATGCTTCTGCTAGTCACCCCATGTAAGCCTTGGGACTGGCTTGGCTTTCTTCTGCCAGTTATAGTGGACTATTGGTGCTCAGCTGGCCATTAAACAGGATTGTATGGAACCATTAACATTTGCAACTCAACATAGTTCATATGTTTTTTATGAAGAAGAATAGTTGCCTTTTTTCTCTTCTACGCTATTGTGTGTTTGGGTATGTGCATGGACAGTGTAGGACAAGATGTTGCTCACCTTCTGCTTGTAAATATAAATTACTCTGCTTGGGAGACATACTACTATTTTTCACATTTCTCAACACCTAGTTACAATGATGGAAGCAATTCTGCCAGCAAAAAACAGTCTTATACCATACTGGCTGTGATAGAAAGCCAGCTTTTAATAGTATGTATGTATGTATGTATGTATGTATTTATTTATTTATTGCTTTTCTGTCCACCAGAGCTCTGCAAGTGTATGTTTGTGTGCATGTGTGTACACTCATTTGTTTAAAAACCAGTTTTCAGAATCAGAGGTTATACAGAAAGTAGAGTTTTGGCTGTCTATAGGAGACGTAGTAGGGATGGAGCCAGGAAGACTTCTCTTTGGTGGTAATTCCTTGGTTGTGGTGCTGGTACTAAGAAAGCACTGTCTCATATACTCACACAGTAGGGCCTTTGCTGAGAAACAGAAACTCAAGGCAGGCTCATGTTAGTTACAGTTATAAGGCCTCCAGAAGTAGCTACCTAATGCTGTATTTACAATTTTAAAAGGACATCTTTAATTTTTCAAAAATAACTAAAAGCTAGTTATGGTTAATTTTAGTTTCTTAAAAAACTACCAGAATGCTACAACCCACTGTATTATGGAACAAAATGCACCTAAGTAGTGCAGCCACATGATGGGAACCAAGGCCATTCCCAGACATTTTGTTGCCTGAGGTGAGCACAACTTACCCAAATCATAACACAATGTGTGCCAATATATTTTTGGTGTATAAGACAGAAAACCTCGCAACATCTCCTCTCCATCTCTGGCTGTGAAAAATTATCATAATAATGAAATGAAGTAATCACTGACAGTGGCCTTTTCCGCACGGGGGAATTAAAACGGCACAGTGCGTCCTCTACGGAGGTCGTCTGCACCTCAGAGCGGACTAGGTTTGGACTACTTACTGGAGATCTGCACTTCAGTCTGCTCCGAAACGCCCCCAACTGGTCCTCCAGCGCGCTTTTTAAAGACCGGAAAAAAGAGGTTTCTCATTTTTCCAGAGCATGCCTTCGCGTACCTGCTCCCTTGTGCAGATTTGCAGGCTCGCACCAATGCGAGCCTGCGATCTGCGGAGGACGGGCTTTAGGCATGGTGAGCTTCGCGGTTGGTCAGGACCCACAACCAACCGGAAGCTGCCATTTTGGAAGCCGGAGCAGTGTGGATCTAAGACCTCGCACTGCTCCGGTTCACCCTGGAGCAGACCAAGGAGCCAGAAGATCTGGTGAGTAATGGCACAGAGCTATTTCCTCGCCTCGTGCAGAAATGGCCGGTGTGTCGTTCTTTCATAATCCCTGAGATGTGCTGCCTGAGGTGGTTGCCTCTTTCTCTCTTCAGTGGTGGAGTTCAGGGACCCATAACTGTTGTCTTATCTCTCTGGTGTGTACATTTCCCTCCTCTGATGCCATGCATTTCACTTCCCTTCCTTACTTTTTATGTGTTTTGCACAGCGAGGACTGCCGTTAACATGGCAAACATGCCAGCCACTGTCAAGTGTGAATTGCCTCCTACGCTTCTCTTCCAAAAGCTCAAGTGCTCTGAAAAGCTGTTCATGCAGAACGTGCTAGCTGATTTTCAGACTGATGTGAAAAATATATAGCATGTGAAATGTAAAGAACAGTGAGGGCCTGTGTTCTTTTTTCTTCTCTATTTGACAGATGCCAATTGGAATGGTCTTTATTTGCATCTATAGAAGGAGTAGACTTCTGCTTTCTACTTCTCCAAGTGAAATTGTTTTCCAGGAAAAAAAAAATCAGTAGTGAAGTATTCAAATATACTTTTAAGACATCCAGCAAGATGCCCAGTCCAAACAAACTTATAAATGCCCTAAATTGTCTATAAATAGATGAGAGATACATGATGGGTAAGTGGCCTACAGGTGTCTCTGAGGGATGCTACTTTAATTGCTCACTCATTCAGGGCAGGTAAATAGGCAGTGCCAGCAAGGAGAAGTAGAATGCAGCCAGGGATGCTGTCACTTCTGGGCATGTGCCTTCGCATGTGCCCAGCAATGCCAAACTGTGGTACTGTTCCTCAGTGTTAGAAAAAAAAAAAGCCCACTTCTTAGATCTTTCTTCTGTTTTTTTTTTCTTCTGAGTGTGATGCTTATACTGCACATTTGGTTCAATGCATAATGTGAGACCTTCAAGACCTTTTACACTGCACAGTTATAGCAGTACAATTCCATTTTAACTGCCGTAGCTACATTCTGTGAAATCCTGGGACTGGCAGTTTAGGGAGGCATTAGAGCCCTCTGGCTGAAGATTCTAAATGCACCACCCCAAACTTACAAATATTCCAAAGGAATGGCCATGGCGGTTAGAGTGGAATGATAGTGCTATAATGATAGTGCTATAATTACATAGGGCCTTTCTGCACTACACTGTTATAGTGCTATTATTCCACTTTCAGCATCCTGTGGAATCCTGAGGTTTGCAGTTTAGGGAGGGGCCTTTAGAATTATCAGTCAGAGAACTCTTTGACCTCAGTAGTGAAAGGGTGAAAGGGCTTTTGTAATCTAACTTCTGTTTGCTTTTACGTTCACCTTTATGCTAATAGGTAACTTCCTTCTGACAGATATATAGATATACACATGTATAGGGGAACCAGAGATTAAAAGCAGACTGATTCAGCCACAACTTGCAGCCTACCTGAATTCCCTGGTTAGAAGACAGAACTATGAATGTGCTAGCTCCTATCTTTTGCTTGTATCTCTGCATATGTAACTGCCTTCACTGAGAGGGATCTTTGGTTCATCCAGCTCAGTGCTGTCTCCTCTGTCTGCCAATAGCAGCCTAGGGTCTCAGGAAGAAATCTTTCCTAGCCCAGCTACTTGAAAAAACCCTGCCCACCCCCCAAAATCAGGAGATCCTAGGGACTGAAGTGAATGCACAGTTGGCTATGTGTGGAAGATCTGTGTGCTCTTCTACTGAGTTACAGCCCAAAGTCAGCTCTGATCCTTTAAGCTGGCATGTCCAACTGGTACACGATGTCCTTCTGTGACTCAGCAGCACAGGACAAAGAGGATACTGCTATTCAAATGACAGATCCTAACACTTTCACACGGCTTTCGGATGTGCAGGGTTTTGGCAGCCCTACTTTTTGTTTTTATGTGGAGTGTGTTGGTGAAAGTTTAGCTGAGTCACTCAAGTTCCTTGCTGGAAAATTGGTTCCTTAAAGAGCCCCACCTAGTAGGTGAAGCAGCAAGGAGTGACAGCAAAGCATATCATTCAGAGTTCAAATCACTAGTGGATCCTTTTGTTATAATGTGTGGCTTGTTGTGTTTCTTTACTTGTGTTGATTTTACTTATTTGTTGTGGGGTGCTTTCAAGTCATTTCCAAATTATGGCAACCCTAAGAGTGAACTTGTCACAGGCAAGATTTGTTCAGAGGGGGGTTGCCTTCATCTTCCTTCAAGGCTAAGAGAATGTAGCTTGCCCAAGGTCACCCAGTGGATTTTTGTGGCTGAGTGGGGGATTCAAATCCTGGCCTCCCAGAGTCCAACACTCAAACCACTACAACACACTGCCCCTCAGGTTTTGTTTTGTTTTAACCTTTAGTGAACTGATTCAAAATTCATATATCCAATGAGACTTCCATACCAAGCAACCTCACAAGCACCTCCAGCAAGACAAAGGCCCTTTCCTCACGGGGGGGGGGGCGAAACGGGGCCATGCACTCGGGGGTGGAGCTTACCCGCGAGCGGGTTGCTCCATCCCTCCGAAGAGTGCGGATCCACCATTCCAAACGCCGCCGAATTTCAGCGGTGCTCGGTGGTGCTCGGTGGCGCCCAAAATGGCGGCCGGCGGCTTCTGGCGGCGCTCCACCAATTAGGACAGCGCGCCAGCCGGAAGCCCGCCCCCGGGCAGATCTGCAGGGACGCGCTACCGCATCTCTGCAGTTCTTCACCGGGGGCTGCTACGGGGCAGCGCGGGTAAGTTTTATAAAAACCACTTTTGAAGGTGGTTTTTATAAAACTCACAGCGCCACCCCCAGGGCTGCACTAGAGCAGTTTGAGGTCTAGAACCTCACTTTTTTTAACTGCTCTAGCGCAGACCCCGGTGAAGAAGACCTCCAGGAGAGGTCGCTCTAGTGTGGGCAATATGCCCGTGTGGAAATGGCCAAAGACAGGTTTGTTAATGGAAGATCCAACTGTTCTATCTCATACTATACCAGTATTTTAAAATGTAGTTTCAGTAGAGGCCTCCATGGTAATTTGGAGTGGAGGGTGAAGAGCTGGAGGGGGCAACGATCTAGTCCAACTCCTTGCCATGCCAGAACTAAAGCTCTCTCAAAAGATGTCCATCAAGCCTCTGTTTAAAGGCCTACAATGATGGGGAGTTCCACTATATTCCTGAGCAATCCATTCCATGGTTACTCTGTAATCCGTTCAATTGTTTTAGTGTCAACTGTCTGCACTGTTCAAAATGAGATCATTTGTTTTCTTTTATATATTTTATTTGCGAACATTTATATACTGCTTGTAGCCGAACATTTCCAAGTGATGTAAATTGATAACATGTCTAATAAACACAAAATACAAATACATAGAAAACAACACAGAATCTGGCACTCTGTTCAGTAATTATGAGCTTGTAAGGCCGACTTTGTGCCTTATGACACTACAATATTACAGCACTTTAACTGCCATGGCAACATCCTGTGGAATTCTGGGAGCTCTAGTTTAGTGAAGTCCAAGACCTCTCTCGCTGAGAATTCTAAATACCCCTCTCTAAACTGTAAACTCCAGGATTCCATAGGATCTTGCCATGGCAGTTAAAGTGGAATATATTGCTATAACAAGGTAGTGTGATAAGAGACCTCTAAACCTTGGAATTGTCCAGTTCACATTTATGGTTGCTGCCTAATCACTATGACAAAAATTGCCCCCAAATCCTACCTTTGACGCCCTGCAACTCCCCCAATATGGCTATTTCCAAGGCACTGGAGAGCAGGGCAGTGAGTAATGACATGTCCAGACCTCTTCCTGTTATGCTGTGCAGCGTGAAAAGCAGTTGTGATAAGAATCTGAGGGGCTCTACAGCTGCTTTTTGCAGTACACCCCACAACTGAGAGAGAGCCAGACATGTTATAACTCACTGCTCTGCTCTTCAGCACTTTGGAAATGGCTGTGGGAGGAGGGGAAGTGTGAGATGTCAAAGGTAGAATTTTTGGAGGGTTGCACTGCGGCATGTTGGAGCTACCTCTGTATGCAGGATCTCAGAGACAGATGTTGTGTTTTGTTTTGTTTTGGAAGTCTAAGAAATAGATGTCAGGAGGGACTACCTAGAGAAAGCTTACCCAAATAAATAGGTTGGCTTCTGCATGAATATTTGATTGCATGGCTGAGAGAGGAAAGAGGCACTAAACTTGTCTTCCTTTTGAATGTTTGCTGGATGCCTGCAACCTATCCTCCCCACAGAAAATCTTACCACAGGCTTTTGTTATGTTGTCATAAATATTCAGAATTAAAGTATGTCTGTGGGTTCAGTGATCCTGAGAACTTTGTTACTGGAACATCAGAGCTGCTGCTGCTACCAGCAGCTTTCCCTATAAACCGACTGTGCTTCCACCACAAAGCAAATTCCCAGAAAGCGAATGTGGACAAGTAGAACCTGCAACAAAATGTTGCAGTGTGGATGCTTGGGTGTCACAGTCCTCTTCATAACTTATGCCAGTATAATGCTCCATTGTACCAGAAAAAAGCAATTGGAACAATGCCCAGTGGTGGCAATGAGATTACAGAAGAGAAAGCCATCTTCATTGTCAGAGAAAGGTGGCTTTCCTACCCCTGAGCACCTTGGAAGCTGGCACAGCAGTTTTCTCTCTGACAAAAATAACTTACTATGCTACCTCCACAATCTGATTACCTTACTGGTGTCTCACCACCTATGTTGCTTGCGCCACCTTCTCTTGGTGATATGGTTGCACTGATCAACAGGAGCGTGGCTGTGAAGTACTTCCAGCCAACCACACCCCTTTCTAAAATATTACGTTCAATACCTTCCCACCTGTCTTCCCCCCCTCCCCAACCCCACAAAAGAGACATCCAAGACCACTGACAAGATCATTCACTGGTGCTTATTGCATCATAGGGAGAGAGCTTTCCCTCCTGAGGTTTTTCTTTTCCTAAGTTGTTTTTGGAAATCTTGGGATTCCCAAAAGCTTGCAAACCGCACAAATCATTCTTGGATTTCAGCAGATATTTGGGGTTCTCCAGATCTTGTCTGTGGATGATGCCATTTTGGCTGTATAACAGGCAGCATGCTGAGAATGATTCTGCTAGTTATATACAGTAGCAAGCCAGTCTACTTTTTCATGGCCAGAGAGACTTTGATGTGAAGGAACATTCAAATATGCTGTCCTTCACCAGAAGCCAGAAAATGGATAATAATCCCAGGAACCCTGTGAGGCATGATTTAGCTAAATGTGCTAAATGAACCATGTAGAATTCCATGAACATAAAATCAGGTACAAGGTGTGATTAGGCAATGAAGTATACAACATCAGAAAACAAAAGGCTTATGAAAATGGCACAAGGCGAGGCTGCTACACTATTTGCCTTGGGCCTTGAAAAAAGTCACTTATCCAAACAAGTCTTCCTCAGCTATCTTTTCACAAGCAAAGCCTTCCCCAAGCTGTGGCTGATTCTTTGCCTTTGTCGTGACACGCAGCAGTGGAGTTCCCTTCGTCATAGCATCACTGTGGATTCCATGGCAACCACACGTGCCCTGCTGCAAGAATGTCAGGTTGTGGCAGATTTGCAGCACACACAATTGGGAAGGGAGATTTCCGTTGGAAAGGCTTGAGTGTTCGCAGAGTTGTTCGTGCAAAGCATGGAAGTGGTGCCAGATAGGGATGTCTTCATGGAATGCAAAAGGGCAAAGGACTTTACTATATTCTGAGACAGCCTGGTGCCTTCCAGAGACCATTCTGGCTTCTGGCAATGGTGAGAACTGCAGTCTAATGTATCTGGAAGGTGTCAGGAATGGGAAGAGAGTGCTCTCTATTGCTCTTCTTACAACTTTTGGGGGATTCCTTGGTTTAATTTCATTGAGTCTTTTGCAAACATGAAATGGAACTTCTGTTTATTCTCTAAGGGGGAACAACTCAACAGAATAAGAGCTACCATACTTAACCCAGAAGCACTCACTCATCCTGAAACAGAGCTGTCTCTTCACAGGCAGCAAAAAATAGTCTCAAAAGTGTCCAGACACTAGTCTTGATAACACAGGTGTCTTGTATATCTTTGTGGCAAAAAAATCAGGATCACTTTAATAACAGATCAAATCCCACAATTACCTTAGTGGTTTCACCAAAGCAGGCTGTCCAGAGCAGCAAGGTCTGGAAGCCATCTATCACAAAGGTAGGGGGGAGCAGAACTACTTCTAAGAATTCTGAAGCCTGGAGATTTATTTTATTAGGATTTTTAGTGCGAAACTTTTCTCCTGACTGCCTGACCCTTCCTGAGCATTGCTGAGATGCTTTTCCTAACTCTGATTTCAGTAAACAACCTACAACTCCCTTGTTGCAACAGCTCCACTGGCTGCCAGTCCATTTCTGGGCACAATTCAAAGTGCTGGTTATAACCTACAAAGCCCTATACAGCTTGGGTCCAGACTATCTGAAAGACCGTATCTTCCCATATGTGCCTTCTCACACTCTTTGATCTTTAAGGGCTGTGTTTCTCTCAATATCACAATCTCCACAGACATGTTTGGTGGGAATGTGAAGACTCAGACAAAAGCAAACTGCCAAAATGCCTGTAGGCTCAGACAAAAGCAAACTGATGCAGCCTCTCCTATCTGGCCCATTTTTCCTTACAAATTTTGTCAACAGGACCACACTCTGAGGTTGCTGAGCCACATGTGTCCTGTTGTTCATCTGCAAAATGTTGGAAGGTATGTGTCATATTCAGTAATTAGCAACAGAATCATAGTAAGTCAATTTAAGAATCTTTGTGGTTCATTTATATGTAAATATAAAATTTCATAATAATGAATCATATATGTGCAGGTGATGGATGAATGAGTAGTAAGTGTGAATTAATCTTTCCAAATGCTAACCAATTAAGTATGGGGGTGGGATTTTATTTGTCAATAATGGATGGTCAGATTTCATTTTATAATGAAATTAAAGTATGAACATATAGCCTATCTATTTTCTGTAAAAAAGAATAAATCAAAAAGCTATTAAACTTTGCCTCTTCCCCTTAGGCCAGGTCCATTGGACTTGTAGCCCTTAAGCAATTTGCCCAGCCCAATGGTGGTTGTCCAGCCCCTTTGCAGACACTCTGAAAGAAGTTCAGAAAATTACTAAGACAAACTCAGCTGAAGTTGGGAGTGATCAAGTGAGCAAATAATGGGGAAAGGTGGTCTTACACACTATGTCATGGGCAGAGCCAAAGGCCACACTGCTGGGGATTTCTGAGAGTTGTATTAATATTCCCAGGCTCTGGATAAGATGGTGTCTGAGCCAAGTTGCAGCTTATCTGCATTTTATTATGAGAATTAAGTGTTTATAAACCAATACTCTATTCCACAAAAAGAAAAAAAAAATCAAAAATGAGCAGCAGTGCAAACATAAAGAACACCATAAAACAAATCAACATAAAACGTGCCTATAGAGAGCATATAAAAACAGTGATCAAATAAATTGGGAGCATATACACAAATGATTTCCAGGACAATACAAAAACCGGAGACCAGGGTTCAAATCCTTGCTCAGCTGTGGAAACCCACTGGGTGATCTTGGGCAAGTCACGCCTTCTCAGCCTCAGAGAAAGGCAATGGCCAACCTCCTCTGAATAAATCTGGCCATGAAAATACTAGGATAGAGTTTCCATAAGAGTCAGCTTGAAGATACATAGCAACAACTACTATTTCTGGAGCAACCAAAATTAAAATTAAAATATGCTCCATCAGTTGCATGACAACCTTTCAGATATTTGCAGACAATTATGAATGAGTACTCACCATGGCACCACTTTTCCATGGTGGTGGGATTGTCTGCTCCTGTGAGCCAAGAGGCTATGCTGCTGGTGGCAGTGCTGCTGGTCGGGTCCCCTGTGGCAGATGGGCTTTTGCTGCGGAGCCAAACAGCCCCTGGGCAGCAGCAATAGTGGAGGGTGACACTGGTGGAGGATCTCTCAGAGACAATGACAGTGTCATCATAGCTAACGTTTGTTACTATTGTGCAGAATGAGGAACACTAAACCCCTTTTGAATATCTTTTACCACAAAAACTCTATGATGAGACAATCCAAAGTGAAACAAGAGACAGGGACAGAAGATGAAACTGCTAGGAATTTCTCCTTGCCGGGCTGCAGCCAGCAATGGAGGAGAGAGGTCAGGAACACTTGGGGAGTCCGAATATACCAATCATCAGGAAAACACAAGCTGAGCCACGTCAACGTTCAGTCTAAAGGCTCAGGAGGCAGAGATCTGTCCGGAGGGCTTCAGGGAGCAGGAGACACAAAGGTTGCAAGGGCTTGCAAATAATTTGCTGCAAGCAAGGACTAGCCACGCTGGCAGACTTAAATAGCCCCCATGAGCAGGTGCTGCTCGTTATTGTTTCCTCAGCCTAGTCCAAGCAGCCTCTCTCTCAGCAGCCCGTTCCAGCCTTCTGCGTGCTTGAGGGCTGATGGGCACAGCTGGCTGCAACTCCTCAGCCTCGCTGCTGGTTTGCTCTCCATCATGAGCTGGCTGGGGCAACTCTGTCTCTGTTTGACCTTCCAGTGCAGGGGATGCTTGCAGGTTGACTTGCTCAGTCACTGGCTCGGCCCCCTCCACAATCAGTTGCTCCTCAATCACAGCACCATCATCTATCACAGAAACTCCCAGGTTGGATGGCACTCAACAAACTACTGGGGAAGAGCAGAGGACAACTACATATAGTAGTGTGGCTAATGATGTAACTGCACTACTGGAGCAACTGACTGAATTTTCCATGGCTAACAGTTCATTGATCTCAAACACATTCTTCAAGCAACCAAGGAGGTGACTGTATACATGAACATCACCTGATGGCTAATAGACTATGTAATTGGAAGCAGAAGATGGAGAAACTCCATTCTCTCTGCAAAAAACAGACCGGGAGCAGACTGTGGCTCAAACCATGAACTGTTAAGGTCAAAAATTAAAGTAAACCTAAAGAAGAATACTAAATAAACCATCCTGCCAAAATACAACTTGAAGGACAGCCCCATAGAATTTAAAGAGAATGTGAAAATTAGATTTGCACTATTAAGTAATTGAGAGCCAGAAGAACTCTGGACTGAAGCCATGGACACTGGCAAGGAGGAATGCAAAAAAGACATGATCCATTGCCAAAAAAAAGGGGGGGGGCTCATGGAGACAGACGGAAGTCTTCAAGCAGTTAAGTACAGATGAGAAGCAAAAGGAAAAGGTGACAAAAATAGAACCCTGAAAGCAACTGTTCAGTGCTTTGTGTGCTGGGACAAAGAGAGCTACTAGAATAATAAATGCAGAAGATGACAACAAAAAAGAAAGAAAAAGAGACCTCTCTCACAAGATCTGAGAGATCAAAGGAAAATTTAAATCAACAGTGGGAATGCTCTACAATCAACAGGAGAACATATTACATGACCAAGTAGAAATAAAAAGATGATGGAAACAATACATGGAAAGCTAATATAAAAGAGGTGAAAAGTTGATAGATGCATTCAAGGAAGAACCATATGAAGACCAAAGTATTCATTCTAGAAAGTGAAGTGAAAGCTATACCAAGAACTTGCTAGAAACAAATCACAAGGAACCGAAGGCATACCAATAGAGCTGCTCCAGTCTACAGAGACAGAATCTACTGAATCTGTCAACAAATATAGAAAACAAAACCATGGCCCACAGATTGGAAAAGCTCAATATACAATCTAATCCCTGAGAAAGGGATGTCAGGAACTGCGGTAGCCACAGGACCATTGCATTAATCTCCAATGCTCAAAATTCTACAAGAAAGTTGTTGTTTTTTTAACCTTATATGGAGTGAGAAATTCCAGATGTCCAAGCTGGATTCAGGAAAAGAAGAGTTACTAGGAATCGTATAGCAAACATTTGTTGGATAATGGAGCTCACCAAAAAACCTCAGAAGAAAATCAGCATGTGCTTTATAGATTATAGCAAAGCTTTTGATTGTGTAAATCATGAAATGTTATGGAGCACTCTTAAAGGACTGAGTGTGCCACAGCATTTGACTATCCTGATGTGTAACCTGTACTCAGGACACAAGGTTACTGTTAGGACAGAATATGGTGAAATGGAATGGTTTCCAACTGGCAAAGGGGTCAGGAAAGGCTAAATTTAATCACTCTAGATGTTCAACTTGTACACTAAACATATCAAATGTAAAGCAGGATTAGATCTGGAGGAGGGAGGTGTGAAAATTGGAGGAACATCAACAGTTTAAGATGTGAGGATACACCATACTTTGTTGTTGTTGTGAAAATAGCAAAGACTTGGAATGACTTCTGAAGAAAGTCAAGGAAGAAAGTGCAAAGCAGGTTTACCACTGAACAGTAATGACCACAGATGATTTATATAACTTTAAAGTAGATGATGAAGACATTGAAACAGTTCAAGATTTTCCATACCTTGGCTGCGTCATTCATTAATCAGAGTGGAGCTTGCAGTCACGAAATCAGAAGACTAGGACTTGGAAGGGCAGCTATGAATGAACTAGACACAATCCTGAAGTGTAAAGATATCTAATTGAATACTAAAATTAGAATTGTCCATGTTATCGTATTTCCAGTTTCTTTGTATGGTTGTGAAAGCTGGACAGTGATGAGAGCTGAAAGGAACAAAATCAATTCATCTGAAATGGGGTGCTGGACAAGATTCTCTGGATACCGTGGACTGCTAAAAACCAAAATAAGTGGATCCTAGGCCAAAGCAAGCCTGAACTGTCTCTAGAGCCAAGATTACTAGTCTGAGGCCATTTCTGCACTACACTGTTGGAGTGCTATTACTCCACTTTCAACATCCTGTGGAATTCTGGGCTTTGTAGTTTACTGAGGCCAAAGACCTCTCTGTCTGAGAATTCTTAAATGCCTGCCCAAACTACAAATCCCAGGATTCCATAGGATCTTGAAAGTGGAATAATAGCACTACGACAGAATAGGGTGAAAATGGCCTGAAACTGTAATACTTTGGACTCACTAGAAAAGACTTTAATGCTTGGCAAGGTGGAAAGCAGTAGCAAAAGAGAAATCCCATATTACGGGTGGACAGAATGATTCTGCTGGACCTGAGCAGTGCTGCTGATAATAGATTGACTTGGGTGTCTCTCATTGTTAGGATTGCCAGAAATTGAAGTCAACCTAAGAGCAGCTAACAACAACAACAATATGAGAGTATCTCTTAGTTGCCTCTTCTCCAGGCTAAACATACTTTGCTCCTTCATAGCATAGCAATTCTATTTTACCTCATAACAAGGAAAATAAAAGGATCTATTTCCTTTAATGTACAAAGTTTTATTGTATTTCAGTGCAGGTAAACTGTTTCCTTGCAGAAGCCAGAACAAATTTATACAGGTTTTTTTCCCCCCGACATCTGAATGCCCTTGCTGTTTAGCAAACTGGTAGCATTTTTCCAAATGTACGTTTACAAGTGCAAAGTTTGTTCCAGGAGGTTTCAGGATTATGTCTTCTGTGAATGCTTGCTACAAAATGCCACTGAATGACAGATACATGGAAATTACTCCAGATTTTAACATTTTAAATGATGCAGTTTTATTCAGGCTTGCACAACCATAAGAAGGAAGACACTTCAGCTCTGATGATATGATAATGATAATTGCTGGTGTCTTTCATTTTAGAGAGGCCATCAAAAGGAGCAGATAATAACTTGCCTTAAATACTCTATATTATTAGCAAAGAGAGGGACAAATTGCTTAATCACTATTGCAGGGTTCTCATTTGACAAATCCCAGCTGTGTGTGTGTGTGTGTTGGTTTCCTTATTTATATGGATTTAGCTGTTTGTTTACACAT
This sequence comes from Iguana delicatissima, assembly GCA_948472985.1. Taxonomy (NCBI): domain Eukaryota; kingdom Metazoa; phylum Chordata; class Lepidosauria; order Squamata; family Iguanidae; genus Iguana; species Iguana delicatissima. The sequence goes on along the minus strand of CAOKZL010001932.1, from coordinate 709,311 downwards.
GAAGAACAGTAAATCCAACATAAGTTCACCTTTATTTTCTTTTTGCTGCACATTTTCCTCTTGTCTTGGTGGAAAAAGCAAACGTGAATCATGCAGGCATGTGGGTAGGCGCATGCAAACAACAAAAAGAAACCATAGCAAGTGAAAACATTATCTAATCTTCATGAAGAAAATTATGCAATTGCTTTTCCTGGCAGTAGTGGGAGTCCTGAGGTAAGGTTTGAAACTGGTCCGCTACTTGCTTGATCCAGACAATCCCACAAAGTCATCCAAATCAAGCGGTTCCAACCCTCCTGTCCACTTCAAGAACACCTAGGAAACTGCCCAAGCTATCAGAGGTAGGCACATTCAGAAAGCCACCAAATATTTGAAGGATGTGACTCTGAGGAAACAGTGGCCATTTCCACACTAGACTGTTATAGCGCTATTATTCCACTTGCAACATCCTATGGAATCCTGGGGTTTGCAGTTTAGGGAGGAGCTGGCTGGCCAATGTGCCCAGGCCAAGCACTGGAGCTGGACACAGAGAAACCGGCCAAAGAAAAGTGCAGAGTTCCTCCTGCACATGCCTGAAAATGCTGAGCTCAAGGGTCTGGATGTAGATTCACTGGTAATTGAACACATTCAGGTTGACAAAGCCCCCAAAATGCACAGGTGAACATACGGGGCTCATGGCCACAGCAATCCCTATATGAGTTCTCCCTGTCATATTGAGATGGTTTTGTCTGAGAAGGAAAAAATTGTCCCTAAGCCAAAAGAGGCAGTGGGTCAGAAGAAGATGGTATTTCAAAAGAAACTGAAGAAGCAGAAACTGATGGCTCGGGCATAAATATTCAGTTAACAAATAAAAATTGAGAACTGAGAAAAAGAAAATTATGCAACTGAACTCTCCAGATGTTTTGAAGTACACTGTAAAACATCAAAAAAAGTCTTAATGGAATACCCTGGGATACACATTGACTGGAGAAACTGATGACTAAACTATATCAATAAATATACAATAAAATACAGCAGATCAGTTTGTCATGAATCATTTATTCACCTCTCTTAGCTACAATATAGCTGAATAACACCAAAGGGCTTCTCCAGACATAGTAAATGTTTTTGGTAGCTGTATTTTCTTCTGTAGTTCTCAGGCTTTTTTTAAAACAAAACAAAACAAGCAAACAATTTTTCTTTTATTCTGGACCAAATCCCACTCTCAGCAGTATCATTTTATTCCTACCAAGCGTGTGTGTGTGTGTGTTTTAACAAGAACAAGGAAAATCCCAAGGAACTATATATCTCCATACTTGTGGTTCATAATTGGTTTCCTTGGCCATTCCTCCTCCTCCTCAGTGTGGGTGGGGGCATGAGTTTCTTACAGTTTACATGAAGATTTTTAGAACACTGTTCCTTTGAAAAAGAAAGCTTATACTGGGGCTCAACATCCAGAGCCAACCAGGAGCAAGGGCACCATAGAGATCTGCATTATGTTTGGCCTCGTTACCTATGCTGTTATGACGGCAGAATAATGATTGGCTAAGTTAAACCTACAACGTTATACAGTTTCCTTCATCCTTCCCCTCCATCACCTTTTACAGAAATTAAAAAGAAGATTTGAAGAAGCACTGTTGATCTGGAGGTCACCCAATGAGGCACCAACCAGCAACAGGTGAAGAGCTCTGTTGGGAGTGTCCTTGCTTTTTCCCACTAGTCTGGAAGTGGCCCCAAATCAATATCAGAAAACATCAACTTTAATTTTTCACTCTTTTATTTTCTCCATTAAAGCAAAGTAACAATAATAAGGACATTGGATCTTTTATGCATACTTGCAGAAAAAGCTTTGGGGAGCTTCCAAGAAGATAATCTCCCTGGTGTTGCTCTTATATGGAGTTGTACATTGTTAGGCATGTGATAGAGAAAAATTCTCTCTCTCTTACGATACTAGAACTTGGGGTCATCCATTGAAGCTGAATGGGAGGAGTTTCTAGATCGATAAAAGGAGATATTTTATCATGAGGTACATAGTTAAATGATAGATATGGTGATGATAGCTACTAAATCGGAAAGTGCCAAAAAGGGGCTTAGACAAATTAGTGGAGTTTAAGGCTACTGGTCAAGGTGGTTATGTTTTGCCTCTGAAACCAGAGACATCATATCTCTGAACCTGAGTTGCTGGAGAACTACAGTTGGAGAGGAGTCATACTTTCATGTGCTGCTTCTGCACTTCCCAAAGGCTTCTGCTTAGCCCCTGTGAGAGCATAATACTCAACTTAATAAGCTCTTGGTGTGATCTACAAGGTAGCTCCTCTTCCTTCTTCTCCTCCTGTTTATTGATATCCTGCCTTTTTCCAGCTGTGACTCAAGGTGGCTTAGAACAATTAAAAGAAACATATCTAAAAATTATACCAAATTATACCAAATACAAAAATTAACAAAATCATTAAACTAGCTGTGAATTAAACCCTGTGCAAAACACAACAAAACAACAAATAAGCAAAACACAGATAATACAGCTTCTTCTGTTATATCCAGTGAGAATTAACAAAAGGACACATGCTTTGATTAGACTGTTGTATCCTGTGTCAGAGAATGGGGAGACCCCAAACAGATGTTCATCACTTGATAACTGTGGCATCAGATGGTGACTCTACTGTGTGCATAAGCTCTTCCAGACACAATACAACCAACAGAATCTTTCCCAAAGACAGAGGGCCATTCTGTGGGGATAAGCTCTCTTTCTCCCACTCAGCCATACCTTGCCCATTGTTTGAGATCTTCAGCACCCTCATGTAGACCAGACCTACACTGGGGCTTAGGAAAGTTACTTGTTTGGACCACAACATGCAGAACCCCTCAGCCAACCTAGCTAGCGGCAAAAGCACAAAACATACTTTTCTAAGCTATTACCTTTTCAAACAGAGATCTGTACAGATGGAACTGTAGTGAAGAAAGGGTGGGTTCATTCAGCTAGATGCCATTTTTTAACTCCACTCAGCAGTTAATTCTGTCAGACCAGCTGCAGACAGGAAAATCATTCTTTCACATCTCCAAATCTGCTGGGAATCCTACATGCCTACAACTACAGCGTTAAAGACAAAACCTGGTACAATTTCCATTCCTGCAGACCCCCAAAACAGACGAGTCCAGGGTCTTCAGTGATTGAATCTCCTTCCTTGCTCTCTGATTTTTTTCTTCTTTTCCTGAAATGCAATACATCAGGGAAGAATTTAGCATGGAGGGTTGAAATGATGGGGGAAGGGTAGTTCACAGTCTGTCATCCAGGCCAAAATGAAATGGAAGTCCAAGAAACATATGATACCTGCAAAACGGGTCTGCCTGCAGCAATTCTCCTTGGTCAAATTGCTTCCTGGGGGTGGGCAGCAGTGGGGAGGTAGTTGTTTTTCATATGAAGCTACATGAGTCAGGGAGTGTTACCCAGGTGATGAGTGAAAAAACATAAATACAGAGAGCAGCTGCAGAGTGGAAAGAACAGAAGGGGGAAATCTAGGCTGGGAAATCTTTCCCTCTAACTATATAACCTCATTTTGGTCATTTGGTCATGTTACTGGGAAACTGGCTTTTTACTGGAAAAACTTGTGCTGGGCCTCCCCTCCCCTCCTTTGGTTCTGTTGGTTTGTAAGGACAACAAACTCAGATTAAGAGGGGATTCCTCTAGTCCAGACCTTCTGGAATTATAGAGTCTATACCCAGTTGTCACAGTTCAATCTCACTTTAGTTGTGTCTCTCTGTTGTGGGATCCCCGGATTTGTAGTTTGGTGGGGTCAATTGAAATCTGTGCAAAATTTCTCTAGTGCATTAGTTCAGGAGAGTGGAACTACAGGATTCAATAGGATGATCCATGGCATTTAAAGTGCTATCAAACCACTATAACTCTGTAGTGCAGTTACATTCTTATACTTCACCGCACTGTGTCTGAAGTGAGAGTCTTTTAAAGGGAAATCAATTCATGAAATGATGTGGGGACACTGCCAGGCACTCATGGCATCTGGTCACAGAGGATTCTGTCTGATCTATCTCTGTATGATTGGTCACTTGCATCCTATGCCATTCTACTAGAAACGAGTCACCACCCTGTCCTGACATCACTCTCCACTGGGAATGACTGATTCCTCCAAAACTGAGATGCAATAAAATGATCTGCTGTCAAGGGTGATTAAATTGAGAGAAAACTTAGAGAAGAGAAAAAGAGAAAAAGAAGAAAAAAGAAAAGTTACAAAAGATAAATTAAAGTAAGGATGAGTTAAAAAGGGGGTCAAAAGAGCATTTTCCAGCTTGTTACTTACCCCTCTCTCCCCCTAGACTTCCCACACTTTCTGACATCAGTTTGTTAAATCAAGATCAAAATAAATCCCCTCACTTTGAAAAAAGGAAAGTTCTTATATATTATTTTATTTCTGAAATTCAGAGCTAACTATTCTCTAAATATCAAAACCTAATTGCATTTCATTACCAGATCTGTCCTTAACATAAAGTATACAGAGTCTCCAAATTTTTAAATATGATTGTATGGAATTTCCCTTCAGCCAGTTAGATAATTTATCTACTTTTGCCAATTCCATTACCCTTTCTAACCATTTGTTTACCAAAGGAATCAATTCCTCTCACCAATACCTTGCAAAGGTTATCCTGGCTGCTGTCACCATATAACATAACAATATCTTATTTTCCCTTTCCGTTTTGTCTTTAAAAGAAATAACGCTGAGCTAAACACAATCTTTGTTTTTAAAATTTTTTGCATTTCCATGTTAACACACATCCAAAATCTCCTAACTTTTCTACAAGTACACCATAGGTGATAAAATGTTCCTTCTTGTACTTTACATTCCCAACATTTATTACTATTATTTTTTTATACATTTTTGCTAATTTAACTGGGGTTAAATACCACCTATACATCATTTTTTTAAAAATAATAATTTATAATCATAACAATTTGTAAATTTTCGTCCAGATTTCCAAACTCTTTTCCATTGTTCTGATTGTATAGAGTGTCCCAATTCCTTGCCCACTTTAACATACAATCTTTAATTAATTCATCTTCCATTACGTAATATAATATTAATTTATATATTATTAAATGATCATTTTCCTTACATATTAACTTTCCTAATTTGGATTTATTTAATTCAAAATTATATTTATTTTTATCTATCCTAAATCTTTCTCTTAATTGGAAGTATGCCAGCAACTGCATTTTAATACCTTCTTCTTCCAATTTAGTAAACTCCTTTATTTTCCAATTTCCCTGTTCATTTTCTAATAAGTCTTTATATCTAATCTATCTTTTCAAATATCCTAATTCCCTTCTATAAAAAGCTTCTTGTGGGGATAGCCATCCTGGAATTTTAGTATCAAAATTCTTTTTATATTTATCCCAAATCCTCAATAATGCTCTTCTAACTATATAATTCCTAAATTGTGAATTGACCTTCACTGTCTGGTACCACAGATAACCGTGCCAACTGAATCTTAATTCATGACCCTCTAATTCCAACAATCTTCCATTATTTAGTAAAATCCATTCTTTTAACCATGCCAGACCAGAAGCTTCAAAATATAATTGCAAGTCCGGTAAACCCAACCCTCCCCTTTCCTTTACATCCACTACCGATTTCCCTTTTATTCTAGTTTTCTACTCAACCAAATAAACTTTGATATATCTTTTTTCCAATTTTTAAACAGTATATCTGATAAAATGATTGACTCATAGAATCATGGAAGAGACCACAGGGGCCATCCAGTCCAACCTCCTGCTATGCAGGAACACACATCAACACATTCCCAACAGACGGCCATCCAGCCTCTCCTTAAAACCCGCCAAAGAAGGAGACTCCACCACACTCCATTGAGGCAGCATATTCCACTGCCGGACAGCTCTGACCGTCAGGAAGTTCTTCCTGAGATTCAGGTGGAATCTCCTTTCCTGCAGCTTGAATCCATTGCTCCTTGTTCTAGTGTCTGGAGCAGTGGAAAACAAGGCCATTACCTCCTCTACATGACATCCCTTCAAATATTTAAACATGGCTATCATGTCCCCTTTTAACCTTTTCTGCAGACTAAACATACCCAGCTCCCTGAGCCGCTCCTCATAGGGCATGGCTTCCAGAAATCACCCTCCTCGGACACATTCCAGCTTGTCGATATCCTTCTTGAACTGAGGTGCCCAGAACTGGACATAGTATTCCAGATGAGGACTCACCAATGCAGAATGGAATGGTACAATTACCTCCCTTGATCTAGACACCATACTCCAATCTGTCAAGGTCATTTTGAAAGACCCTCCCAATTTGGTGTCACCTGCAGATCTGATCAGCATGCCCTCTGCTCCTTCATCCAAGTCATTGATGAAGATGTTGAATAGCACTTGGCCCAGGACAGAACCCTGTGGAACCCCATGAGTCACTTCTTTCCAGGATGAAAAGCAGCCATCAGTGAATGCTTTGGATTCAGTCAGTCAACCAACTACAAATCCATCTAACAGTAGCCCTGCCCATTGGAATTGTTTGAAATAAATACATTAATTTCAGAAGCACATTCATTTTTACAACTGAAAGTCTTCCCATCAAGGACAGAGTTCAAGTTCAATTTAATCACCTTCAACCCTTTGTCACATCATGTTTTGATGTTGTGAATAACTGAAGAACAGTTCTAGAATATTTATAATAGCTATAATTGTTATATTATGGTTAGGAAATTCTTAAACTGCCCCTTTTTAATGTTCTCTTCTTCTTTCTTTTTATTTCTTTTTTTCTACCCATTTTCTCTACTCGCTTTCTTTAATACTCTGTTCACTTCCTCTCTCTCTCTCTATTTTCTTTCTTTTCTTTTGTGTTTAGCCTGAGAGTAGAAAATATGTTATTTGTATGTAATCTTTCTTTCATTGTTGTTGTTGAAATTTAATAAAGACAATTTAGAAAAAAATGATCTGCTGTCCAAAGAGAGATTCTCTGCTGTTTTTCTGTCTCAGTCACAACTCTGGAATTTTACTCTTCCCAGGACAATTATTCACACAGAAACAGAGAAGGGAGGCATACTGCATCCTCCTTCCCATGCTGAATTCAGCAAGTCATGATATCTGTGGATTTAAAGGTAACCTGCTAAGCTCTGCTCCAAAGGTATTTCTTGCACACTCCAAAACCAAGCTTTTTTCAGATGTAAATGATGAAGTGTGCTGTCATGGTTAGCCGTGGAGAGGAGGACAGACAGGAAAGTTAGATGCTGAACAAGATGTTACTCAAAGGAGCCCACAGTCAGCACTTACAAAAAGTCAGCTGGAATTCTCTTGGTTCTCCAGTTCCACCCAAACTTTATTCAGATTAAAGTCTAGTGGGGGTGTTACAGAGCACTGAAGATCAGATCTTCCCTCCCTTTGCTTTGCTAGTAGCCATGATTGTGCAAAGAGAAAGGAAGGTGAGCTATAATGTCGATTACCCCAAAGCAAGCCCTCTATCCCAAATTCCACCTTATATGAGCCTCCAATCATAATTTATAGAGTGCTAATCTGGGTATCAGGCACATGGAAAGCATTGCTCTAGTCTAGCTCCTGGTGAGTCATGTGGAAGGTGATTTCTGTTGAAATCTGTTGTCTTGACCAACCACCTATCATTAGCATTGACTGTGATCAACCTGTAGTCAGGAAGAATCAAGTGATCTGAGACAGCAAATAAGGAAAGTGTGGCAAAGCTGACAATTATTTCATTTTTATTATATTTTACCATTTAGGGTCAATATTTGATCTTGTTACCCCAAAATATGGGTGACTTAGGGGGAATTAATTAGCTCAAATGCAAATGGGGGGTAACTTGATGAGACTTTCCACCAATGTTTATGTGGTCCTAGCAGGAAAGAACCAGCCAGAGATTCCAAAATAAGTTAAAATGTGCTTTATTGAAAAGTTCACTCATGCACTCAAAAGATGCAAGCGCACACACACACACACACACACACACAGGAACTAACTGAAAGATAAAGGGAGGAAAGTTGTTGATAGCAGAGTTCTAGGGAATGGATGACGATTACCAATCTGGAGAGCAGCAAAGAAAGCAGTGATTTGGCTTAGGCTTGCGCCTAAGGACAGTATTTGTTCAGAAATCAGAGCGACAGAATGGTGTGAGTAAGTGAGTTAGCAAGTGAGATACTGCACCAGACTGCTCAAAATAGAGGAGTTTTATACCCAAAATCTACCTGGAGGGCATGAGTGTGAATGGCTCTGGCCAGCAAACAATGAAGGTTGACGCATTGACAATGGGGTCTGGATGGAGTTAATGGTCTTAGTGTTAGGTGATAAAGAGTTAATGGCTGTCATAATAGCTCTGTAATGGTTGACAGGCCAGGGAAGAATACAGGAAAATGTCCAGGTGTAAGGAAGAAGGTCTGAAACAATAATTGTTTTGGTAGGAACTTCCTTTTGCTATTGTGTGGTATCACAATAGCAAATAGATGTTAAAGCTTTAGTTTAAGCCTATTATCTCTGGAGTTACCTAGTAATCTGCCCGATAATGACCTTGGCTACACCTAGAGGGGATCCTCTGACCTATTTGCAGCATGCTTGTTTGGTCAGTAATTTTCCTCTGCCCAGCTCAACCTTCGAGTCACCTCAGGTTCCATTTTATATGAATGCCAGCTAAAGTATTTGGCAATCAAGTCATATTTTGCCAATTAAATCATATCAGATCACGGGGAGGTGCGGGCCGATAACAGTGTTTCTGTCCCAGGCACAAACCGTGAACAATCTTTGGCCAAAATCCTATGCAAACTTATTTGGGAGTGAGGCATGTTGAACTCAGTGGGACTTACACCTCAGCCAGTGTGCCCTGGATCATTGTATTAAGTTTTATTGCCTTACAATATGTTCCTATGAAGACGCAATTTGTGAAGAGCAATAGTATTACACATAGAGTCGCAATCCTGCATTGGGAGATGTGACTATGAGATATAACTACAGTGTTTTCCAATCCAATCCCCAACCCACATGTCTTAGCTCTAGCCCCCAAGCCTGGCAATTTCCATGTTGTTGGAGAGCAGAGGGAACAGTAGACAAGTGTTCAGCTACTTTCTTATAGACTGACAATGAAAAGAATCCACAGGGACCTTTTGGGGTCCTCTAGAGGTCTCTGCTGATTATATCATTGATTTGTGTCCAGCTATAAGAAAATAGCTGGAAACTTCTCTGCTGTTCCCCCTGCTCTCCAGTGATATGTCAAAGGCTTGGTGTGTGTATGTGTGTTTGTGAGAGAACTGGAGCTGAGAAAAGGTGAGTTTTGGGGGCTCAATTTTGTTCATTGCACTGTCAGTAGAGAATTCTAACCTCTGCAACAACCAGAAAAGGGAGTTGTGAGTCCAACAGGATGCTTTTCAGTACAGTCATCCCTCCACATTCACTAGGGTTAGGGGTACAGGACACCTTGTGAAAATGAAAGAAATGTGAATAACTCTAGGCCCCCCCAAACCATATTTAACACACAAAAAAGTATGATCACCACATTAAAGTCACCATGGATTCCTTTGAGGCATCAGGGTTCCTTCATAAGGTAGAACTGGATGGCTGGTGGGGCTTACTGCCTCCTCCATTGCTGCCCCACACCATTTTTAGTAGGGGCCTAAAAGCCTCATTTGCAGTTTTTCAGTCTCAAGAGGCTTGCAGTCCCTATTAAAAATGGCATAGGAAGACAGCAGAGTTGACAGCAAAGAATCCGTGAATAATCAAATCTGCAAAACTAAAACCTGCAAATGTGGAGGGCTGACTGTATATACAATATTTACTGGATGAGTTACCCTAATAAAATATTAAAATATAATAACAACCTATCAACAATCAATAAAACAATTAAAAAGCAACTTAGAAATTGCAGGAGCAAATAAAGTGGTTGGAGAAGATATACTACATTAATAAAAGGATACCACAGACCTAACATTTGGTGTGCTAGACATCCAGATCTAAAATCCCTGGGAAAATAAGAAGATCTTCACTTGGCACCAAGACGAAAACAAGGAAGGAGCCAGGCAAGTCTCTTTGGGGAAGACTTTCCATAACCTGGACGCCACCATCAAAAATGATCTTTCTCTAGTAGCCTCCTAAACTCTGCCACTGTGGATTTCATAGTTGTTCTTCCTTTCAGTTTTCTTTATAGGTGGGTTGGAGAGCCTTTGTAATAAGTAGATTAGAGAGAGATTTTGATCTGACGCCTTTATCAATGTGTTCATACAACAAATCCAGTCTTGGAAAGACTGACCTTTCCAGTTTTCATAAGGGTGAAGGGCACCTATAGTCTCAGGGGTCTGAACCATTGCAATTCTTGATTTCTACAAGTTGAATTCCTGTAAATATCATCATCATACATCATCATCATCATCCTGTCCTCTTCATACATGAAATCATTGCCTAGACTCTTTTCTCCATCTACACTTCTCCTTTAGCCTCACTGTGATTCATTCTATACTGATGACATTAACCTAGTGGTTCCTTTGCCAGCTGGGCGTGGGGTGGAGCTATCTGCCCTCAATCTAAGCATGGCCTCATCTTCCCCTAGCTCACAAGGCCCCATAAGGGCTCAACTGGATCTGAGTGGTCCATCTCCCCACACACTGGATCCAAGTCCCATGCTAAAAACCACCCCAAATTAAAGATGAAGGAATCTAAGTCTATAGAACTCTGTGATACAAAATAGCAGTCGCATCAAAACAGTAGGAATGAATAAAAGGGCCAAGGAGTGAGAACTGAGCTCTGACGAGAACTGAAGAAGGGAGCACCAGAGCATGGCTTATATTTCCTGACAGAGGAAGAGAGAGCCAGCATGGTGTAGTGGTTTGAGCATTAGACTACGACCCTGAAGACCAGGGATTGATTACCCACTTGGCCATAGAAACCCATTGGGTGGCTTTGTGTGAGCTACACTCTTTCAGCCCCAGAAAACCCCATAATAGTTTCACCTTAGGGTTGCCATAAGTCAGGAAAATGACTGGAATGATGACTACAATAGAGGATTAGAGTGATATTTTCACTTGGCTTCTGGACATACCCGCCAGCCATGCAGCCGTATCCAACTGAACAGTTTCCTTACCCTTCCCAAAGTCTGTGAAAACCACACAGGTCTCAGGAAGAGGAAAGGCCAATGGTAGCAGCAAAGAATGTGACACCAAACCTGTTCTCTTGGCCCACTGCAAGCTGCAAATGGTACTATTGGGAAATCAGGAATACTATTCCCACAAAGGCCAACTAGATGATCCTGAGAAGCTCAAGCCCAGTTTGGCTGGGGGTTGCAGTCCCAGCATTTATTTTTATTTTTATTTTATTTTATTTTAAGCATTTATGTTCCATCTTTCAGACAAAAGGTCCCCCATAGTAGCTTGGAAATTGTTAATTAGACAATTTCCTGCCTTCAGGTTCACAGTCTAAAGAGACACAAAGCCTGTCTGTGTCTTGAAATCTTCTGGGAAGGACTTTTGTTCTCTCTCATCAACCTCACAGGTACCTCTGGTGAGGATGCAGGAGAGGGCCTTCTCAGTTCCAGGCTCCAGAACTTTCTTCATAAACATGTTAGAGTGGTGTCTTCCTTGCTATCAGCTTCCAAAGGCAAGTGAAGACCTCTTTGTTTCATCAGGCCTTTGAAGACTGACTGCTCAGGGGTAAAGGACCATTCATGGGCTATGTTTTTATATTTATTCCTATTCATCTTAATGGTAATGCTTTTAGCTGCTTTTCATTTTGTTGACAGTTTAATTATATTTTTAAAAACTTGTGTATGATGTACCTTTTTCTGGCTACATCTATTTCGCTTTTGTATGCTGTCTTGAGCCACAGGGTAGAGAAAACACAATAAATGAGTAAATAAATAAATCTTAAGACTGTGACTAATAAAGGCTTTGTGGCTATAAATTCAACCTAACCCTAGTCTCTCAAGTACAGCTGGTGCTCCCACATCACTAAAGTGGAGAATCTATTCCAGATTTTGACTAGCTTCAAATATTGACTATTTGGCAACAGGCTTCAGCACCTTGGAGAGTTCTCCTAAAGCCTGGACTGCTTACTGGCATGAGACCCACCAGCTGTCATACTCACCACCACTTTGCTTATCATACAGGTTAATTAAGCATTCTGGGAACCTGAAAGATTTGTTCAGTGATCTGTGAGATTTTGGATGGTCCAAATGAAAGTACTGCACAACTCTGGATTGTGGAAGTGCCCCAAGTATGTGCGTTTCAAATATAAGGAAAGAAATCAGGCTGGAAAAGCTACTGCGATTTTTTCCAAAAATGATTGGTATAGCTCAGTGGTTCTCAACCTGTGGGTCCCCAGATGTTCGTGGACTTCAGCTCCCAGAAGCCCTGAGCATTGACCATAGTGGCTGGGGCTTCTGGGAGCTGAAGTCCATGAACATCTGGGGACCCACAGGTTGAGAACCACTGGTATAGCTCCTTGCTTGGGGCTGTGCAGAAATTAATGGAATTCATGCAGTACCATAATGCCATTATAGACGCCTGGGTTCTTTATGCTTCTCTTCTTAATTTCAGTGTAGCTTGCCTTGGGCACAGAAAGTGTCCCAAAGGATTGGGGCCATACCCTCGCGCTCTTTCCTGATGGCTAATTGCTTTCAAGCTTTCACATTCAGATCTTCTATATTCATTTTTCACATCAACTATCTGCAACATCTCTCCTGTAATTTTCTCAGATGTTTTGCTCTTTGTCTGTTCTGGCATCACCAAATAATATTTTAACCTGATAACTTAGCACCTGCAATTGCCTAGTGGTCACAAATTTCCTCTTGCTTTCCTAGCTAGTAATGTGTGGCATTCTCTAACTTCCATCATAGCTTAAAGATGGAAGGCAAAAAAAAAAAAAAAAAAAAGACATTTCTGCTCACAGACAGCTGGGTTGAAGACTGAAAAAAAAACAGTTAGGAATTTGGGTCATAGTCTCTACTGAAGGCACAGAAAGCTGCACCTGTTTGAACTGGCAGCCAATCCATAATGAGTATTTTTAATTCATTTATTTCACTGTTTCCATTGTCATTTTTTTAAAAATATGATCAATAAAGAATGTGGCTACCCTTGCCTTTCTTGCCTTGGTTTTGACTGAGGCTTTCTAACTTGGCACTGCTTCCTCTGGCCACCCAGTAACTAATTTTTCCTCAGTGTTGCTCCAACAGCTTTTCCTGCTTTTGCCGGCAAAAGGATAACCACAGGGATCTCTTCTACCAAGCAATTCTAGATGCTTAGCCAGTAATCCAGGCCTTCCTAGATCTGTGCCAATTTCTTTTTTTTTTAACCTTCTAAGGAGGTCTCTCTCACCAGTGGATTCCCCATGGGGCTGCTAAAGAACTTGGGATCTTTCCAACTAGGCGGGTCAACTTCCTTGCTCACTTGCTTTCACTGGTAGCGGCAACCTTGTCAAGCAGTCATGCTTTCTGTCGCATCTGTGGCGGCTTTGTGAGATGAGGAGGGTGCTAGCCAATCCGTAAAACAGCACTGGGCATGGTGCTCAAAAGAGCAGCAAACTATGGCTATTGTGTTTGTAATTTATAGTTGATGTTAGGGGAGGAGCAAAGGAATCAGAAGAGAATCAAATGACTTCACAAAGCCATCGGGTGAAGCAAATTATTTTCTCTTCCAAAAAAGAAGGGAAAAAACCCCCCAAAGGAATTCTGGAAAGAAGCCCAGCTGAGGCTGTGCCAATAATGTCTTCATCTTTGTACCCTATTACACAGTATTGACAAATTCTGAATTAATGCCTGCCCTTGGTGAGAGGCAGACTAACTCCAGTAAAACAGGACTGGAAGAAGCACTGAGAAAAAAAGTCAATTTATTTAGGACATAAAATATGTCAGAGCTTGGGAATTATTTTTTAAAAGGAATTGCTAACAGATGTATTTCCAAAGCCCCCAAGTAGTTAGTTGCTTTATAGTTACAACTTATTTAGGGATAGTTACATCTCTAAAAAGTATCTACCATCATTCTTTTTAGGTACTTTGACAATCTGAATGCTACAAGCCTCACTCCCTGCTTCCCAGCACCCAGAACAGAGCATGATGCAGCAATGCAAAGCACAATCCAAGCCACCACTTGAACAACATGCTATTCCTCCCTCATGATTTAAGGAGACTGTCTTCCTATACATATATAGAAAGAGCAAAACTTTTATGCCTGCAGTGCAAAAGAGTACAGCTACGCCTCATTAGATTACAATCATAATGTTGTTATCACTTTGTTATTGGAAAAAAGGTAATTACATACAGTTATTTGTAACCAGTTACTTCTACTTTCCTGCTTCTGGTCATAGGTTTGTTGTCAGGAATCACCATGGGACCTTATACTCTTCACAATGATAGCACTGTGATTATGTTTTAACATAGGCAACATCCCGTGGAACCCTGGGATTTGCAGTTTAAGGAGGGGCTTTTAGAATTCTCAGCCAGAGAGCTCTAGTACTTCCCAGACTACAAACCACATGGCAGTTAAAGTGGAATCATAGCTTTATAACTGTGTAGCATTAAAGACCTCCATGTCTGAGATGCAGAGCCTCTAGGAACCAACTGTGTCACAGGAAAAGAGTCTAACCTAATCTAGTCTTCTCTCTAATACACTGATTTTTTTTTCTTTGTTTTTTACTTGCATTTCAAATGGTAGCATTCTAAGAGAGCTGTACCACCTACTTAAGGGAAACAATGTTTTCAGGGGCTCTGCCACTTCTCCAGCAATGCCTGTTACTTTCGTCAGAGAAAAATGACAATCAAACAGTGTTCAGCCCAACTTTTCATTCTCTTAATTGTTCCTGAATGTATAACAGCTGTGACCCTAGGAAAGTCTGGAAGCTATTGTTTCAAAGTTAAATGCTATTATGTACCCTTGACTAAACAGCAATGTGGCGGCCTACAACCGAAAGGGGCTGTGCTTCATTACCCACCAAATGAGCCATCAGCTGCTGGTAATTGATCATCTCTGAGTGGTTATTGCTCAAGTATTTCCCTGATTTTGCTGACACTCGTTGCAGCTGCAACTTTGCTAGGCCATAGGGCTTGCATTGGGAAGTGATTCTGTGACATCAACACAAGAACAAACTGTGACTCAGTCTGCTTCCTCAGTTTATATTTTGAGGTCTAATAAATAGGAGGCCCACAAGGTACCTCTTTCTTCCCTCCTCAGCGAGTGCTTTCTTTCCACACATTTGCAAACAATTAAATCACCAATACTAGTTCATATGTTTCCTGAACATTCTTTTTCGGTTAAAGCATAAACTCCTCTTGTCACAAAATTCTGCCTGTGTGCCTCTTTCTTGGTTCTGTGAGCCCAATGGCAAAGGAATGCTGCAAACAAAATCACAATGGAAGTCCAGAGCAATGACACAACAGGTTGTAGTTTAAACTGAACATGTGTCCAATGTTCTCAAAGCCCCATGCATCCAATGAAGGGCTGACACAGGACTTGATTGTAGGACTCTTCTACATATGCTGCTCAGCAGTACTGCAGCCTTGGAGGTAAATCTAAAAGCCCTAAATAAAAGATAAAAAATGGGTGGAAATGCATAACAGATATTCCAGTAAAATGAATTTACTTTTTTTGTCCCCTCCTTGACACATAATTAAAAATCCTACTAGCTTAGTCAAAGTGAAAAGGGCCTAATCCTTATCCCAGACTGCCCCTTCTCTGGCAAAAGAAGTGAAATTTTAAATAGGTATCAGTCTCCCTCTTGGTTTAACATCACTCCCCCCCCTTTTTTTTTTAAAGAAGCAGAAGTGAGCTTCTGGCTCTTCTTTTCCTCTGAGGGAGGAAGTTTTGACAATCCATGTGGCCCCCAGATATCCCAGCCGGCAGAAACTGGCCTCATGGACTTGCCAAAGTTGCCCACCTGTTTTAAAGCAGAAATGCCTTCCACTGGCTCTATGAGGTGGGTGACTTGGGAGAAAGGTGGCACTATGAAGAGAAGACCCTGCATAACAGCCCTCCTCCCCAACAGTGCAACTCCTCCCTCAAATCTCCTACCTCACAGAGCATTTTTAAGAGTAAAATTTCTAAAGAAAACTTTTAGCCCTTAATAGTAGTCCTACCAATGGCCATACGAAATGGCAGTGCATACTGGAGGTGGGGCAAGGGCTGCCAGTTGGTCATTCTTCCACATTTATCAAACAAAGAAGCCATCCAGCACAGCAGCCTCTCGGTTGGATTCTTTGGTAGCTAAATAAAAGAGAATGACAAGCCATCAAGCATATCAAGGCCCATAAACTACTGTGAGTTTTGAATACCAAGCCATCTCCCTGGGCTGTATTGTCAACTGTGATTATTATCAACAGCTCACACTGGTTAGATTGCCTTTTTCATTTGCAGTAAACCAAGGTAATACCTGCTATGTTAAAATATGCAAGATTGCCATTTTCTTTGAAAAAGAAAACCCCCCCAACCTGCTTTGAACACAAAGCCTGGGGGGGGGGAACCTCATAAGGTCGAAGCTTTTATCTTTTTAACAACTACCTGGGTGACTAGAAGGTATAATTATTACCTCTTTGTCGGTAGGGAATCCCAATTTCTTCCTTCTTAGCAGCAAGGCTGCCACACTGAAGCTCAGAGAATCAACCTGTACTTCTCAAAACCCTGATAAAGTAGGAGTAGCTGTGCTTTTCTGCAGTTTCCACTCTGGTCTGGTCTTCTGCTGGACCTAGGCTGGCCACAAGTATCCCGTGTCTTTACCAGTTGTGCAAAAATGGGCATATCAGCAGGTATAGATTGCCATGGAATCATCATGACATTTCAGGAGGCTGCTTTAACAGCAGCTAAAATTTTCTATTGTTTAGGAGGTGGTGTGGAGGCACAAGGTGGAGAAAAGACAGAGGAGGGACACAGAAAAAAAAATATTTGCTTTGTCTCCCACAGTTTGATAGATTTAAAGGTAAAGAACAAATCACTGTCTTGCAGCCAGGCAATACTACCTGACAGCATTTCTTGGCCGGCAGTGTTGTGAATATGTTTGGCCATTGCCAAACAAAACTGTCAAAAACTGATCTTTTTTCTCTTTGACATCAGTTATGTAAGCTTCTGAACAATTTTTGTAATGCCTTGTTTTACCCTTAGGCGTTCTGGATGCATTATGTTGTCTTCTTGGGGGTAAAGGTAATAAAGAAGCACAGGTATGGCAATAAAGAAGCACAGGTATTCTAATTCATCTGGTAGTTGACTGACAACCAGCTGACTGACAACTTGTCTGAATTTGCAAAAGGAATGCTGAGCTCCAGTCCTGCATAAGTTGGCCCGCTGGACTGCAGTTCCCCAAGCTATGTGTGGAAACTCTGATGGTAAAAACAATACCCTTCCATATGTCCACAGGTCCTTTAACTCTTCGCCAAGACTGCACATAGGTGACTTTTATTTTGGGGAAAAAATATGCATGTGCCTTTATAATCCTTGAGATGTGGAGGTTACAGATGACGTCACCCAAAGCTGTGTACATCTGCTGCACTGGGAATCTATGCTACTATGGGACTGGCTGTTTAAGGGCATCTCTCCCTCTGATTACATTTTCATTCCTATTGAATGTGCCCTGCATATAGGGCTGCCCCACTAGACAGTAGTGTCTCAGGTGCAGAACTGCGTATGTGTCAGACTAAATGTCAGAGATATTTCCTGTAGTATCACTCACAAGGAGGTATAATCTTTATCCATGACGCAGGCATTCAGTATGGCCCAGCATAGTGTAGTAGTTGTACATGTGGAAATACCCTATAGCTGGCCATTCACAGGCTCTTGGACTTACTGTAGAGCCACTGTGGTCCACTCCTTCCCCCAGTCATACTGTTCTGGGGGGTGAAGTGGTGAAATGCCTGACTATCCCTGTAGCGAGAGATAAAATAATTGTATTCTCCTCTGAGGTCCTCTGGAGGTCTCAGCAGATGATGTCATCATTTTGCATCTGCTTACAGGGACATAAAGAGATACTTCTTCATTCTGTCCCCCTGCTTTCCACCAGGCACAAAATGGCCACATGCAAGTACTTCAGTGGTTCTGTAACAAGTCAAGGTGGGGAATTTGGTCACTGTAGAGCAGGGATGTGAAACTCAATTTCATCTTGGGCTGCCTTCAAAGGGCCGGTTGTATCTGTAAGACTATATAAATGAATCTACTCTTTTATCATATGAAATAATTGCTTCTGCATTCGATTATTACTAGTTTTAATAATAGCTAGCTCAGAAACTAGAAGTCTAGGAAAAATAATGGCAAGCAAATATTCAAGTGTACAACTATTGTATAATTTACTGAAAAACGAGTTTTGAAAACAGAAAGTTTTTTTTTTAACCATCAGACAAATATTACCAAGCACTGTTTATTACATTAACTTTGTTTAATTTTTTGGTCCCAGCTGAGACCCTCTCTGTGCCTTTTTCAGCCCCTCAGACCCTCTCTGTGCCTCTTTCTGCCCCCCTGCCCCTCTCTGTACCTGGTGAGCCCAATCTCCATATTATGGGCCCCCGGTTGCCAGTATTCTGAAGAGGGGCCCAGCAACCAGCACTCACAATCTACTTCTACTTCTGACTGCTCTTCTCTCCAACTCTTGCGAGTCGCATGGAACATTGCCATGGTAACCCGCTGCAATGCTCTGATGGTGAGACTTGGACAGAGGAGCAGTCAAAAGTAGAAGTAGATCATGAGTGCTGGCTGCTGGCTCCTCTTCAGAACGCCGGCAGCCAGGAGCCCGCAATGTGGGATGGGCTCACCAGGCAGTGGGAGTGCCACAGCTGCAGGAGTGGTGCAAGGGCCACATGAAATGGCCTGGGGGACTGGATTTGCCCCATGGGCCTTGTGCTTGACACATGTGCTATAGAGAGATGAAGAGAATACCAACCTCCAGCTCAGCCAGAAAAAAAAGTTAGGCCACTAGGAGGATGCTAACCCACGACTCCTATGGTATTCTAAAAAGGTAGGAGGGTTTTTATTCACCACCACTTGCTTGGTTGTGTGTTTGTGTGGTGTCTTGTGCAAGCATGCAATGAGGAGAGAAGAGAACCCAAAACCCAAATACATACCACCTTTTCTGCTGCAATGCTCTACCATTTCTTCCCATTATCTCCCAACTTAGAAGGATAACATTTCTTTTGCAAGAGCACTGGGGCATGCATCTCCTATTACGCTTTCTGTTTAAAAGAGTAAACAGATTTGCCCTCTTCGCACCAAGGCTAGGACCCTGGAGTAATGGTCTTTCCATTTCTCCATATTGCTTGAACAACTGTCATACTGCTCAGTAGTCTTAGGTTTTGTGAGAGAGGCGTTCCTGCCACTGCTGAGAATTACAAGATCTGTACATTGCACAAATGGTCTTTTCTTATAGATAAATGTAAGAAAAGACCATCAGTTTATTTGTAGGCTAGTTTTCTGTGGTGAGCCATGCTCAGGGTCACTCAGGTCAGTAAGGTCTACAATAATAATATGAAAGATTTTAAGCTAATTCCTCCACAAACAGCTGCTGTTGCTATATACTGTTCAGTCAGCTTCAATATACAGTCAGTCCTCCACATTTGCAAGTTTAACTTTCCTGGATTTGATTATTTATGACTTTCTTCAACTCCTGCCCCCTCACCTCAAGCACTTCTTTTCTGGGGGAACATTCCATCTTGGCAGCTTTGATCACACTGCATAGCACTTTAAAAACTCACCTCCGATCCTCCTCTTTCACCAGATGCTGACCAACTAAGGATGGCTTGCAGCCCAATTTCTCAGCACCACAAACTCTCTCTCATTTCCTTTCCGACACCCAAGGAAGGAGATGGGTGAGGGAGAGGAAGTATAGAGCTTCCATGTCAATCCACTCCATTCCCTTGACCTTGTTTGGGTCCTCAGTGCCCATTCCCTCCACCATGCCTTGGCCCCCTTCCCACAGACCCACACATTTTGATATTTGTGTTTTTTCCACTTTTGTGGGCATCCTGTGCCTCTGACTCTAGCAAACGTGGAGGGCCAACTGTGTAGCAACACTATAACTGAGAGACCCTCCCAAAGAACCTGTTATTAACAGCCCTGTTTAGGACTTGCAAGTTCAAGGTTTTGGCTTCCTTGATTGAGTTAACCCATTGGTAATGTGGTTTTCCTCTTTTCCTACTGCCTTCAACTTCACCAAACATTATTGTCTTTTCCTGTGAGCCACATCATCTCATGATATGTCCAAGTACGTTAGTTAAGTCATGTTGATTTCTAGGGAGAGTTCAGACTTGATTTGTTGTCAAACACATTTCTTTGTCTTTTTGGCAATCTATTGTATTCACAGAGAACCAGCATGATGTAGTGGTTTGAACATTGGACTGTGTCTCTGGAGAACAGGGTTCAAAATTCCACTTAGCCATGGAAGCCTACCTGGTGACCTTGGGCAAATCACATTCTGTCAGTCTCAGAGGATGGCAAAGGCAAAACTCTCTCTGAAGAAATCTTGTCAAGAAGACCTAGTGATAGGTTTGCCTTAGCGTCACCATAGTCAGAAATAACTTGAAGGCGTATCACAACAATTGTATCCATAGATCTCTCTTTCTGTACCATATCTCAAATGAGTTGATTTTTCCCTCATGTCAGCTTTCTTTACTGTCCAGCTTTCACATCTCTATGCATACATCAGAGATAACATGGTCCAGATGATCCTGACTTTGGTATTTAATGATATATCTTTATACTTTACAATCTTGCCTATTTACTTCATAGCTACTCTTTCAAAGCTTTGTATTCTTGGCTTGGATCTCCATTTTGATTGATGACTGAGCTATAGTATGATTTTTTTAAACAATGTTGATGTCTTCATCATCCACTTTTTAAGTTAGGTAAATCATCTATGGTCATTATTTTTGTTTTCCTAATATTCAACTTAAAAAAGCAAAAAAGGAATCCAGTTTTATCTTTGAGACTAACTGGTCTATTCTAGCACAGGTTTTCCTGGACTCCAGCCACTTCTTCAGATGCACTCCAGATCAATCCACCTCATTCAGCTGTACCTCTGCTTCTGCACTTTCTTCCTTCACAATCATCTGTTATTTTTTCGAATCTTTGCTACTATCTGCTAGTGATATGGTGCCATCTGCATATCTTAAATTGCTGATTTTTCTGATTCTAACAATTTTTCCATAAACATACCCAATTAACAGAATAAAGAAACCAAGAATCAAGTCCAGTCTATTAAGTAATCCACACTAGGGCATAATAAAAACAACAACAACAAAACAAAAGCACTGAGTAGCAACAAAACCAGCACATTTTATTTAAATGCTGCTCTCTTCCAATATTCTCTAGGCCACTTCAGCACCAAGAACAGCTTTTGTAGGTGGAATCCATCAGCATTCCACCCTCCCAGGTGAGGAGGAAACAAAGAAGACAGCCAGAGGCCAGGCCCTGGAGGACTCAGAGATAATTTTGGCAGATCTAATGCAGGAGTTGTTAATGTCTTGGACTGAAGATTGCACTTGAAACAATATTTTTCATGCATGACACCAGTCTACTCTTGTTCAAGGAACAAAATGTATTCTCACCAAAAGTAAACATGGCCTGAAGAAGGTGACTGGAAGAGGTGCTCCTCTCTTCAAAAGGATGAACTTGTACAGTTTATATTTTCTGTATGCCACAAAATTCTTTGTGCAATGACAAACGCAAGGGACTTCATCTCTCCTGGAAAATATCTCTTGCAAAGTAATATTCCGCTTGGCATTTCACAGGGCAGAGATCTAGCAGAGAAAACAGGCTCTTGGCTGAACTCTGGTTATTCCTGACACAGATTAATTTGCCCTTTGAGCAGAACGTGTCTTCCAATCCTTCCATTTTCTTTGAACTCTTTCCTGTCTGCAGCATTTTCAAATGAGTCTTGGGACTGCAGGAAGGTAACAAAAACCTTTAGTCGTTATTTTCTTTTGAGATGGATAGATTTGTCATGTCAAGAACCACAAGAGGAGGGGACAGAGAGAGAACAGGAGGACAACTGTTGTTCAGTTTGCCACAGTGGCTTTCTTTCAGTAGTTCTATGGGAATGCCACTTCCTGAAACAATCTCCAATGTATGCAATTACATCATTGTTATGTGCTCAGAGAACTGTGTGTATTTGCCCTGCCAGCTTCTCTTCCTTGCTCCCTTTGGTACTGTAATCAGCATTGCCTATTCATGTATCACGAGCATGTGTTCTCTTGACTGTCTGTCAAGACTTTGTTACAGAGACAGTGGGAGCTGCTGTCATTTTATCCATTACGAGACAATGATGGAAAATGTTGGCCTCCCTCTTGAACAAGCTTGATGTAAAACATGGTAATGGGTGCACAAAGTCTCAATAAAATATTGCTGTTGGAGGAGTTCAAGAACAGCGATTGGCAAGCTGTGTCCTCCCAGGCATTTTTAGGCTGCAACTTCCAGCAGCCTTAGCCAGCATAGCCAGGGGTGAACAATGCCAGGAACACCTGGAAGGCCCCACCTCTCCTACCAGATGTGTGATTTTTTTTGTAAATTGAACTTATTAATGACCAGAAAACACGACCAGGGTCACACTGGAGACATGCTCTGAATCATGAAAGTTCACATAGGATTATGCAGAAAACCTGACGCTGATGGGTTTGTGTTAATCCTTTCACCATTTTAGGCTTTTTCTGAATTTCTGAATACAACGAAAGACAAAAGGCCCAGATTGGTGAGCAATCAGAGACCATCCCTTGATCTTATCCAATGGGTAAGATCCCTATACACCCTAATATCCCTATATACCCTATCTGACTGAACATTAAGGGACATCATGAGTCTCATCAATAATTTGTCACCCTGCAATTAAACAATCAGCCCATTCTGGACCCCTTTGTCAATCCTGTGGGAAAGCTGTTATAGCTTTGTCACTGCATCCCTTCAGGGCAGGAAATAGGGTATAAAAACTCTAGCTTCAATCCCAGCCTTTTTGTAGCAAATTGGACATAATGCATCGTATGTGGTGCCCCAGACAACCGTTCCTCTGTGCTATCTTCAGATACTGTCTGAGTCACTCTGCTGTGATCCCTTTTTCAGGACTGGCAAATATCACACTTTCCACCCAATCTGTCTCTGTCCAATCTTTCCTGACTTACTCTCCAATAGCCTTATATGGTTCTTACAAGTGTCTGATCTCTTGTGTGTTTGTCAATCTGGATGTAACATATCGTTAACTTTAACTGGAGTCCTCTCTACAGTTAGTACAGGTGAAAGGATCCTGCCATTGCTCTCCTCTCACAGGCCTCCTGTGAGCTATAATTCCTCCAAATTCTAAGGAGACACTGGCATTGGGAGTGGACCATAATATCCCTTACTTCTTAAGGTAACAGCCACAAGTTGCCCACCTGGAGCCCTGGTGGCGCAGTGGTTAAATGCCAGTACTGCAAACACAAGGTTGTGAGTTCGATCCTGCCAGGCTCCAAGGTTGACTCAGCCTTCCATCCTTTCGCAGGTCGGTAAAATGAGTACCCAGCTTGTTGGGGGCAATTAGCTAAAATACATTGTAAACCGCTTAGATAACACTAGTTGATAGGCGGTATAGAAATAACTGCTATTGCTATATATTACCTCTATTCTACAACAGAGTTAGAACTGTGCAGCTCTCTAGATTGTGTTGAACAGTAGTTCCCACTATGTCTCACTATGGGAATTGGTTGCAAGGGCTGCTGGCAGTAGCAGTTCAGCTACATCCAAAGAGCTGCACAATTCTCACTTCTGTTTTGCAAGGTGATATGGGATGTGCTTTAGATCCAGGTGTGGCTGGCCCTTCTTTTGTCTCTCCCCACCCCTCCCCTTGAACTTTAAACTTCTTGAGTCCTCCGAAGTGGAAAGAGATAGAAACCTGAGCAAGCTTCTTAGATGCTTCTAAATAACTCATTTCAAGATGTATGACACTAACATGAAATTCATGATCTGTTGGAAGAAATTTGGTGGCTCTTTGGGATAGAATATTGGGTGAGATTCAGGAACACTGGGCCACTTCCCCACTCTGCCCAACATTGCTGTGAAGAGAACGATATTCTTTGCTTGTCTCCCAGTTACAGGGTCCACCAAAGATGCTAATGGTGGATGAAATCAAGATGTCAATTTCCTCTGTACCCTACCCATGAAGACTTCTAACAGATTCTCCCTCAGGGTTGTTCACATGGACATCAGTCTGAGGCTTCTATCATTACCTTTGCTATTTTTAAACCGCTCCTTGGAAGTTACCTGAATGGTGAAAAGCTGGGCACTGTCTACTTTTTCTTCTTCAGTCTCTTTAAATTATTCTCAGTGTGGTTTTGTGTCAGATTTAACAGCACAACCAATTAGTTACCACCAGGGAAGCCTCATATCATTTGTGGAAGATATAAGATTATTCAGACAGAAGAACTGATAGTTTCAAGTAGCTGGAAGTTAACGCTACCATATAAAGCATTATTGTCTTACCACAGAATCCTTCTGTCCTGGGGAGCACAGCTGCAATGAAAATAAATGCTCTCTTTTTTCTCCCTATTTATTTTATAATTACAGGCCTTAGGAAAGCTCTGTCACACGACACTTGCTTTCTGATGGCATTTACTAGGCCCCACAAACGGAATTCTAACTTCCATTTTTTACTTCCCCATCCTGAGAGGAATTAAGTGTAAAAGCAGGCATTCAGGTCAATGGAATCAGGATTCCCATATGCATACCACTGTGTTCCTCGC
Source organism: Iguana delicatissima (assembly GCA_948472985.1). NCBI lineage: Eukaryota > Metazoa > Chordata > Lepidosauria > Squamata > Iguanidae > Iguana > Iguana delicatissima. The sequence continues at coordinate 684,667 of CAOKZL010001932.1, read as the reverse complement.
TCACTAAAGTTAATGGTTTTGGTTCTGACATTGGTAGAATGAGGACTGCACTCAAGACCTTCTGTCCTGACATGAAGAGCTAGAGTTGTGTAGTGTTTCAAATGTTGGACTAGGGCTCCAAGAGACCTGGGTTTGAACCTCTGCTCAATCATGGAAAGCTACTGGGTAAGCTTGGGCAAGTCATACTTTCTCAACCTAAAAGGAAAGTGATGGCAAATGTCATCATCTGAATAAATCTCACCAAGAAAACCCTAGGAAAGGGTTGACATAGGTCGGTGTTGACTTGAAGGCACATAACAATAGCAATAACAATAACAACAAATCCTGATGCTGATTTGAAAGAGGCCTTAGGTTGAGGCATCTGGTTAGCTTAGATAAAGTCTAGGCCTGCTCAGATAAATACTTTCACATGTTGAAGAAATGGAATCGTGGCTACCATGTACATCCTTTGGACACCACCAGGCCCTCTAGGGATCAGGATCAGTGAAAGGGACCTCTGCATGTACGTATGTATGTATGCATGTATGCATGCATGTATAGGTGCCCTCTCACATGGACATTGAACCCCCCAACCTAAAAAGTTGTTGTCATCTCCTTTCTTCATGCAGGTACACTTATAGTATGGCTGGATTATCCCCATTTAAAAAAACAAAAAACAAAAAAAATGTTTGTGTTTGGAAGACCACCATAGAGGCCCTTTCACACTATACAATCATAGTGCCTATGATTCTACTTCAACTGGCATGGCTTCATCCTATGGAATCCTAGGGTTTGTAGTTTCGACAAAGGCACTAGAAGAGCTCTCTGGGTAAGTTCTAAATGCCTCTCCCTAAATTGTCAATGAGAGCCAATGTAGTGTTGTGATTTGAGTGTTGAACTATGACACCGGAGACCAAGGTTTGACTCGCTGCTCAGCCATGAAACCCATTGTTTGACCTTGGATGAGTCTCACATACACTCAACTGCAGAAAACCCTGTGATAGGTTCACCTTAGGGTTTTCATAAGTCAGAAATGACTTGAAGGCATACAATAGCAAGCTGTCAATCCCAGAATTCCATGGGATGTTGCCATGGCAGTTAAGGTGGAATCATAGCACTATAATTGCATAGTATAGTCTACTAACATTCTGACCATTCATAGCTGTTCCTGTAGCTGTATGAAAGTCTGTGTATATTCTTGTATGTGTATGTGTAGATATACATATAAATGTAAAAGTGGAGCAAAGAACATACCTGTTTAAGCAGAAGCAAGGCAAGCTTACTTGCTTCCCTCAAGTGTACAGTATTTCCTCCCTTAGGGAGTTTTCATGTTTTGCTTCCCTCTCTGACAGAATGTCAGTGAGAAGATGGCTCTATGACTCATGGAGAGAAAAGGGCGGAATCAAGCGGGAGGGAGTTTGGCATCAGCCAGCCCTGTTTGGGGAGATATAATTCATGGCTTTGCAGGTTCGTTGTGCTTTGTGATGTCAACTGAGTTTCAAGAGCAGCTGCATTTGGAAAGCTATAAATATTTCCCTGTAATAATAGGATAAGTGGAGGAATTTCCCACTTCTTACCTACCTTTTATCTGCACCTGGAACCACTTGTGTGGTGCTCAAAGACTCCTTCCTTTGCTCCAGAAATTAAGTCCACCATCTGTTTCAGTCTTGTGGAATGTTTTAACTTGTTCTTGCTCCCTCCCTCTCTTTCTGTCTTTTGTGTGCACGCACACACACACAGATGTGAAAAATGCCCTTTCATCAGCTTGCCATCTTGCCAAGACAATAAATCTCTGCATCACTAAGGAGAGGCACTACATCTCTTCAAACATAGGAATTACCCCTTCATATGTTAAAAGAAAGAAAAGCACCAATGGCCAAAAGTGTATGGAACTGGGGTGGGGTGGAGGACTTACTATAAAGGTTTTCAGGCCAAGAACCGTTCTGGAAATGGTCCCGAAAAGAAAGAGCAGGAGCTTCCAACTTTTGTGTGTATGTGTGTGGCAAGCTTCTCAAGTTTTCTATAGACTCCATGAGTCATCCTTTCTAATGCCCTTGATATACAATAATGAAAGACAGATCACATGCACTTGGCTTATGAAATAGTCATTCTTGAATGAGATGTGAGGGACAGTATGGCCTTGAACACTGTGCCAACATAAGAGAGGAACAGGCAAGTACAACAAGCACAAAGTACTCTGTGCCTAATGGAACAGCCAGCTTGTATCCAGTAAGGTTGTAAATACCTAAGAAAATACAGAATATACCCAGATGTAAACAGTGGCTGAGAGCTACAATGGTGTGTATAGTAAGGCTTAAGTGACTGAACTCTGGGCCAAAAACTCCCCAACCCAAATTACATCTCTCCCATGAACCATACCCTTCTCTTATCCCAGATTGGCAGGGAAAGGCCTGATTAATTCTCTGTCACCCCATTTTTTCCCCAGCTGCTTTCAAAATGCTCCAGTTTCTCTCCTCTTCCCACTTCCCCCCTCATCTTGGCTTGCTTCACTTACTACAAACTGAGTTCAAAGTCCAGCCGAAATTTGTGCTCAGTTAACTCAGCAGAGGGGAGAGGAGAGGAGAGGGCAGGGCAGACTCTAGCCCAGTGGTTCTCAACCTGCGGGTCCCCAGATGTTTGTGGACTTCAGCTCCCAGAAGCCCTGAGCATTGACCATAGTGGCTGGGGCTTCTGGGAGCTGAAGTCCACGAACATCTGGGGTCCCACAGGTTGAGAACTACTGCTCTAACCTTTCTCAGTAGCCTTGGGCAAAAGCAGACTGCTGCAGCCTCTTGTAGGTTTTTGTTCTTCTTTAATAACTTTGACCATCTTGATCACACTGTAATGTTGCCTGGCCACATGTCTCCCAGTTTTCATCTGTGAAACATTGGAGGGTATGATGATCTCAGTAATAAACTTTGGAAAAAATTAGTTTCCAGAGGACAACTTCCCCAATTCCCCAATTCAGTAGCCATGTTGTTTGCTGTATAGTAAAATGCTCTGAACACCAAATTTTTTTTTCAAGTGCTATATAAACATCATAATTAATATTACTAGTACAAAGAAAATAAATAACTGTGATTCATAACTAAGTCAACACACCAGGTATCCAAATGGTGGCCTCACATAGTATTTCAAAGCTGAAAAACTTTTAAAAGAGCAATTTGAAATTAGTCTTTCTTTCATCTAACATTTAGGAACTTGATTAACTGCTCATAATAATGAAAAGATAAATGTTAAATTGTCATAATAGTATTTTTTCACTTTCAATTGCATGCCAGTCTTTTTAGCATCTGCTAGCATTACTTTTTCTCAGATTGTTGTACGTGGAAAATGTAGATTTTATTGTTGTGATATTATATTTTTAAACTATAGTTACAGAATAAAATACTATGGTATTAATAACAAATGAAGTGAAGGCCAAACATTTAACATTTATTTGAATTTCCGACACTGAATTCTGAATGTAGTTGGTAACTCTGTTGTCAGGTTTTCATCACCAAGTTCGGCTTGCAGACAAATCTGAGAATAAGAAAAAAAAGAAAGAAGTCACTTTGGATTAGTCAAATGGAAGAACAGTCAGAACAACATATGATAGATGGCTAACTGTATTTCAAAGGGGAAAAAAGCTCTTTCAGCTCTTAAGATTTAATTACAGTAGTTTTCAAAACATTATATACTAATATTAGTTAGAGAGGGTCATGCCTCAGAATGACTCAGGTTTTGGGGAAGGATTGGAATAGCAATTACTTGATACTTTTCTGAGCCACCCAAAGCTAAGAAAACCAGTCACCCTGAAGTTCAAGTCCCACCCAATTCCTGGACTGTTTTCTCCCTTCCCTCTTAAGGCATTACCAAGTCTGGCAGTGGGGGAAGCAATGGTGGCATGTGTGGAGAGAATAATATATTTTTTTTGCTTGCTTTCTCCCACCTGGCAACCAGCTATGCCTGGATGACCAAGTCCTCTGGCTCTCAGAAGAACTCCCATCACTCATGACTCACTCTAAACATTGCATATCACTGAGCCAGCATGCTTGGGTGGGCATGGAAAGGAACAATGCTTTCTCTTTGTCTGTCTTTATTCATGCCACTGTCTGGCTAGAGAAGGCCTTCAGGGGAACCGCCCTAGAAGTTAGGGCCTGGCATTGGCTTCTTTCTTCCATGCCTCAGGATAAGGAGAGGATTCTGGGGTGTGGTGGGGGGAGTGCTGCCTTGAAAACAAAAGCCCCCCCCAGCTGCTGCAGACTGTTCCAGGCATCTGCCTGGCTCCTACCTCTCCCTCTCAAAATTTCTCAAACCATGGCTGCCACCAACACTCAATTTGAGGGGATGGATCCATGAAAGAAATACTGAGCCGCCTTAGAATCTGCTGTCTCAGAAGTCAGTGATTGTTCTGCTAAAGAATTACTGCCATGTTACTTTTCATATCTTGTTTCCAGTTCTTTTTTTACCTTCCTTACCCTACCCTAAATTGTTGGTACTGCAATCCAACTTCATTTCTTTCTTTTGAGGTACACACAGGTCACACCCTGCCTAGGAAAAAGCTTGATATAAATGTCTTTCTTCTTCAGTGCTACTTAGGGACTTGATTCAGTTTTTTTCAAAAACTTTGATCTTTCCTCTTTTCCTTCTACCCTACCCCAACAATTCCTGGCTAAACATTTTCTCACTAAACAACTCTTGACTAAACATTGTTCCCTTTTCTCTCTCTTTCTTTGTCATCTTCTTTCTCTTTCTTCCCTACTCCACAACTCTTGTCTCCAGTCTTCTTCTCCCTCCTCCTAGCTGCACGTACCTTCCTTCCTTAACCTCCCTTCCTCTCATCCTCTTTTTTATGCCTCCTCCCCTCTCCACTTGGCTTCATTTATTTTTTCTCCTTCCCAGCCCTCCCTTTCTTCCACTCCTCCTCTTTCTCTTTCTACCCACTCTTCCTAATTTTGCTCACCATGTTCTTCCTCCTTCCCTCCTCCATCTCTTGACTCTCTAACTCTTTGTCCCTTTGCCCACTGAAAAAAACCAACACACCACCACGATAACAAAAATGTTGAGTTCCCTGCATTTTGACATTGTAAGTAATATTAAATAAAATAAGATATGCCTCTGGGTAGACAAGCACAGATAAGATTGACTTGTGTTGGGTCTCCCTCAGAGATACTAGCAGGACTGGAGTGTTACAGCTTGGCACACCTGCAGTTCTGTTGGTGCAGCCTCAGTTGTTTGCACTGAACAATCAGCCTCCCAAGATAAGGCAGGCAACAGACACTTGACAGCCGCTGGAAACAATGCCGATCACCCGCTTCGTGAAAGACATCCAAGCCAGCTCAGAGACTTGGCCCTGTTCCTTGGCCATGTATTCTTCTGCATGCGTGCCCCCTCTTGTCTTTGCTTCCCCAGCTTCTGACTGATACCCTGGCTCTCAACCTTCAGACTGCTAATTGACCACCCAGCTTCTCACTTCCCCAACTACAACAACTTTTTGTTGCTATCATCTCCTCACCCCCAAATTTGGTAATTATTGGTAACAGCCAAAATCATGTTGGGGCCTTACATCTTCATAAGTGGACTTATATCTGCAGGAATAATGATTGTGCAGTTGAGTAATGTCTGTGTCCCATCGATGCCTGCCGTCACAATATTACATAGCAGAGCGAGCAGAGTGACTACTGCACATTGCTGTCTGATACGCATAGGTGTGCAATGCACACCAGTGCACAATGTATACCAAGGCATCACACAGGCTGTTTCTGCACTATAGCCCAATCCCAGTATAAGGACGCATTGAAGTTGGTCTGCGACATATGCTACCACATGATGTCAGCAAGGCTTTTGACAAAGTTCCCTATGACATTCTTACAAAGAAGCGAATAAAATGTGGGCTGGACAGGGCTACTGTTAGGTGGATTTGTAATTGGTTGACCAACTGAACCCAAAGGGTGCTCACTAATGGCTGCTTTTTATGCTGGAGAGAAGTGACCAGCGGGGTGCCACAGGGTTCTGTCCTGGGCCAAGTGCTGTTCAACATCTTCATCAATGACTTGGATGAAGGAGTGGAGGACATGCTGATCAAATTTGCAGATGACACCAAATTGGGAGGGGTTACTAATACCCCAGAGGACAAGATCAAAATTCAAAATGACCTTGACAGATTGGACAGCTGGGCCAAAGCTAACAAAATGAATTTCAACAGAGAAAAATGTAAGGTCCTGCACTTAGGCAGAAAAAATGGAATGCACAAATATAGGATGGGGGACGCATAGCTAGATAGCAGTACATGTGAAAGGGATCTAGGAGTCTTGGTAGATCACAAGCTGAACATGAGTCAGCAGTGTGATGCGGCAGCCAAGAAAGCCAATATGATTCTTGGTTGCATCAATTGGAGTATGGTGTCTAGGTCAAGGGAGGTAATGGTACCACTATATTCTGCATTGGTTAGGCCTCATTTGGAATACTGTGTCCAGTTCTGGGCACCTCAATTCAAGAAGGATATCGACAAGCTGGAACGTGTCCAGAGGAGGGTGACCAAAATGGTGAAGGGTCTGGAAGCCATGCCCTAGAAGGAATGGCTTAGGGAGCTCGGTATGTTTAGTCTTCAGAAGAGAAGGTTAAGAGGGGACATGATAACCATGTTTAAATATTTGAAGGAATGTCATGTCGAGGAGGGAGTGGGCTTGTCTTCTGCTGCTACAGAGATTAGGACAAGGAAAAAAGGATTCAAGCTGCAGGAAAGGAGATTCCACCTGAATCTCAGGAGGAACTTCCTGACAGTTAGGGCTGTCTGGCAGTGGAATATGCTGCCTCTGTGGAGTGTGGTGGAGTCTCCTTCTTTGGTGGTTTTTAAGGAGAGGCTGTATGGCCATCTATTGGGAGTGCTTTGATGTGTGTTCCTGCATAGCAGGGGGTTGGACTGGATGGCCCCTGGGGTCTCTTCCAACTCTATGATTCTATGATGTCATTTCAGGCCTGCTCCTGTCGTGTGTCCAGCCATTGTGATCATGAATTATACTATGGCCAGAAAAAATCTGGTAATAGGCCCCTTTTGCATGACAATTGCATTGGCTAGGGCTGTGTGGGAAAGGCAGAAGCACTATCTAGGCATTTTTTTTTCCTCAGTGCAGCACAGGAAGAAGCTGTCTGCACTGTGGAAGGAAGGAACACGTCTCAACTGCTACTATCTGCCGGCAACCAGCTGGATGCAGAAGGGTAGCATTCGGGACACGCTTCCATCCCAGCATAGGCACTGCTGGGATGATGCCAGGACATTGCAGACAAGGTGCAAAAAGGGCCACAGTGATTTGCATTGCACACTTATGTATGTACCATGCATCAATGCACATCAGTCCCAATGCGCATCAGGCACTCCTGCTGGTGTCTCATTGCACATCTTCATATTTCATTACAGTGGTTTCTTAGTGCCTCTGCTACTTACCAAATATATGTTAGGTCATGCAATGTAACTGGTTATACAGGATTCTGGCAAATATTATTATGATTATGGTAATTATTTGGGGAATTAATTCTGCAAACTAACTGCAAAATAAAGAAAATGTATCCAGTCAGAGCTCCTGATTAATGAGAAAGCTTTCTTTTTGCTTGGAAGAGTTTCTTTGGATGGACTATAACTCCTACATGTTGTTAAAAGCAGTGCTTGTGAAATTGTCAACAAGTAGAAAGCTTGGGGTGTCTTTTGTTGCTGTCATTGTTCAAATAGAACTTGGAAACTTTTTATTGATTGGACTACAACTCCTATGTGTTCTTAAAAACCATGCACACAAAGGGGATAAAGCTGGCTTGAAAAGTTTGTTTGTTTGTTTCTGCAAAATGCTCAGCTTGGAAAATGTCCAACCAGATAAATATTTTCTCATTTGTTAAATTGGAATGAATTGCTCTGAGCAACTGTGGTTGTGCTTAGTGTACCATGTTTGATAATGTCCCGGGGTGTCCTTCAGTCTCAGGTTTGAGCCTTGAAATTTCAGGGCTGGGATCCCTACATCTGTCTATGCTAAAGAGGAGGAGGGTTTTTTTCCCCCCTCCTGGACCAGGGAATGGTTGACAAAGCTCTCTGGAGGCTGAAGAGGGTTGGTAGGAAGAACAGAATTATTCCCTGACTCACCTTTTCTTTCAAACCGGAGGAGAATTTAAGGACTTAAAAGCTCACCTCTTCTCTTACTCTTCTTTCACCCCATATACCCACTTGGGCAGATAGTAACAGCATGATATCTTCAGAGTACAACAGTGTGTTCATTCTGTGTGATACAGACAACATACGGAAATAAGCAATATTTTGCCATTTGAGGACAGAATAATTTGCCTCCAAAGTAATAATGAGAAAGCTAAAAGACAGACTGGGAGCCTTTCCACACTCCACTGTTATAGTGCTACTATTTCACTTTCAACATTCTATGGAATCCTGGGTTTTGTAGTTTAGGGCAGGCATTTAGAATTCTCAGTTGGAGAGCTCTTTGGCCTCAGAAACTACAAATCCCAGAATTCCATAGGATGTTGAAAGTGGAATAATAGCATTATAACAGTGGAGTGTGGAAAGGCCCTGGGACGTATTCTGGCTGAGTTGGCACTCATTTCCCATCCTAATTCTTGATGCAGTAACTGTATGGAGCTTTGTAATCAAGTACACAAACATATGCCAATGTGTATACAGTTGTATAAGCTAAGTCATCCTGGCAGATCCTATTTACCTTATCCATCTTCCACAAAGACAGTATTTAATTGTTTCTTTGAATCTGGATTTATTTACTAATTAGACATTGATCTTCCCTTGCTCCTAATTTTTGAATCAGTACTTTCTTCTTGTTTATTCAATGAGAAACTGGTGTAAAGTTTTGAAGGAATATTTAACAGGCTAACTGAAAAGTAATCATTAGAATACGTTTCTTTTTTCTTTTCTTTAAGTTTTGAGTAACACTCATTCCCACTACACTTGAAGATTGTTTCTCTACATTTTTGATAAAAGAGGATGCCCACAGATTCCTCTCAATATTGGACTTGTTGTAGCAGACCACAGGTAGAGTTTGAAAGCAGAATATATTGCTCTGATAGAACATTTCAAACAATTGCACTGAAATTATTGCGTATATTCTGCACTGTGAGAGTTTCCACTGTTGACTGTCTTTCTGAAAGATGCCTGTTTTAAAAGGGCAGAAATAATGAGAGTCATTTTTGGGGAAAATAATCATTCCCCTTCTCCTTATTTTGGAACTCATATTTTGGGGAGTGCTTGATTTATCTCTGGCCAGTTCACTGGTTCTGCTCACTTAAAAAGGGAGTGACTTTTTATCCTGCTCTGGTAGGACTGCTGTGGATATCACAAAGCATGCTATCATAAGACAATTTCTGCTGAAACAATACACTGCCTTGTTACAACTTAATTTTAAACGTACCTGTGAGTGGGGTTTTGGACAACTTTGGTGAATATCTTCTTCCAGAAATTTCTTCCATGTTCTCTTCCAGTGAATTGTAGTGAATTTTATTGGACCATTAAATCTCTTTTAAACTGTCATATTTTGTGAATTTTAACTATGTGTTTCTTAATTTGTTGTTAAGTTGATTTGAGTCTCGAGTTGGGGATAGTAGTTGCAGCAGCAGCAGCAGCAGCAGTAGTGGTAGTAGTAATAGTAGTAGTAGTAATAATAATGATAATAATTATTATTATTCTGAAACAGTGTACCCACTTGTACTTTCTATTACACTGGCAGTAGGAGAAGTTTTTTTTTTAATCTTCCTAGTGACACAAATTCATAACAATAGGGAGAATCGGGAAAACACATTCTGCTTCTCTTGATTCTGGTCCCAAGCATTATAAAACTAGAGACTTTTAGTGCACTTTAATTGAGCATAATGGGAACTTTCTGTGGGAAGTTGCCCACACTGGTTGAGCAAGCAGACATGTGCAGCAGTGAGTGTATTTGGGGAAGTATGGTAATGAAATCCATTGCTCAAGACTGTGTATTGTCATATAACCTGCAGCGCTGGAGGAAGTGAGATCTTTTGCAAGGAGCAATGTTTGACCAAAGTGTGAATGTGTGGAACTGAGTCAGTGAGAGACTAGTTCAGTAGCTTAATAGTCATCAAGACGATTTCATTCTTACAAAATTACAAGATCCTCATTAGCAGCTTTAGGAACTGAGAATGGATTTCAAACACTACAGGGAGACATTTATTTATTATTTATTTAACCTCCCATCTTTGTCCCAGGACAGAACCCTAAGGCAATTAAAGGGATTAAATGGTGAGTTAGGTTTATTACTGATTTAGGTTTATTATTTATCACACCCCTATATGTATATTAATTTAAAACTATTTCATCAATCTGAAAAGGAATCCATTTCTTTCCTTTAGACTTGCACTGTCTTGCTGGGCACATTTAGTGAAGCAAACATAACAAAAAGTTTGCTGCAGTTACTAAAATTTTCAGACATGTTTACCCCCTGTGTAAACAATCTGAAGAGATTTTTCTTCACAGAAAGGAGTTCCATTTGGATCGTTGCTCTCAGAGTTCACTGTCTGCTGGCTGGATATCTCTTTAATGACCAGCACCAGGGTCAGCCTGACTGATCTTGTACGGTGTACTAGTTGGTCTGGGTGCGGAGAGGACAACACTGGAGGACAGGAGAGAAGGACAGAAGCACCAAAAATCAAACAACAACAATGTTGGAATAAGAGGTGTCCAGAAGCCCACTTCAGGTTTTAAATACCAGTATGTTTTTGTATTGGAGTATTGGAGTGGGATCAGGGTTTGAATCTCCACTCAGCCATGGAAACCCACTGGGTGACTTTAGGCAGGGCGTACGCTCTCAACCTCAGAGGAAGGTAAAGGCAACCGCCCTGAACAAATCATGCCAAGAAAACCTTGATAGGTTTGCCATTAAGTCAGAAATGATCTGAAGGCCCACGACAACATTTTTTAAAAAAGTTAAATAGGGCATTCCCCCTCCCCATTGCATCCCATTTAAAAAGTGAATTGTGGCTCCCAGAAAATTCCAAGAGAGGAGATTACCTCTTTCATTGCCTGAAAAGAGCAGTCCAGGGAGTCTGGAAGGGCCAAGGGCAGCCATTGATTTGGGTAATCTAGGTAATAAATTACTGTAACACAAAATGCCTCACTGGGATCCTGGATCAGGAGACATATGTACATATGTAACTGTGGTATATTTCCCATCGAACTCCCATCAAAACTCTGCTTTTCTCTGCAGCAATGGCATCATCTCCAGGAACCTCTGCAGGACTCCCGTCTGGAGGATGCCTGTCATAATACATCCAAGCTATTGGAACATGGTTGTAGGCTTCTCTGCTGTTCCATCTACTCTCCACCAGCTTGGAAATGGTTATGTTGGGAGACGGCTGCAGAGAAAAAAAGTACAGGTTACAGAATCACAGCCTCCACAATAAAAAACTGTGATGGTATAAATTGGATTTGCACTATCATAACTGCCAACCTCTATTTCCATTTCCCAACTTGTTTAGCATTTGTTGGACTGGTGTTCTATATTTCCTATGATAGACTTGGAAATATGTTATCTTTTCTTAAAATCAGTCCTAGTTTTGTTTAAATAGGTCTTGGATGCATGTCTGTCCCATAGCAGCCCTCAGTTGTTTCAACCCCATGAAGCCACGCAGGATCCTAAGAACATGAAATTACAGCTCATGTAATACAACAGAGAACTAACAGTGGGTTCGTGAAATATAAGCTGGCACCTGATTTTGTTGTTTAATTCTTTAAACTGTTTAGCAGACAAAAAGATTTCAAAGGTGGACTGGAGGGAAGTTCCTTTTGGTGCGGGGACTACTTTTTTTCTGTGACACTCTCCCAATACCCTTTCAAGCTCTGAACAGATCTCAGAGTGGAATCTGCCTCACCACTTTGGTGGTACTATCAGCAGTGGAGGCCAATGGTCTGTGAAGCTTGCAACTATGGGAAAAGTGGGAGGTCACTGCTGCTCTTTCACCCTCCTCCTCCTCCTCCAATCATAAAGCTGGAAGAGACCACAAGGAGCATTGAGTCCAACCCCGTGCTATGCAGGAATAACCCATGAAAGCATTTCCAACAGATGGCCATCCAACCTCTGTTTAAAAACTTCCAAAGAAGGAGACTCCACCACACTCTGAGGCAGTGCATTCCATTGTTGAAGCGCTCTTACCATCAGGAAGTTCTTCCTAATGTTTATATGAAGTCTCCTTTCCTCAATTTTGAAGCCAGTGCTCTGTGTCCTAGTTTCTGGAGCAGCAGAAAACAGGCCTGCTTCATCTTCCATATGACATCCCTTCAAATATTTAAACCCAGTTATCATGCCGCCTCTTAACCTTCTCTTCTTCAGGCTAGACATACCTATCTCCCTCAGCTGGTCCTCATAGGGCATGGTTTCTGGGTCTTCTACCATTTCGGTCACTCTCCTCTGGAGACATTCCAGTTTTTGCTGTTGTCGTTGTCATTGTTCTCCTCCTCCTCCTCCTCTAAATCCAGTAAATGAATGTAACTGTGAAAGAATGTAGTTCTTGTGTGCTTTCAAGTCAACTGCAACTTATGGTGGCCTCATCCTAGATTGATTGATTTTTGGGCACAACTTATTCAGAGAAGGTTTGTCACTGCTTTCCCCTCAGGTTAAAAGAGTGTGACTTGCCCAAGGATTGCCATTGCTGAGCAGGGATCTGAATCCTGGTCTCCTGGGGTCTGACACGCAAAACCTCTACACCACACTGATTGTGAAAGAAACATATTCTGTGGTCATTCACAGTGGTGCAACTCTTTAGGTGCCCAGTCAAAAATAGTTTGGGGAAAGGGAAATCAAGGAATTGCTCCCCACAAATCCCCTCAAAATCCACATAAGGATGAAGGGAAAGTAAGTCGGGGTGGAGGGAAGGGACAGAGGTCATACTTGCCATTTCAGGTTTCTCCCTCACCCTGTTATTTCACAGCTGCTATGCTTTGTAGTCGTGCATTGGAAAAACACATCAAAGAACATCACTGATTGCCTGCCTTTGAATCCAACCAAAGTCCCTAAGAGGAAAGAGCCAGGAAAGGGAAGAAGGAAACCAGAAAGCTAGAAAGAAGGGAGGGGAGGTGGCAGTTGTAAGAAAGACTCTATACAAGGAGGAGGTACAAAACAGGTTTAGCCGCTTTCAAGTCACTCCTATCAATAAGAGCTCTAATTCTTTTAGACTGGAATGCACATGACTGAAAGCACATGGGCCCCACAAGCTATGAAAAAGTAATGACAAACATAAGGGGTTTTCTGTGAGAGGGAAACAGTATACCTGGTTAGCTATGTGTATCTTCCTTATGAAAAGAGGAAGAAATCGTGCCACATCAGCATTTACTATGTTGAGGCAGTTCTGCACATTACAAGGGAAACCTGATTGTATGTGTGTGACACTAGTGTTACATTGCTGTTTCTCTATTAAATAACTACACCTGGGGCTAGACTTGGGATTCATCCAGGCAGGGCAAATGTGTTAAGAGATTTGGTACTTCTTGTTCTCAGCATTTTTTTTAAATATCCAAACATTTTGTCTCTTGTTCTAGACTGTATTTTCTAGCAATTCCAAGAGCTACCTGCAACATTTTATTACTATCCTTGAATGGATTGTTCTTTAATTCTGAGACATACTGGAACAAAAGATATCCTTCAAAAGTTTTTTTGAAGGTTTAAAAGTTTTTTTTAAAGAGTTGTAATGATTCAATGTATTAGTGCACCAATGAGTAAGTGAAATAATATCTCTGTATTGTAGCACTGTAAATTTAAATTTTTAAAATTTGCTCTTCAAACTATAGGAACACCTCAGCAAATTACGCCCATTTTTTGAAAATGAAAACCTTTGGAAGGATCCTAATGCAGATCCAAGAAACCACACCAAAAAACCCTTCAAAAGAATGGAATAAGTGGACGTGCAGGCAACTACAACCATTGAATCCCAGCAAAACTCAAGGAGCTATATTATGGTTACTTCTGCTTCTTCATATTATTTTGAGAGATCCTCTAGTCATACACTGGAAAGATCCATTGATCCATGTAGGAGCTACATCAGACATGTCTAAGTTAAGTCACATTGATTTCAGTGGGTCTTTTGTAAGCATGATGATGTCATTATCACACCCAGTAAGAGCAGAAGTCCTAGACATGAATGTGTATCCTGTTGTGTATGGATACATGTGTGCTGTTGATCTAACCTCAAATATTTGCTGCAGGAAAATTCAGTGTAACACTGAGGCCATTTCTGCACTACATTATTATAGTGGTATTATTCCACTTTCAACATCCTGTGGAATTCTGGGGTTTGCAGTTTACTGAGGCCCAAGAGCTCTCTGGTTAAACTGCAAACCCCAGGATTCCATAGGATGTTGAAAGTGGAATAATAGCACTATAACAATGTAGTGCAGAAATGGCCTGTGTCCGTGCAGCAGCAACCATACCTGACACATGTAAGTTGCTCTTCCAGTGAAAAATCTCAAGATAAGCAACGGTTTAGAGCCAACCACACTGAGAGATTAAACATCAGATAATTGGATTTCTAATGCAGCATGTATGCAATGTCTGATCACCATCCAGGCAGATATGTATATATCCTTAATTAGAACTCCAACTATCTGCCCACAGAAGGTTACTTTCCTACCATCTTAATAGTATTTTTGTTTTAACAGCCCTCTTAATTCTGTGAAAATACCTAACAATAGAATGTACAAGTACAAAGTGTATTGCTTTCTGAAACAGAAGACGTCAAACTGTGAAATTTTTACTTTCAAAGAAAAGCATCACACACACAAAAAAAAATCAATTACCACATTTTTATATCAATTTGCTCCCTAAAATAAATTAAATCTGTTCTGGCTGAATTTGAATTATATTTTTGCATCAGTTTCTTCATTATATATTTTGATGGGAAAAATAGCAACATAATGTTATTTTGGAAGGTTGGTAAATTGATTATGTCAACCCTGTGGAGTGAAGGTACATGAAGAATAATATATATAACTATCTAATTCTGTCAGTATCTCCCAATATTTTTGTTGATTTTATATGATTGCAAAAGCAACAAAGGCCATTTCTGCGCTAGAGTGTTATAGTGCTATTATTCCACTTTCCACCTCCTGTGGAATTCTGGGGCTCGTAGTTTACCGAGGCCGAAGAGCTCTCTGGGCGAGAATTCTAAATGCCCCTCCCGAAACTGCAAACCCTAGGATTCCACAGGATGTTGAAAGTGGAAACAAAGCACTATAAAGTGAAGTGCAGAAATGCCCATAGAGGACACAAACAATTACAAGTAGATCAGTTATGTTGGTGGCTCAGCCGTGGAACAAGAACCTCTGAGTATCAAATTGATCAGAACTCACCAACAGTTTAGAATGTTTGTTTCCAGTATTTGGAGTTGCATACACAGAGATTGGTAATGAAAGGATGGTGGAAGGACATAGCTGATAGATAGCAACCAAACATCTATGCAATTATCTTTATTTTGCATACCTTTTGCATTTTATTACTTTATTTCACCAGTAAGTCATCATCAGACCAGATGGTTCTCTTGAGGAACCATTCATGAATCCATTCATGAATTCATGTCCACCCATCCTCCTCGATTCTTATTATTCTCTAATTTTAAATTAGCATCTATTGATCTTAAGAATGCCATGCCTAGATAAAAGTTCTTCTTTCTAACCACTGCTGGCAGTGTCAGCCTTTGAAGAGTGTACTTTAATCTAAATGAATTGAGTGATGTTCTTTGAGCAAAGTAAGAGTCCAGATAACACTCCAGACCTGGTTTCCTGCAAACTTCCTAGCTCAACAGTGTGTTTATCTATAACCGTCTTAATTCTATTTTAACTTAAAATCAAAGGTGCATCCCTTTATATCTATTTAATTTGTACCCCTTCTTTCCATCAAAAACAGTATTCAGGGTGGCTAATGATAATTATGGTAGGGAGTGCATGTCTGCAGTGGAGCAGAGATCCAGATTAAAGAGCAAAGACACCAGTGGCTTAAAGGATTTAAAACAAAAAACAAAAAACGGCCATTTCCACATGACGCTGTTATAGTGCCATTATTTCACTTTCAACATCCTCTGGAATCTTGGGGTTTGCCATTTAGGGAGGGGCATTTAGAATTCTCAGCCAGAGAGCTCTTTGGCCTACAAACCCCAGAATTCCACAGGATGTTGAAAGTAGAATAATAGTAGTATTACAGTGTAGTGCAGAAATGGCCTAAGGCTTTATTATAGGAACTCCATTCTAAAAGAGGACAGTCACTCAGTCTAATCTAGTCTAATCTAAAATCTAATCTAGCTGCATTCTAGGGAAGAAACTCATGGGAAGAGAAGAAGTAGAGAAAATATCACAGTTTACATCACAGAGAGGTCAGAATAAGTGAAGCAAGAAAGAGGACACCGTGGGTCATTCAGACCAACTAGCTCTATTACTACTGCCCACTCAGAGCCATTCTTGATTCTTCTGGCCTAAGCTTGGCTGCACTTCTTACAAAAAACACATAAATTTAAAACAACAACAACACTTAAGCCTTAACAAAAGAAATTAAATTACAAACACTATTTAAAAACACAACTATAAAAGATAAGAGCCAGAGTTCTCTTCATGTCTTATGCTGCATAACGGGGGAACTACATGAATATAAGTACTTTGGGGGCCCTGAGAAAGGAGGTATCCATCACCTCCTTGTGCAAGATCTTTTTTCCCTGGCTATGCAATGACAGATGGATGGCGGCTGGTTGGTGTTCTGGCCCCGGCTGTCCATGCCTGGGCTGGGGTGGCAGCCAGAAGAAGCTGATAATACAGGTCAAGAAGCTCAGGTAATTAAGCAATTAGTCAGTTTACTTTAGGAAGAAAACAACCTTACAAATGAGAAGCAAATAACGATCCCAGCAATATCCATAAACCAATGGCAGGCAATATAAACACAGGTCAAAATGGCAGAATAACAGTCAAGGGAAGCAAACAGAAGTATGCACAGGAGAAATGGTCAGTTGATTGCTGACAAAGGCTAGAGGGAAAAGGTTCAGTTCTTATAGGCTCCAGGGTCAGCGCAGCTGGTGCCTGATTAATTGGTGCTTGGCATAAATTCGCTGGGAACGACACAGGAGACCCTTTTGGTGTCTACACTGGGCAAAGGCAGGTACGGCTAGATCATTCTCTGTGTCAGAGTGAACAGGGCTCCCTGCTGGGGCTGACACTTCTGTCCCTGGGGCAGGTGGTGGTACTGTCTGCTCTGCAGGTTCTGCTGTAGCAGTCTCTGTGCCAGGGCTCAGAGCAGGTTCTCTAGCTCCTGGAAGCCCATGACACTGGTCACTGATTGGCTGTAGGACTGTATCTAGGTTCTGGCTGGTTGTGAAAAATAAAAGACCAAAAGACATCCTAGATTTCCAGCATAAGTATGGTGGCGCAGCTTTACACTCCACCAGTGTAAAATGGGATCTTGGCCATAGACAGCATCCAGCAGGCTTAGACTCTCTCAGCAGTTAGCCCCCTTACATGCCTGCTTACTGCTTGAATGAATATAGCTTTGCCTATCAATGGAAGTACAACAAAGAAGAGAATTTAGCCTTCCCTAGCAGGGAGTGGCCAACAAGAAGTCCACCTCCAGTGGCAGAGCTGTGTGTGCAAAGGGGGACAGGTGAAGGGGCAGGGGTGGGGCTACAGCCTACAGCATGTGGGGCAGGGCTACGGTGTGTGGGGGTGGGGCTACGACAGATGGGGTGTGGCTACAAAAGATGGGGTGGGGCTATGGCACATTGGGAAGGGCAAGCAAAGAGCTGCAGCACCCCCAAAAATTCAGTGCCCCCATCGCCTCCCCCATCGCTACATGACTGTCCACCTCCTTTGTCTGACTAGACATCCCTTTGATGGAACAGGACTGAGGGAAGGGCCTCCCTGTAGAGCTTACAACCTGGGTAGGTATCCATGGGAGATAAAGTCATGTATAAGAGATCGGTGGCTATTGAATCTGTGGTTGACAGGAATCAAACACTCCCAGTAACCAGCCCCAGTCAGCTGTCTGGCTGCAGCTGTTATCACCGTGTACTGGCCTGGCCTTTGGTAAACCAAAGATATCATTTTGATATCACAATTCGGCCCTGCTCCGCCATCCCCAGCCACATGTTTGTGAAGGCCTCCAAACAAGCACTGAGCTAGGTATGGCAATTATGCTGACTCATTCTTGTTTACATCAAGGCATGCCAGAAGCTGCCGGATATGCTTTAGGAGACCTCCCCAGGCAAACACCTCCATTAACGATGCACGCTATAACAAAAGACCCCCTGCCTCAGAGAGGGCACCCTGGCAAGCTAAGTGCTCAACTGCCAAGCTAGCTGCATCTGCATAAGGGTCTATACTATTGTCGATTCGGACTTTAATTCAATCATGCAAATCCTGACCTTTCGGAGACATTGTCTCCAGCCCAAAACTCATTGTTCTTGCCCAAGACCAGACTAGCCCACAGTCATACCTTCTCTAATAAAAACCCCAAGCTCTGAGAGCTTCCTCGGACCGCTCCGGAGTGCCATCCAGCCTTGCCATCACTTCGTTCTGCGAGCTCCCCTCGGCAGCCATGCTGAGTTTCCTTCCCTCCATTGGCCTTCTCCAGGACTGCGAGATAGGTGACGTATCACCCATTCCCCCACAACTCTTATTTCCTATTTCTTAGTTAGCTGTGAGGTTGTGTTTTCTTAATATTTGCTATCTGTTTAATAAATATTATTGCTAGTTTAAACTGTCTGACTGCTCACTGACCTGAACCTGTATACATAGGGTAAAAGATTCCCGCTAAGTTACCCTGCCTCTCGTTAGCTAAGAGAGTGCTCCAGCTAATTTCCCCATCTTGCTTGTGTTTGTTTGGTTGTTTGGGTGCCCCTCCCGGGAGCCCCCATTCACAGGGTAACACAGCATTCTGAACCAAAAGAAATTTCTGCAGAGATTTAAAAAGCAGCTGCATATGAAGCAAGCTGCAGTTGTCCACATGGGATGTAAGCAGGATGTGTGGCCAGATCTGATATCCCAAGGATTGTCCAGCACCAGTGTTCTGGCCTGTAACTGGGCCTGCAAGCCAAACTGAAATGGATCTAGATTATCTGCCTTGTCCAGAAGCCCCTGAATTTAAAATGTTCCCTTATGGCCTAGCACCTTGCCCAAGACCAGAATATTGGAAAATGCCCAGAAATTTCCAACATGATGGGAATTTGGGGAGAGTTTTTTCCTAAAAAAAAACAAACACCTCACCAGGATTTTGCTGAGGGAATATGGAATGGCAAATTAGGTGTTTACCCTCATGCATTAGTGCAATCCCATCATCCTACGCTACCCCACCCTTGGCTGTTATTATAAACAAGGGATTGGAAGGCAAAGCAAATCTAGTAGGTCTCATCTCTCCAGAGATTCTCTCCATAAGAATGTGGGGCCAGTCTGACAGTCAGGGCTGTCCGGCAGTGGAATGTGCTGCCATGGAGTGTGGTGGAGTCTCCTTCTTTGGAGGTTTTTAAGTGGAGGCTGGATGGCCACTTGTCGGGAGTGCTTTGAGGGTTTTCCTGCATGGCAGGGGATTGGACTGGATGGCCCTTGTGGTCTCTTCCAACTCTACATTTCTATGATTCTATGATTCTATAATCCAAAATGCTGTTCATACTGTGGCATACTAGTTGCCTATGGGAAGTCCATAAGCAGGATGGGAGTGCAAATCCACACCCCAAGCCTGTACAAATGGAAAAGTATATTTTCAGTACTGTGTCAGTAATTTCTGGAAAGACTGGGATGGTATAACAAACCATTTCTACAGAGTACACAACAGGTGTACATTTTGTTTATTCATTTATTTGTTTGCTTTATATCCAACCTTTCTCCGAAAATGGCACCCAATGTGGCTTTCAATAAAAGTTAAAAGAAAAAAGCTAGAACAATTACAAAAGTTAAAAAGATACAACACATCTATTGAAAATCCGTCTATACTAGGGGTAGACAACCAAATAAGCTCCCTGGAGGAACATCAAACACCCTCTAGGGGCATGGAAGCATTCTCACTATGCTTTTGGGTTGTTCTACAACAGGAGAGGACATTTTTTTAACAGGAAGTCAATAGAAGTTAGTTCCTGTTCACTTCCTGTTTCAAAAAAGTCTTCTACTGGGCATAAATTGGCCTAGCATCCCACCTCTCCAAACATGGTGGAAATGTCCTCACATCCTCTAGAAGGCATTTGGGAAAAAACTTTTTTTTTTAAGAAAAAGGTTTTTGTTAACCCCCGGGGAGCCTAGGGGGCCTCTAAATGTGACAGAAATGCTTTCCACACCCCAGAGTTCATTTGGGGGCATTTTGGAGCTTTTTTTTTTTTAAAAAAACTGACACCTGGATGGCCATGGGAGCCACAAAAGAGATTCTGGGGGCCACATGTGAGCTGCACTTTGCCCACCTCTGTTCTATGCCAACTAGTTTAAGGCTGAAGCCTGTTTAAATAAGAAGATCTCTGCTTGCCACCAAAAAAGGGGGAGCAGAGAAGAGGGCAATCAGGCCCCCCTTCAGAGGGAGTTCCATAGCTTAGGAGCAGCTATTGAGAAGGCTGTCTCCCAAGTCCATGCCACATGAGCCTGTGAGGGGGGTGGTACGGAGAGAAAGCTGTATCACAGTTTTTGGCACTGGCCTAATGTACTAGCAGATTATTGTAAATGGTATTGGCAGCGCTGAAGACAGCCCTAAATTAACTTGAATAATTGAAGAGCCGCACACAGGCCATTTCCGCACTAGCCTGTTATTGCGTGACGATTCCACTTTCAACATCCTCTGGAATCCTGGGGTTTGCAGTCTCGGGAGGGGCTGGGTGGGGCAAACCCCAGGATTCCAGAGGATGTTGAAAGTGGAATCATTGCACTATAACAGGCTAGTGCGGAAATGGTCACAGACATGCCTGGGAGGCATGGAGTTGGCAAGGAACATGGCTTTTTCAGATATACAAAAAAGAGCAGATATACAAAAAAGATCAGCACGCTGTTGGTAGGGAGGAGCTCAAAAATAACCTAGCAAGTTGAGTAGTTGACAAGCTAGAGCTGATGAACAAGGCTCGAAAAGACTGTTCTCATTCAGTAGGCATTTCACTAGGAAATATCTGAAGCTCTGAGAGGTGGAACCCTAAGGAAGGTACATTGTTTTTGAAAGTTAGCCAGAGAAAAAGGATTGCATTAAAGATGTCAGCTGATCATTTAAGTGGAAATAACTTCAAACAGAGCTGGAAAAACTTGCTACGGTCAACGATAACAGAACCCATCTGGCTTTCAGTTTTTATCAATGAAATCATTATTTCAGTTTGTACCAAAAAGGAAGAAGATCCCTTCAGATACACTATTGTGCCTAATAAGACCACCAAAATGTACTTAAAATGTTAAGCGCAAATGCTGGAGGGTATAATCATCCCTCCACAACTTTATGCATATATAATAGAACTGTCTATTAATCATTATATTGTTTCAGAGTACTAAAAGAAGTTACATGAATTTGCCTCTAGATACTGGTCTCTTCTCAGGGTTGTGAAATGGTAGTGAAAAAAGATAATGGTATTGATTGATCTCTGAGAGCTGCTATAATAGTTCTAATCAGGACTAACATAATGTGAAAATGTTACATATAAAAGACTGGAGTCTAACTGTTTAGCAGGTTGCACAGAGATAAAATTCTGTTGGATTGGCGAAGCAAGTGAATGGAAGACAAAGGGCCAAAAAACTTGCAGTGCTGCTGCAACTGTGTCTTGTTCCCAGAACCTTAATTGTCATGTTGATACAAATATTTACAACATCTCTCAATTCTGTGAATGGAATGTTATGTTGTTTCCTTTGAGGTAAAAACTGTACTGATAGAGATGTCATTTTATATTTTCATTCATATATAGAAAAAATTGTTACAAACGTATGGAGATTCCTCAGCATTCCATGAAAGGGACTTGATGCCATTCACATACTCCAAGTGAGCATATACAAAACACTTAAAAGTGCTAAAAGGACATTTTCTTTTTTTTTGTCTTTTTTTAAAATTTATTTTTATTAAAAATTTTCATTCTTACAAGCATACCATGTTTACAATATAAAATATACTATAACATACCATAATATACAACATATAATATACTCTTTTGACATGTTCATAAGACATGTTATTGTTTACAATATATAATATACTATGATATACTACAATATACAACATATAATATAATATAATAATTAGTAACAATTAATAATATAATATATAATATATAATAATATAACATATACTCTTTTGTATGATGTAAATTAAATTAACGTATCTCTATATAAATAATTAAATCCACACATTTTTATTCTTATCTTATTATGTAGTATCTACTATCTACCTATTGTTAAACTTCCAACTTTACTTATCTTTACAGCCTTATTCCTCTCCATTACATAAGTTTGACCAGTTATTATCTATAAATTTTGTCACTGTTTCCATTTCTCTATTTTTCTTATCATTCTTTTTCTTCTCATTAATCTTGTTAAAGCATCACAATTGATCAATTCTCTAATTTTATTTAACCATTCTTCCAGATCAGGTATTTTATCTCTCTTCCAATGTTTAGCAAATATAATTCTCGCTGCTGTCACCATATCTAATATCTAATATAATATATATAATATATATAATAATATAAGAACATTTTCCTGCAATCTTCTTCCCTTTCTGCTCCCCAGTTCTATCTCCTGTTGCTGGGACAAGGACAAAGTAGGGTTGTTGTTTTTTCTTCATGTTATACATGTTAATTGGCTCATCACTGCAAGGATGTCTGTGTATCACTCAACAACTGTTTAACACTTTGTGTATCTGATGATGGAGATTCCATGAAAGCCCCATGTGGTAATAAATTTACTGGCCCTGACAATGAATTCTTGTTGCTGGCCCTGCCCCTGATGTTTTGAACATAGTTATGCTGTTACCAATGGTATGATATAGTGAAAAGTGATTCTTTTTACGCTGTGGGTTGTGCTGTGAATGCTGAATGTGACAAGTTGACAAGTCACAGTGGTGTAACTGTGTGAGGGAGGTATGAGGGCATTGCCTCCAAGCAATAATTCTAGCCCCTCCAAATGGAATTTTCCTTTGGTCCTCAAATTTCTAATGTTAACAGTAAATTAAAACTTTCCAAATGTTTAAACATTTAAATTTAAATATTTAATGAAAGGGCAGAATTCTTAAAATCTTATATGTGCTCATTTTTGCCCCCTTGTAGCCATCCTGCAAAGCTGGTGAAACTGTAGTGCTCCAAATATTGTTGGACTCTAACTCCCAGTAGCCCCAGTCTGCTGGGCCAATGACAAGAGATAAAGTGAGGAGTGGTTTATCAGCATGGATTTCTCTTTTCTTCTCTTGTAAATTGAGACCAGATTTTTCTACTGGAGGAAGCTGAGAGAAGCAAGCTGCTGAATGAATCTGTTTTTGTGAAGAAGGAGGATGGGCTTTTGAAGTTGGAAAGTGGGTCAGCAAGTGTGAGTCCTGTGTGAGTCCTGTGCTAATTAATGCCAATTCCCATTCCAGGAATCATCCCATTCAGCAAAAGTTAATCGTTAGTCAAACACACAATGCACTTCAAGAAGGGATGAGTCACTCTCATTGTAATGTTGAATGTTATGAAATCCAGTGTGACTGATGCATTAGATCAAGCTAAGCTCTTCAAACTGAGTGGAAGTGGAAAAAGGGCTAAGGCCAGCTGTGGTGGAGCCAGCTGAGGGAGCAGTCTAATGGCTTCATTGGAGCTCGGCCGGTTTTGCTCCATTATTGACTTTGGCCTCCAGCTGCTAAAACAACTCGGCCTTAAGACCTCAAGAAAGGACTGGGCAGGTTTGTGAATGGGGCAGGCTGGAGAAGTTGCAGGAGAATGGGAGGGGCATTAAGCTAAAACAAAACAGAATGGCTAAGTAATGAGCATGTGTCAGCTTAATGGCCTTCTATTCCTGGAACTGATTTCCCTTTTTTTTTTTTGGCTAGTTTGCCAAGTGGACAAGTAGATCTCAGGAATGAACAGAATTCCAGGACCCTTTCCTCCTCTGCTTCTTCTTTAAACAACATGATTCAGTGTGTAACATATTCAGCAGAGCTAGTTTAACTAACTACAGATGTTTGCTCAAATCCAGCCTAGAAATATAAACAGGCAGACAATAGAGAATCTACAGCCAGCTGTAAATATGACAGGCAATTGCAATTGGGACCGGCCTAATCTCTAAACAGAGAGAGAGAGAGAGAGAGACCACTCAATAGGGTCCCTTGAGCCAAGGAAAGGAAGGGGTGCATTGTGGGAAATGGCTTCTAGCCAGATCACATGACCCTTATTCACTTCTATGTGATTAATAAATGAACAATGACTCCTATGCAGACAGTCCTTGTGTAGATTACTCTTGCCCTTTTCATGGGAGAATAGCCTGTGTGAAAGGAGCTGTCATGCAATGGGGTGCTTGCTGAAGGTTGTGTTCACACTAATACTCTCTCTCTCTCTATTTTTGCAGTTTATGGGCTACATTTTTATGAACTAATAAAACTGCAGGGACTGTAAAGATCTAAAGCAGTGGTTCTCAACCCGTGGGTCCCCAGATGTTTTTGGACTTCAGCTCCCAGAAGCCCTGAGCATTGACCATAGTGGCTGGGGCTTCTGGGAGCTGAAGTCCAAAAACATCTGGGGACCCACAGGTTGAGAACCACTGATCTAAAGGTCAGACGCTTTGTACTGTGGCACAGTCTTCTGTACCGAGTGTCAAATCTGGCCTTTCCATTACACAGAAGGAAGTACCCACCGTGGGTGAAAGATCTGGGATACTATTAAAGGGCAGCAAGCTCCCCACTAATGTTCTTTTTTTTGGGAAAAAGAAACCACCACTATGATTTCATGTCGAGGAGGGAGTGGGCTTGTTTTCTCCTGCTCTTGAGACCAGGACAAGGAGCAATGGATACAAGCTGCAGGAGGGGAGATTCCACCTGAACCTCAGGAAGAATTTCCTGACAGTCAGGGCTGTCCGGCAGTGGAATGTGCTGCCTTGGAGTGTAGTGGAGTCTCCTTCGTTGGAGGTTTTTAGGTGGAGGCTGGATGGCCACTTGTCGGGAGTGCTTTGAGGGTTTTCCTGCATGGCAGGGGGTTGGACTGGATGGCCCTTGTGGTCTCTTCCAACTCTACATTTCTATGATTTCCTGTCAAAATGTCTTTGGCTGGCCTTGCAAATATTTAAAAGGAGAGAATCCATGTGGTCTAGATTCACACTGACTGCAGCTGAGAATGGAAGCCTCCCCAAAGGCTTTCAGGGCTTGTAGAGTCCATCTGAAAATCCACAGAACTCGCAGATACGATCCTTGATTTTTACAAACAATGGAAAAGGATACACAACTGGATCAATTTTTTTAAAACACCTTAAATGATACAGAAGGTTGTAAGCAACCTTATAATATTCCTGGAAGATCTGTAACTTCAGTTGTCAAGGAAACGTGAAGAAATCAGACACATGATGACTATTTTTACATCTCCCACCCACGCTGAGAAGTCACCCCTTCAAGCACACCTTTTCCTCTCTCTGTTTGAATGGATGGGTCATCAAGGGTTTGCACTGGAAAAGGCAGACGTGTCCGGTGACACAGCTTCAGTCAAGCTTTACTTTGGATCTGGGAGGATACTTGTGATTGATTTACCCTTTAATTCATGGTATAACAATACAGAAATGTTTAGTGACACACAGGCACATCTCCAGCAGTTCTGATTTCTTTTCCTTTCCCTGATAATCCCTCTCCTCCAATCTAGATCAAAGTAGAGTATTCTGCAGCTGGTACAGAATGACTCATCCCCCCCTCCGCATCAAAATATATATTCAAGTAGAGTCATGATGTCTCCTTTGATAGGTGTCATCTATACATTTACCCCCGCGAGGGGAAAAGTTATGACACAAGCCTGAGTATATAATTAAATTCCCTGAAGCCACAGAATGGGCTCTAACTATTTTTGGTTTAGTTTCTTTGCTTTGCTAAATAAGCTCTTCTCGCACAAAGTATATTAATGTGTAGATGCTGTTCTGGCCATACATACTTCCAGGAAGCATTGACGATACTTAATATTAGAATCCATTGCATGCTTTCAAATGACAAATGCTTGAAAGAGAGGAGATGTCTTTAATTCATGGCCTGCTTGAGCATTCTTTTTGTTTATTCCGAGCATTATGTTTATGTTTATGGGCATCCCAGAAATGCCAGAATCCCAAAAATATTTCTTCAGATATTTATAACTTGCACTATATCAGCCATTCTTGATGGGGCCATATGGCCTCCAAGGGAGCGCTCCTACCACATTTGAAGGGGGTCACAGACTGAAAACTATGAAAAGGTGAGTCCCACAGATTTATGGGGGCCCTGGTAACTGAATCAATAAATGAGAGCTTGATTGATCTTCAGAATGATATAACTGCAGATTGTCAGTTCAGTTGGTTTCAAAAAGGTTTTTCAATCAAGAGTGATCTGTCCAATAAATTTCCAATATGGTGGGAATGTTACCCTGATTTCTGGGGTCCCTTGGGGGATGTCTTAATGTGTTCCACATGATAGGGAATGGAAACTATCCAGAGCACCAGCAATAGCAATGCGAGAGGCAGGGTAACCTAGCAGGGTCTTTTTACCCAGTTTTTAGGGGGTCAGGCCAAGCCAAAAATTAAACGAAGATGTCTAATAAATGATTTTATTGTATGAAAGTCTCACGCACCAATGCAATCATTCACCCACTCACTCAA
Organism: Iguana delicatissima; assembly: GCA_948472985.1. Classification (NCBI taxonomy): domain Eukaryota; kingdom Metazoa; phylum Chordata; class Lepidosauria; order Squamata; family Iguanidae; genus Iguana; species Iguana delicatissima. Next base: position 657,936 of record CAOKZL010001932.1, on the reverse strand, counting down.
GACCTATTAAGAAGCAAAAGAGAGGAAACTGGATAGGGGAAATATTGAAGGGATTATAGCTGGGGTAATACTGCACCTTTTCCTGAAGTCCTTGGTCCGGGAAAAACAGGGAAGAAGTGGAGCTCAGCACGGAGGGGGCTGAGGGGATTACTCAACAGATGGCGAAATGGTCTGCTGGGATGACCGGGAGTGATCCAAAGAAACGCTCAAAAACAGGGACTATTTATAGGGGAAAAAGTACCTGGAGGGCTAATCGTTTCCCAAGGAGAACAATGAGTGTCGCAACAAGAAAGAAGCTCCACAATGGCAACTTCCTTAGCATGATGAGATTACAAGGTGTTGCCAAAGTCTCAGGATCTTCGGTCGCACTGGGTTGTGGTGGGACTTTATGTAAATGGTCCTTGCCTGATGGGATTTTATTGCTATCAGTGATCAACTTGGGGTAAACATGCTAATCCCCTCAAGTCGGCTTCTCAGGGGCTGAGGACCCTTTCTCTACTGTGGGTTTGCACAGCTTGAGGTCTCCTGGGGCTACGTGACTGGGGATTATACTGGCCTGACCTGGTTTTTGATTGTTCGACTGTTGCTGCCTAGGTGCCCATCTGGGTGACCTCCCAGGCACATTGAATCATATTTTAATATCAAAATTGTAGACAGGGTTTTCCAGTGGGGTAGCAGGAAAAAACTCGACTTTTTAAAAAAATTGCCTTTCCCTCAACATATTTGGTTGTATGCAGATTCAACAAGCTAGATTCCTTGACAAAATCCAGGAACAGAATTATTGCAACAAGAGGTGACCTCTGATTGTCATTATCTAATTTGGAGTTGTCATCATGAAACTTGCAGAAAAGCTGACCAGGTCAGTCTCTAGCCCCCTTTTGACACATCTGGATATTTTTCTCTTTGGCAGTTTACAAAGAAGTAAACCTGATGCTGCTTTCCTGTATTCTGGATGTGGCCAATAAGTACAAAGTGGAAAAGTTACAGAAAAGTTACTGTTTTGGACTAAAACTCCCAGAATCCCCCAGCCAGCACAGCCAGTCTTAAAGACGTCAGGATGACCAATAAAACATGAAGCATTTTTTAAAAACTTACATTAAAAAAAGGTTATTTTGTTATTATTTATCAAATTAAACTTAACACACAAGGCTACAACCTATATTTAGGCTCTGGCAGTTCTCACTGAAGATCCGCCTTGTTCCCAAATGAGTCCTTGGCTTCTACACCACAAATTTTCTGTCTATAAAACTGTTTTCTTTCCACCCTGTAAGGCTAAAAAATGTGTAATTTTGTTTTCATACAGTAACATTGATTTCAAGGGTTTAAATGCAATTGTTAGTCTTACATAAGCTGATTTACCAAATCCCATTGGTTAAATGGGTCTACTCTAGTTGCGACTAAGGCTCTTACTGCATGACGTCACCATCCCGGCATGGCAACATGTTGCTGCCAGTCCAGGACCTGTGCCATTGCAAGACGTCATTGTGGGCCCGCTGCTGTTGCATCTCCATCTGCTGTTGTCATGTCGTATACCATTACCAGGAAAAAACAACAACTAAAAACAGTAATGGCTCCCTATCCCACGATGATCCTGTTGGTTATGGGTGTGAGAGTAAGGGCAGATGCACTATCAAGTGCTTCCTTCTGCGGTACAGTGCAGGAAGAGGCGGGCTGTACTGTGGAAGGCAGAAGAATATCCCTAATGCCACCCATCCACTAGCAGCTGACTGAATGCAATGGGGAACATTCAGGTCTTGATCCCATCCTGACAATGGATGAAGCACTATTGGGCCATAGTGTGATAAGGGCCTAAGAATGGAATTTAGGCCTAGATGTTTTCAGTGAAGGCAAGGGAATCCAGATATACACAACCATTGTCTTACATAAGTATTCACTAATTAAGTAATGGGAATGGAAAAATTAGTCTTTATAAATAAAATGACTGGAGGATTTTACAAGGTATAGTTCCAGTCAGTCATGTCTCCAAGCTCTGATAACTTAGAACATGACTCAACAGTGTGGTGCTTGAACAAGGAAGACAAAAAATATTTTAGCTGGCATGAATAGACCATGGTTTCCAATATAAGGGAAGTAATAATCCCACTATATTCTGCACTATGCAGGCCTCATCTGAAATACTGCTTTCAGTTCTGGGCATCTCATTTTAGGAAGGCTATAGATAAGTTCATGCAGGTTCAGAGAAGAGCAACAACGATGATAAGAGGTATGGAGAACAAAACATATGAGGAAAGGTTGAGGGAATTGGACATGTTCAGCCTTGTGAAGAGAAGACTGAGGGGTGACATGATTGCATTCTTTAAATATCTAAAGGGCTATCAAAGAGAGCAGGGGACAGGCTTGTTCTCTGCTGTCCAGAGGGTAAGACCAGGTCTAGTGGCTTGAAGTTACAGGAGGGTAGATTTAATTGAACATTTGAAGGAACTTCTTGACAATAAGAGCAGTTTGACAATGGAACCAATCTCTCTCTCTCTTTTTCTGGACGTCTTCAAAAAGAGGCTGACAGCTACCTACTGTGGATGCTTTAGCTGTATTTCTTGCATTGAGTTGTGGGAGGCTGAATCAATGGCCTGCAGCACTGGGGCAATACAGGATGATTTCTCTGATGTCACTGACTAGGGAGGGCCCTTTAATAATACACAATTATACCACGATAACTCCATTTTAACTGCCATGGCTGCATCCTGTGGAATCCTGAGGTGTATAGTTTGGTCAGAGGCATGAAAGCTCTCTCGCTGAGAAATCTAAATGCCTCTCCCTAAATAGAAAATCCCAGGATTCCATAGGATGCAGCCATGCTGAACAATAAGTCAACATTTGTGTAACCCCCATGGATCTAGTCAGGATAAGCAGCTGGATGTAGTAGTTTAGCAGGTGGTAGGCAATGGCAAGCCAAACAAATCCTGCCAAGAAAACACTATGATAGGATTGCCTTAGGGTTGCTGTAAGCTGAAAGCAACTTGAAAGCACATAACGACAACAATAGCAGCAGCAACAACAACATAAAGCAATAATATATTTAAGTATGTTGCGGTGTGGAATGTTCCTGTCCTGGCACCCTTTCACACTGCACAATTGAAGTATTATGATGCCACTTTAACTACCAGGACAACAACCTAAGAGATCCTGGCATTTGCAGTTCAGGGAGGGATGCTGAGAATTCTCACTCAGAGAGGTTTAATGCCTCACCAAACTATACACCTAAGGATTCCATAAGACGTTTCTAGGGCAGTTAACAGCGGAATCATAGTGCTATAACTGTGCAGCGTGAAAGAGTCTCAGGATTCTAACCAGTTATACTCTTTTCCAGGATCTGTTGTTGTTGCTGTTTTTCACGTTAATAATCGGGACTCAAGGCAGCTTAGCAAATTTTTTTTTTTTAAAAAAAAAGGCAATTAAAAATGGTTACAAAACAGAAAAAGTTGTGTTCATCTCTGTTTTTCCATTCTGCATCACTCCTGTTCCCCGCAAATAATCAATATTGTGCACCCACTGAGCACACTCCATCCAATTGTGCTGTTTTGGGCTTCTTCTGCTTTAATTCCTTGTCCCTACAAGTCCTTCCCTCTCATCTGATATCCATCTTAGTTTATTAATTATGCCATTTTGGCTTAGTAAGGATCTACAATCTGCATTTGAAAAGATGTGATGAAAAAATTAATAGGATAACCAAGAGGGAGCCAGTATGGTGCAGTAGTTTGAGCATTGGACTATGACTATTTCCGCACTATATGACATTAGCATGTTGTAGCGTTACAAAGGTGGTATGGATATTTGTGTGATGCCATCAGGTTAGGAATGCTCCTTTCTGTATCCTTCTGCCTTGAGTGGATGAGTAGTGGTATTGCCACCCGTGTTCCTTCCACATTACAGTGTCCTTGGTCACTCCCTTGCCCCACCTGCATCCCACCCCACTGCTCTTGATTGGGTGATTTTTTTAAATTTTTTTTTTGTGGAAGCCATACTGTTAAAACGCGTGCGGAAACCACTGCCCGTCTGTCAGTGTGAGTGTGAAAGGCTCACCCAAGCCTCACACTCAAGGCCTGCCCAGCCTGACACCTCTTTGTGATCAGAACTCTGAACAGCCAGGAAGATCTCTGAATCAAGCCAGGGCCAGGACAAAGGGGTCTGCTTCAGTTCTCCCTCTCTGAGAATGCAGTCCCTCCCTCCCTCTTGTCCCCCCTTGGCTCCTTCCTTCCAGGACTCTCCCCCTTTACTGCCTTCTCTAAATCTGCCCTTCTCCCAGATGTAAGGATCAGCAGTGAGTTATATTTTCCAAGAATGTGGTACTGTTGGCACTAAGGTCAAGATGATATTATTGGTAGCATGTATATTCCAGGATTCAAAATAAGACCCTGTGACACTGTTTTAAGGAACACAGAACTTCAAATATTTTTTGTAACACTGTTGCTTTAAATGTGTCTTGTATCTAAATGTTTATAAATAGCACACCGTTCTCCTCTTTCTCTCTCTCTCTCTCTATCTCTCTTCATTCACTATCTTTCATACACCCAATTTCTCAGTTCTCTTTCCCACAGAGCTCTTCAAAACTCCAGCCTTCCCAAACACACCACAAATCGCACTCCTCTCCAAACACACTCCAGACAGTTAAAATCCATTATTTTCCTCTTTCCACCAGCCCCTCCCCTGGGCTATCCAAGGTTCCATTTCACCAGCCAATCAGCTTAAACACTCTCAGTTGCCAAGGGGGCTCTGTTGTCAAGACCCCCTCCCATCAGGTTTGTCACACATACTAACACAGCAATGTTGTAATGGCATGACATGCCAGTACACTATTGTACTTTTGCTCTACAGTGCTTAAAAATGTATTAAAGAAATTAAAAAGTTTTAACTCAAAGAAGAAATTTAAAATAAACATGGAGAGGTGATAGAAAGTTACCATGCCATGTGAGTCACTGAGGGAGGGACAAGCTGGGCATGTCCACAGCCCGCCCACTGCCTCATCTGCGATGACAGAAAGTACTATCAAGTGCTATAATGCTACCACACTACAATGGCTGACAGGACTGAAATGCTAAAGGGGGTTCTTAATGGATTTTTTCTGGAAATAGAATACAGCGATTTGGCAACACTTGGGAGTGGGATAGCACCTGGATAGTGACATTGGGCAGAAGCACGGCTCCTTGACCAGAAACAACTCACAGCTGTTGCACTATAATGACGTTGTGTGGAAATGGCTTATGACTCTGGAGACCAGGTTCAGCTCCTGCTCACTTATGAAAACCCACTGGGTGACTTTGGGCAAGTCACGCTCTTTTAGCTGCAGAGAAAGGCAAAGGCAAACCCCCTCTGAACAAGTCTGGTGAAGAAAACTCCATGATAGGTTTGTCTTAGGGTGGCTGAAAGTCAGAAATGACTTGAAGGTACACAACAACAACAATGGTCAAGACTCTTCAAGCTGAGTAATCAAACTGACTTGGCTGAAGCCTTATGGAAATGGCCATAATGGATGGATATTTGCATAATAAAAGATATAGATGAGCAGAATATTCAATAGACTCTGTTAACAATATTCTCATATTTATCTACAGCCTTTTTTGGTATGTACTGCAGTGGAGCAGTAACTTGCTAGGCCGAAGCTACCTGACAGTTTCACGGGGGTGGGTGAAGTTAATGAATCAAGATTAGATACTGTGGAGGCTGCAAAGCTAACTTTCTGCTGAGTAGCATGTAAAAGAAAACTTTCCTATAGAGCCTTATTATCCTAGCACAACATTAGCATAGATAAAAATAGCACAAATTAGTAGAGGAGCTGAAAGGATTGTATAAAAACTCTGAATGCATCTTCTTTTCTGGAGAGGGTTAACCTCTTATGTGCATGAGTAAAAGTGTGCACAGTCCAAGTTCTCACACTCCTGTGTGCCGTCACGTAAAAACTTTCCTTGGTTGTCCAAAGAAAGGGTACGGCGCTCGAGCAGCAAGAAACAAGAGTTCCTGTACCAATCTGTTTCACATTCACCCACTTCTATGCAGCAAAACACCCAGTATAAATTCAGGGTATGGCATTGTTTCTAAAAATAGGAGAGTAGGCATAATTCTGAAGCAGGTGGCATAAAGAGCCTGGAGTTATGTAGCCGCAGTGGCGGTAGAGGGATGGCAAGGAGGGATGTGTTGAATCATGAATCTGCACCCTCCAATATTTCACAGATGAAAACCAGGACAACTGTGGCCAAGCAACATCAGAGTGGGGTCAAGATGGCAATGAGAAGAAAACACAAGCTGGGTGAGGCTGAAGCAGTTCGCTTGCGGTTGACTCTGGTGGGAAAGGCAAGAGTCTTCTCCTTCCTCTCTTCTTCCCCTCCTTAGTTGAGTCCAAACTACCACTGCAAGCTTGAAACTCAGTCTGTAGCAACTGAACAAAAGGACAAAAGGGAAGGTGGGAGGAGGAGAGAGAAACTGGGACATTCAGAAGCAGCTGAAAAAGTGACACGGCAGAGGATTAATTGGAACTATTCCAGCTAAATTAGGAAAGCTGAAGGATGTGTCAATCTGTTGAAGAATGGCGTTTATTCAAGAGGCACTCAGGTCTCCTGCTTTTTTGACCCCTTGCATCTTAGGAAAAAGCAATCTCCCTGCATCTTTCTGCATCTGGCCCTGCATTTTTACCAATTTATACTAAAGGAAGTTAAAGGATATTCTTGAGCAGAGACCTTCAATGCAGCAGACCTTTTCTGCAATTTAATATTCTAACAAACAGAAGGAAATGTGAGTTCTCCAATATTCTATACAGAAGAGTGCTTTTTTAAGCCAGAGGTCAGAAAATAAGATATAGGCTAAATCCAGATTTATTGAAAGACTTATTTATTCAGTTTGATTCAATTATTCAAAAGGTTGCCAAGGGGGACCTCAAGTAACTAAACCTAAAGAGAGAACAACTTCTTTCTGCTAATATGTCAGGTGGCATTAGTCATACAGCTGCTACCCATTCACATTAAAAGCCCAAAAAAGTGTAGAATGGGGGCAATGAATCCAAAAGTCCAAGATGCTACAGTAATACTTGCCTGACTGGTGAAAGCTGAAAGATTGTGCTCGGTTTGAAACAACCTGGCTGCTGCAGGATCATTGCTCTTGGATCTTTACTGTCTGAGATTATGGCTGAGGCATATATTCATCAGAGTCTAATCACAGAGATGAATTCCAGACTGCTGCAGAGATATGTTTGAAAGTCGCATTCCCAAAGCAAATCTTTCCTGACTAGGACATGAAGAAAGAGGCACAAAGACACACAAGTTATGGCCCCAAAGCATGTGATGAGGATTCTTCCACTTTGGCACCTGGGCTGGAATGGTCCCTCACCATCAGGACATGTTTGACAACATCTCTACCACAACTCATAATTAGCTGGGGTGGGAAAGTGCTGCCAAAAAGTTGCACCTCCTGGGAAGCAGTATTTCAGGGCAATTTTGCAACTTTTGCCTCCTTCCTTGCACTGTTTTTAGGCCTTGGGAGTCTTTTTTTAAAAATTGCTTTAAAGAGCACTTTTGACCCTAAAATGAAACAGGGCAGCACTACCTAGGCATTGCAAAATTGCTCCCAATAGTTCACAGAGGGTGCAGATGCCTTTTTAAAATAAAAAAGATATTGAAATATTTTGGAATACAAGAGGCAAGAGGACCAGGGATGTAAAATTTCCAGAAATGTTGACATAGTGGGGGAGGGGATTTTTCCCCCCACTGGGAAATAATAGTAATTTAGAGAAAATGGGATAATATACAATTCTTTGTGTATGTGTCTGTATTATATCAAAACCAAACTTATTTTACTGCTTTGCAGAATAAAATGCTACCTTTCTAACTTAGTTACTATATACAATTATATTGTTTAGCAAGTTTATGAAAACTGAAAGTATAAAAGCTTTATTTTTCTACAACCAAAATTGTGGATACTTTGAATACTCAAGAGAGAACTGCTGAGCCTATGCTAAGAATGTGCATCTTTGTTTTGTTATCTGAGAAGGAGATGAAATCAAAATGTTTTGTTATAGTTAGTTTCATAAATTGAAAATATTAAGACACTTCAGTTTTTTTATCTTCACCAGCAGTTCAGGTCCCCCTGCATATTACTCTCATGAAGATGGGAGCACACACTAGATGCAAAAATGGATTTTGGATTTGAATACTGTTCTTATTTATTATTTTTCTTACTTTATTTATATCCCTCCTTCCTCCCATACAGCATCCAAGGTGGCTTATAAGGTAAATTAAATCTTTGGAGGTTCCCCTCCACCAAAAAAAAAAAAAAAAGGTACTTGCAAATTTACAAGTTAGTTTGAGGTCACCCTTAAAATAAGTAGGCAAAGGTTGCTTTAAGCAGCTAAATAACAGGGCTGGTGTCATACGGATTGAAAATGGGGCTGCAAATGCTCCAGGAATATCATGCGATGATATGCCATGCCTCCTGAAGACACAGCTATCTGAGGAAAAAGATCTCATGGGCATGTACCAGAAACATTTGCTGGTCCACCATGGAACATGTTCAACAGCTGTGCTTCCCAGTCATCCAGCATAGCCCTGTCCTCCTGCCATGCCAGCCATACTGGTGTATTTATGCCCAGTTTGATGGCACTGTAGAGGGACTCTACTCATGTTCCATTTAAATGTGTTTTCTTTTTCATGTCCCCACTCAGCCATGAACTCGCTAGGTGGTAGGAAGCCAGCCATACAGCCAACTGCTTTCTCTCTCTCTCTCTTCCCCCGCTCTCATTCTTTCTCCCAGACTTACCTTAGGGGATGGTTCCAAGGATAATGTGGGGAGAAGGTGAGGCATGCATGCTATTTTGAGAGCACTTAAGTGGGGGGAAAATCTAACTAATAAATAATATAAAACCCACATCTGAAACTGCACAGGATTCCTTTACATAGCTACTTGAACAGGGAATCCAGAAGTGTTTTTAAGCGGGGGCGGGGGGGGTCAACATACATCTAACAGATAATTCTCAAGGGGACTCAACTACAAAGAGTCTTGGTGGTCCAATTTTGCACACTCCATTCTGGGCTCCATGCTACTGAACTAGTGTTCTGAAATTTGTGAGCTTAAACTTTGGGAGATTATCCTCTAGAATATTTGAGAATTTTTGCTTTAACATTTGCTAAACATATTTTAAACAATGTTACTATTTATTAGTTTCTTCCACACTACTTTAAAAAACCATACGGAAACAATCGATCTATGGAGATTCCTATACGGGAAATCACAAGCATATACTTTTACTCCAAACCACATACATCCTTCTCACATATAGATATGTTCTTTGTCTCAAAATCCTTATGCTCGCAGGTAAAATCGATGAAAATTCAACCCGGTACATTTTCAGACCACAATGCTATTGTTATGGACTTTAAAAAGAGGAAAACAGAATATAAGTGGCGACTTAATGAACACTTTATTGAGGGATGAGAAATTTGTTAAAGCAAAAGAAGTTTTACATCATTATGTTTTGGAAAACATCCCAGGAGAGACCACCCTTCAAACGATATGGGATGCTAGTAAAGCTGTCATCAGAGGTTTTTTCATTCAACAAAGTGCGCTACTGAATAAAAAAAGAAAAGAGAAGATACAACAGATAAATGATTTAATCCAGGCAAAGAAGACAGAATTACAATTGAATCTATCAGAGAAAGGGATTAAAGAGGAAATAAAAATATTGCAAAAACAATTGGAGTTGATGATGACAGAAAAAATAAGCAAGAAGATGAAGATATGGAAGCAGAAACATTTCGAATGGGCGAATAAACTTGGAAAATGGTTAGCTCTGAGACTGAGACATAACAATCGAAATCCACCTATTTTGAAAATGAACGATGGAAAAAAAACACTTACCATGAGACAGAGAAAATAAAAAAAGTGTTCGTACAGTTTTATCATAATCTATATCAGAGAAGAGAGATTCAAGTGGAAGATATCGAAAAGTTTATACTGTCTGTGAAAATGAAAGAACTGACTGAAAAGCAGAGAAATAAACTGAATGCATCCATTTTGATGGCAGAGATGGTAGAAGCAATAAGACTTCAGAAAAAAAATAAAGCTCCTGGTCCGGATGGATTACCTTCAGAGTATTATGAAATATTACAAGATGAATTAATTCTGCATCTTCAGGCGGTTATGAATGAAGTTAAAAATGGTAAGATACCAGAGTCCTGGAAGCAAGCATGTATAACTCTGATTCCAAAAGAAGAGCAAGATACAACCGTCCTGAAAAACTATTGTGCGATTTCACTTCTAAATACTGATTATAAATTGTATATGTGGGTAATGGCAAATAGATTGAAAAAAATATTGAAGGATATAATATCAGAGGATCAAGCGGGGTTCCTGCCAAATAGACAAATAAAACATAATATGAGATTCATATTAGATATAATTGAAGCTTTTGATAAACAACCAAGCAGAAAATTGGCAATGCTATTCTTGGACATTGAAAAAGCCTTTGATAGCGTAAACTGGCAATATATGTTCAAGATGATAAGCAAGCTGAAAATGGGAGAAAACTTTATAACAGCTATCGAAACAATATGTAAGAAACAGTATGCATGAATTTTGATAAATGGAGAGCAATCGGAAACATTAAAAATTGAAAGGGGCACTAGGCAAGGTTACCCGTTATGTCCTGTACTCTTTCTTATATGCATGGAAACCTTGATAGTGAAGCTTAATGAAGATAAATATGTGAAAGGAGTGCGAATTCAGGGTATGGATTATAAGATAAGAGCCTTTGCGGACGATGTGGTGTTGACTATTGAAGATCCTTTGGAAAATATCGGGAGATTTAAAACTACTTTGGAAGAATTTTCAGCTGTTTCTGGCTTGAAAGTTAATGAGGGAAAAACATATCTCCTGGTTAAAAATATATTGAAAGAAGAGGAAAAACAGTTAGAAGAAAGGACAGGCTTTTCAATAAGACAGAAGGTGAAATACTTAGGAATTTCTTTGACGAACAAAAATTCAGACCTATTTAAGAACAACTATGAGAAGACCTGGAATAAGATAAAGGAGGATTTCAGGAGCTGGGAGAATAAAAATCTTTCTCTGTTAGGCTGAATATCAGCGTTTAAGATGATGGCGTTACCAAAAATGCTTTTCCTGTTCCAGAATATACCGGTCATAAATAACGAAGCGTTATTTAAAGAGTGGCAAAAGGATCTCACAAAGTTCATTTGGAATGGGAAGAAACCCTGTATCAGATTTAAAATACTTTGTGATGATAAGAAACGTGGAGGATAAGCCTTCCCAATTTGAATTTATATTTCCAGGCCTGTTGTTTAGATTGGCTTCGAGAATGGATGAAGCTTGATGACCATAGACTCTTGACACTTGAGGGGACATAGTTGGCTTTTGGCTGGCATGCATATTTGGGATTCCTCAAGGATATGGCATCACAAGATTTTAACCATCATTTTGTAAGAAGCCCCATATTAAAAACATGGAACAAATATAAATCTAGACTTTATCCAAAAACTCCGCTTTGGATATCTCCCCATGAAGCTTTTTATAAGCGAGAAAATATCTTTCATGGGAAATGGATGACGTATGGGGATATATTAATAGTAAAAGGAACAGATATAAAAATGAAAACAATAGAAAAATTGCGGAAAGAAGGCTTGAATTGTCATTGGTTGCTATACTGTCAGATGTACGAGAAATTTAAGATGGAAAAGAAATTGAATGGATTTCAAATAGAAAAGAATTGGTTTGATCTGGTGGTGTTCGAGAAGAATAAAGGATCAATCTCCATAATATACCAACGTTTATTGGAATGGTCCACTGAAGAAGAGGTTGTGAAAGAATCGATGATACGGTGGGCTCAGAATGTGGGTAGGGAGATAAGTCTGGATCAATGGCAAAAAACTTGGCAAAAAAGACTGAAATATACTGTGTGCCAAAGTTTGCATGAGAATGTCTATAAAATGCATTTGAGACGGTATCTCCCACCCAAAAGACTGGCAAAGATGTATAAATGTGATGATAGATGTTGGAAATGTCAAATAGAGAAAGGCACTTTTTATGACCAGTGGTGGCTCTGTAGTTATGCACAGATATATTGGAAATATATCCAGTTGAACATGGAGAAAATTTTGGGGATTAAATATGGAATGCTTCCAGAAATGTACTTATTGAATGTTGTGGGTGATGAAATGGAGAAAAAATTTGGAAAGATTGTCTTTTATATGATAGTTTGTGCTAGAATAGTTTTTGCAAGATATTGGAAATCTCATGAAACTCCCATGGAAGATGAATGGGAAAAAGCTTTGTGGGATATGATGATTATGGATAAACTAACTCTACTCCTTAATAACAAGAATTTAGCAGAATTTAAGAAAACTTGGGAGCCGCTCATATCTTTTTTTAAAGAAAAGTGGAAAGATAAAATATTTGCAGAAGGACTTTAGAATGAAAAGATAAATGGGATAATGAATTGGATACATGTGGTTTAGCCTATTCTTTAAGGATAAGATTTGTATCTTATGAATTTAAAAGAAATAAGAGGATGTTTATTAGCAGATAAATGGAAATAATCTAGATCCTGCATAAAAACAGATGATATATCAACAAGATGGATCAAGTGGGTATTTTGTTTGTTGATGTTTTATATTGTAATGTGTTATTTTATGTTATATGTTTTGTAATATGTATGTTTTTTGTCATGTTTGAGATTTGTTAGTTATGTATTTTAATGCTTGGAAACTTAATAAAAAAAGGAAAAAAAACCATGAATGTTCCCAAGTACTAAAATAAAAATGAGCCTTATCTTTCCCTCCCCCACCCTGAAAACTTTTCATCACATCATGTTCATCTTGTTTGGTAAGTGGACCATCACGAAGTAACCCCTCAGAATGATCATTTAATTCTCTGAACTGTTCAGGAACACTGCTTTTTTGAGGCTGGTGAGATTCAAGCAGTGTAATCTATTTAAAAAGAGAACTTATTAATTCATGTAATTTTTAATCCTGTGGTCAGAATTTCTCTGTGGACTCTGTTCCCCAAGTCAGCCTTGCCTGGATTCAGTGAAGATCTACAGGAAGCCAATGGTCAGCCCCTCAAAAAGTGGTAATTGAGATGGCAATAAGGGCTGTTTCTTGCTGATTTTTTTTTTAAACGATGAGAGGGTCAGAGCAGATCTGAATGATTTTGTCTGCAAATTGTTCTGCAGATTCTTCATGTTGGCTGTATTCTCTGTCTGTGAAGCAGAGCTGACCTTGCTAGACATCTCTGTGGAGACACAATGGTGGCAGAGGAGAATGTTCTCAAACCATCTAGGTTGCTCAAGAAATTTCTTACAACATTCAGGAATGACCTAAATGTTGAATACAATATATTTAGAGAAGTAATGAAAATTAGAAAATTCTCAAAAATTCTCGTAGAATAATCTTTTAGACAATGTTCTTAGAGTATTCTTCAAGAACACTCTCACCTCAGGTCACTATAATGAATGCCCAGCTGGCAAATAATGCTTCATTGTGGTGTATGATATGTGTGTGTGTGTGTGTGCATTTAGTTATTCACTTTTTGCCAGATGTATTGTTGTGTGCCTTAAAGTTGTTTCTAATGTATGGTGACTCTAAGGTAAAACCCCTCATTTTTTTTTTCTGGTAAGATTTGTTTAGAGGTTTGCCGTTGCCTTCCTCTGAGGCTGGGAGAGTGTGACTTGACAGATGTCACCCAGTGAGTTTTCATGGTTGAGAAGGGACCCAAACTCTCATCTTCCAGAGTCCTAGTTCAACGCTCAAACCACTATGCCACACTGGCTCTCTGGAAGTATCACAATGCATTAATCTTGTATTAAACAAATCTTTGGCATTGTAGACTCACATGATCTTTTAATCGACGGTCAGCATTGTTGGATGCTGCAGACCTTTATTGTGACAAAAAGACTTTCATTGTGGCAAAAAGACCTTGTGTATTCTTTCAACATATGGGGAGAATGGGGTTTGAGCCAGGTAAAAATGGAGATTATAAAAGTAGAATCATGAAAGAATTCCTAAATCTTGTCTCAAGTATCTGATAAGTGCTGTAAAGCAATCTATGTGGAAGGTGGGGGACGGAAATGTGTCACAGAACTGAGTAACTGCAACATTTACAATAGAGGCTTGGGATATCAGCCCCCGCCAAAGCCCCAAGATTCCTGAGAAATAAAAGGGATAAACTGTTATTAGTTTCATTCCCAAACATATCCCTGGAACTGTTTTCTCTCTTTTCTTCAATAGTCTAGATAGGAGAAGGAGCTGTGAGAAACTCGGTGTCAGAGTCTGGGAATAAATAGTTAGATTTAACTGCTCATGTGCTGGTTACTTATCCCTTCCTCTCAAGGAGACTTAATTTTTTGGCTGAAGAAAGTAAAGTCAAGAAATAAGTAAAATTTTAAAAGCATGCACAGAGGCACTCAAAATATTTCTGATTGAGAATCGTCCACCCTTGTTGCGTAGGAATGTGGGGGGGAGCATTCGCCCAGGTGGCAATGTTTTTGGGGTGTTGCAGCCTGTAGCCATGCCCCCATAGACCCCTGGCCATGCCCCCACGCACCATGGCCACGCCCCCCACAGTGGCCATGCCCCCTCCTGCCCCCCTCCACACTCCAAGCTCCGCCACTGCTTGATTCACCAACCTATGTTTATAGCCACTTACTATCACACTTCAGTATCCTCTATTTGGAATTAACACTGTTCCTTATTGACTTTTTCTAATGCATATAAACAATCCACAGTGTTTGGGAGGTTTGGGAATAGTGTACATAGTGGGAGGGAGCAGAGGGAAGAGAGAAGACAGATGAAGATCTGTGACAAAATGTCACTGGACAGATTTTTCGATTCCATACCTTAGGAAGCTTTCTCCAGCCTGGCAGTTCCCACATGTCTAAAGGAGAGAACTGATGAGCACATATCAGAAGTAGAAGTAAACAGGAGACAGAGCCCCACATGCTGATTGATGGTCCCTTACTTTATTTATTTTTAAAAAGCCCCACACAGAGTTATCCTTCCTCATTGGTCCATGTCTTTGGAGAGTATATTATACAGCTCCTGAAATTTCTGTGTAAAATGCAGTCCCTGAGGAAGGCCAACTTTGATAGGGCCCAAAACACAAGTGACTATCAATCAGCATGTAGACTTCTGCCTCCTGTTTACTTCTACTTCAATTTCCAGATGTCTTGCACTATAAATCTCACAATTTCTTGCCATCTGTCAGATCATGGGATTTGTAGTCAAATGGAGTCAAATGGAGTTGGAAAGTATAAGGCTAGGGAAGGAAATTAGAAACTTTTGAAGAAACAAAGAACAACATGTCAACTGGAGAACAATGGTGGCAATCAAATGTGCTATTCTTTATACATTCCACAGTTTCATTACAAGCCAACAATTTAATCAATGATTATAAACAAAGTAATGGAACAAATTGAATGTCCACCCTCCCAATGTTTAACAGTGACAAAATAATTTCCACCTATATTCAACTGTGAATGACAATCTGAAACAGGAGCACAGATGATTAGGCCCTTTTCACCTTATCGTCTTCCGGCGCTGGGGTGTGGGGATCACGCGAGCAGCCTCTGGCAAGAGGTTCTCACGTCCGGGGTCCTTCGGCTCCGCACGAGCTGCCTGCTCGTGCGAGAGCCCCACCTCTTCCTTCTGCAGTGCAGCCTGGGACTTTCCCAGGCTGCGCTGGGGCAGGAAGCGTGACCAGTGCGGCTCCGGAGGCTCTGCATGCCAGGTAAGTGAGCGCGGGGCCTGGGAGCAATGCGTGATTGCGCACCATTTTCAGCTTCTAGCCGAAAATGAAAAGGTGCGCGATCAGTGCCTGCCAGCCCCTGGAGCATCACACGATTGTGAGTGCGTCATGCGGATCGCTCCTCACAATCCCGCGACGCTTCAGGCCTTCTTTCGCATAGAAAATGCTGTGCGAAAAGGGCCTAGGAATGAGTGAGAATTTTGTTTCATATTGACAACCACTGATAAAATTCTGCAAAGTACTTCATAGTCAAGATAGAACAACCCTGAGATTGTATAAAATTGGAATGTAGGAGAAACTGAGATTTGTCCATTCGTACCCAGAGCTTTGCATGCCTGACTCTTAAAAATCTGGTTAGAAATCCCCATAATTTCAAACTATGATTGTGCTGAATTAAGATGGTTATCTTTTTTTCAGAGGAGCTCCACATCTTTCACCCATATACAGGATGAAGATACAACATGGTCCTTTGAGTGTGAGAATAGCTTTATTTCTTTAATTTGATTGGTGTGAATGGGGGAGCGTTTTATTTTAGCTCAGTTTTGGTTGAATTTACCAACTTTCCAAATTTCTTTATATCTGGGACAGAAAAAAAACTCAGGGTTTGAGGGGGAAAAACCATAGCCACAGGAAAATGTAAAACTGACAGATTTTTCCATCCCTAGTGACGAACTGGTTAAAAACAAGGATAACATACTCTGTTGGGGTGCTGATGGGAAGAAGAATGATGGTAAGGTCCAGTGCAGGAGTTTGGCCATGTGTACTTTCAATAGGTCAAGGTACATTTTGTTTTCACATTGTAATGACCTATGGTTATAAGCAATTAAGACTTAAACTGAACAGAGTAGAATTGGAAGTTCTTTGGAAGTTACCTCTTTGGATCACATGTCCAGAAATCCCACAGCTAAAAAAAGTAACTGTTACAAGTTATGGGAAAAGTCTTCCTTTTGATGAATCGCCCTGAGCTGTGATGTCTTACATAGTTGGCGTGTGCCTAATTGTGTACTACCATAAAAACACTCCAGCCTTTGATCCTGTTTCCCTTATTCCACCCAGCAGAGGGCAGGGCAAGGATGTGTGTACACACAACTCCTTTGGGAAAGAAAGTTTACAAGTGGGGAATCAAATAAGGAAAAATATATTCAGAATGTTAAAATTCAGCCTACTTCCTAGTCTAGAGTTTCAAATGTGCCTATCTTCATTCTTTAGTACAGACTTTTACTTAGATCATTCTTTAGCGCTTTGTGCTTGGAGAACTGTGGTAAGAGAAATTAAGGGGCTTTTTTGTGTGGGGGGAGAAGGGTTCAGCTTAAGATGGATGTTATTTAAAACATGGAGAAAAGGTTATATGTCATCTTCTGAAAAAAGAAAGGTAGGAAGGAAGGAAGGAAGGAAGGAAGGAAGGAAGGAAGGAAGGAAGGAAACACATTCTTAAAGAAAGCCCATTGTGTTATCTGAAGAAAAAAGACTGTTGTTAAAATGTTGAAATACTACAGAAACAAGTGGAACTTGCAACAAAATGTTGCAGTATTTGTCACACCCATACCCCCCTCCCCAATTACTCTACTCAACAGACACTGAACTTTCTCTGGCTACTGAACATGCTAGGTCTTCTTTGGACTGTTTTATTTTGTTTGGTTCCTCTTGGCTTTTTTAAAATCCATGTTAAACATCACTTTGCAAATATCAGGGGTCCCCAGGCCATGCTGATGTCTTCCTTTTCTTTTTCAGAGGTCCCCTTTTGGCTCCATTTCTGTCAGCTTCCTTGCCTGAAAATGTCATTAGAAGAAATGATATATTGTGCTTCATAATGTATAAATTTTAAGGAATGGAGATAAAAGATATGTTAACCCTGTTGCAGCAAAAAGAAGAGTCTTCTGGAACTCTAAAGAGATGAATACGAATTATTTGGGATAAGCTTCTGCAGACTGCAACCCATGAAAACCTCTGATAACATGGGGTGGAATCCATAAAACTTCATGCTGAATAAAATAGATTAGTATTTGAAGCATTGCAAAACTATTTAGTTGATTTTTCATAATTAGGATACATGCCGAAAGGGTAAACATCCTGTTTCAGTACATAGATTTCCTCTTCTTGCCTCTAGCTCCATTTTGGAAATACATAATCAATATGTTGGCATCCAACAAGCCTTACTGAGTTTGTGCTGGCTTCATAGCAAATACAGTTGGTATACAGAAATATAGAAAATCCTGCCAGATGGTCCCTCCTCCAAGGGCTAGCTGAGTTTGCCCATTGCAGTAAAAGTGACAGAGAACCTTGTGGAGTCTTAGAGAATAAAACATTTATTAGGACACAAGCTTTTGTAGATTATAGTCCATCAAATGCAGGTATCCATAGTTGGAGGTGTAAATACACATCGTTGTGACAGAGACCTGTAAACAATGAGGGGAGTGGGAAATGAAATGCACAGAGTACATCGTGTTATCAGCCTCAGTCATTCACAAAACAGTTACTGCTGATAACACAAACGTCTAGGCATCAACATTTTAGGCTCGCGCTAAAGCAGCCATTCTTGAGCAAAGAAACTTCAAAGGGGGGACAGAATGAGAGACATGCTAAGTTGCAATCCATCAAGAGATTCCATTCTACCTCCTGCAACTTGGACTGAGATAAAGTTTTTAAAAATACACACACATCAAAGATTACACTAATTGGTTTATCCAATGCCAGAGCGTTTCTGTTTCCCAGAATAAAATAATATAGTCTCTGACCTGAGAGGAAAGAAGCCACAGAGTGAGAGAGCTCTGTACAATCTATTATTTATTTAAGTTGTCTTTAAGGATAAAATATTTGACTAGAATTGGGGCAATAAGAGGAATGTCTGCAAACCAGAAGGTAATATTGTTGTTGTGTGCTTTCAAGTTGTTGTCAAGTTATAGAGACCTGAAAGCGAACCTATCCCAGGGTTTTCTGGAGATGTCTGTGTGTGACATGCCCAAGGTCAGACAGTGGGGGCCTTTCCGCACTACACTGTTACAGTGCTATTATTCCACTTTCAATATCCTGTAGAATCCTGGGGTTTGCAGTTTAGGGAGGGGCCTTTAGAATTCTCAGCCAGAGAGCTCTTTTTAGCCCCAGTCAACTACAAACCCAAGAATTCCACAGGATCTTTAAAGAGGAATAATAGCACTATAACAGTGTAGTGTGGAAAGGCCCTGAGTTTCCATGGCTGAGCAGGAAATCAAACCCTGGCTTCCTGGGTGCAGTCTAATGTTCAGATCACTATACCACACTGGCTGCCTCCAGAAAGTATACACAGTGATAGATAGATAGATAGATAGATAGATAGGCAGACAGAGACAGACAGATAGACAGATAGATATCAGTTTATAACCCTACTGTTCAGTTCTAACACTTCTTTATTATATATGATTTCTAGATCTTCCACGATTCGTCACAAAATAAATTATTTGATAAAAAAACCAAATAATTCAGATTCAGAATTATTTCAACAATTTAAGATATGACGGTGACACCATACAACTAGCAGAAAACAACAAAGACTTGGAACGATTACTGGAGAAAGTCAAGACAGAAAGTGCAAAGGCAGGAGTATAGCTGAACATTAAGAAAACAAAAAATAATGACCACTTAAAAGCAGACAATGAAGACACTGAAATAGTTCAAGATTTTCCATACCTTGATTCAGTCATTAATCAGAATAGAGATTGTGATCAAGAAATCAGAAGAAGTCTAGGAGTTGGAAGGGCAGCTGTGAAGGAACTAGATGAGATCCAGAAGTGTAAAGATATATCACCGAATATTAAAGTTAGGATTGTCCTTGTTGTTATGTTTCCCATTTCTATGTATGGTTGTTAAAGCTGCATGATGAAGAATGCTGATAGGAAGAAAATCAACTCCTTTGAAATGCAGTACTGGAGAAGACTTCTACAGATACATTGGACTGCTAAAAAGATAAGCAAATGGGTCCTAGAGAAAATTAAGCCTGAACTCTCCCTAGAAGCCAAGATGATTAAACTGAGGCTGTTGTACTTTGGTCATATCATGAGATGACTCACTAGAAAAGAACAAAAATACTTGATAAGGGAGAAGGCAGCAGGAAAAGAGGAAGACCGCATTACAGATGGGCAAACTCAATCAAGGAAGACACATCCTGCATCTGGAAGACCTGAGCAGGTGGTTGATGACAGGGGGGTTTGGAAATCTCTCATCCATGGACTAACCATAAATCAAAACCAACTTAATGGTAGTTAACAACAACAACAACAACACGTACAAGGTAAGATCTATGGTTCATTTTGTGCAGCACTGTGTCTGAACAGATATCTTTTCCTACCCTTGACAGTCTTTTGCTTAGAGATGCCAGAGACAAAAACCCAGGCTTCAGATCAATGTAACGCTTACATGTAAACCAAGAAATATAATTCTTTCTCTTAAAAGATTTTTTTTTTACAGAATTGAGATTTTTAGGTATACCTCAAAGCCAGATGAGGGCCAGATGAGGCCTTCAACTGTTTTTTTCAAGACCAATTTCATCCCCCACCCCACTCCACCCCCACTAATTGCTGGGTGTAGCTATGGGGTGGCAAAATGATGGCAAAGTCACCCAACGGGAATTCTATGCCTCCAAACAAATTTTGCTTCATTCTCCAAATTTCTACCATCCCAAAAAGGGAGACGCTGGAAATGTTTCACACCTGGAACGCTTACATTCGCAGGGTTCCCATTCTCTTGGTCACTTTGCCTGCTCCTTCTCTGTGGATGCCTAAATTGTATTTCTAAATGATCACTTGAACAGTTACTGCAATGCTGGAAATTTGAGGCCTGACAGAAACTGACATTGGGGAGGGCATCATTCTTATTTTGAGGGGGACAATCCTCTCATTTTGCCCCCTCAAGTGCTTACACCGCTTCTCTCTGCAGAAGAAAGAGAAGTACACTCCTGGAAATGTGATTCTTCTTCAAAATATGGTGCATGCAAAGCTGTGGACGTCTGGTTTTGGTCAAAAATAAGGGTTTCCAAATAGCACTCTTGCTGCTGAAATTTGGGAATGTGTGGTAGTGGGAACTTAGGGTTGCAGTGGGTCCAAGGGGAGGGTTGGATTTCAGCTCCTGTAATCCCTGGACATCTTGGCTGAGGCTTCTAAGAGTTAAAACCTGAAACCTCCATAGTGGAATGAAGAGTGAGAAACACTGCCCCATAATATAGCTAAAATGTGGATGCATTTTCAAATTTTCTTTTCAAGGCAGAATGTGAAAATGCATTCACATGTTAGCATATGCACATTTATTGAGAAATAACCCCTTCTGAATTCAATTCTATTTTCATCCTGGTAAAAACCCAGAAACTTAAAAAATATCTAATAAGGCAAATCAAATGTCCTCTTGTATTTATCTTACTAAAAGTATATGTCCACAAGTGGGCATTTTCGTTGTTGTTTTTTAATAGCACTTAAGAAATTTAAGGCAAACTGAGCATGTGCAAACGCTAAAAGTGCAAGACTTGGTAGCCTTGTTTATACCAGTATAAGGTAAGCATATAAAATTCTTATTTTGATGTAGTTCTTTTTGTATACATTCTGTTTTCACAGACATATAAAGAGGGTTGGAGAATGACATCTATTAAGAAATTGTTCAGGGACGATTTCATGCATGAGTGTGTAATAATTTTTCTTTACGGTACAGATTGATTTGCTCACTTTCAAAGAGAATTACAACTCCTTTGATAATAAGAATAAAAGGTCACCTAGTTGTAAATTCTGACGCTCCAACATTTGTACCATCCTTTGGCTACACTAGTTGAATGGTTTCAGCACAGCCACTAGCAGTACTTGGACTGTGAGAGACATTAAAAGAAGAGCTGTGTTTTTCTTTTTCTCCCTTTCCACAAAAAGAACAGCAGCAACAACAAATGTCATAAAAGAGATATTATATTTATATCTTGCCTTTTTCCCAGACCAGGACTCAAGGTGGCTTTGTTGTTGTTGTGTGCTTTCAAGTTGTTTCTTATTTATGGCAATCCTAACGTCCTAAATATCCTAAAGTCACTGGATCCTGCTCTGTTTGGAAGCTAAGCAGGCTTAGGCCTGGCTAGTACTTGGATGAAAGACTGCCAAAGAGGATCAAGTGCTAGAGGAAGGAACTGGCAAAAAACCCTTCTGAGTATTCCTTAACAAAGAAAACCCTATGAAATTCGTGGGGTTGCCATAGGTTGACAGGTGACTTGAAGGCACGCACGCACGCATACCCACAGTAACCCTGTCATGGGATTTTTTTGGTAAGATTTGTTCAGAGGGCTTTGGCCTTTGTCATCGGTTGAGGCTGAGAGAATGTGACTTGCCCAAGGTCACCTAGTGGGTTTCCATGCCTGAGCAGAGATCTGAACCCTGGTCTCCAGAGTCATAATCCAATGCTCAAACAATTACATCTATGTGGCTTATGAAAGTTGACATATACAGCATATCTTCCTCTTCTGGCCTATTTTTTTTTCAGCTGCTTTTAAAATGTCCAGGTTTTTAATCTTCTCTTTCTACTTTCCCCTATTGTCCTCAGCATACCTTCATTGCTGCACACTGAATTCAAAGGGCAAAAGCAGTTTGTACTCCATTAACTCAGTGGGGGGGTGGGACAGGAGGGTAGGAGTCTTACCCTTCCGTGCGTGTGCGTGCACATGTGCAAGTGTGTAAGTGCCTTCAGGTCATCCATCAACTATGGCAACCCTGCAATTTCCACAGGGTTTACTTAGGCAGAGATGATTTGCCATTGCTTCCCTCTGAAACATAGCGGACAGTACCTGGCATTCTTTGCTGCTCTGCCATCCAAGTACTAATCAGAGCTGACCCCTCTTAGCTTCCAAGATTAGTCAGTCTCTCATTCCTTCAGGGTATTGGGGCTCAGGCAAAGGCAAACTGATGCAGCCTCTCCTAGCTTTTCTCTTCCTCCTCATTAATAATTTTTGCCATCTTGACCTCACTCTGATGTTGCTTGGCTCCATGTCTCCCTGCTTTCATCTGTGAAATGTTGGGAGGGTGTGATGCAGCTAAAAAACTCCTATCATAAAAATTTAAAAAATATAGTTAAACTATCAACAGAGATAAAAAGCAAGTAAAAGCATGACAGTTAAAATAAAATTAACAATGCCTTATGAAATTCCCTTCCCCCTGAGCAAAAAGTCCTCAAAGGCATGTGGAATCAAAAGGATCTTCACCTGCCTATGGAAGGATCACAGCAAAGGGGCCAGTCTAACCTCTCTAGGAGAGGAGTTCCACAGCCTGGGACCAGTCACCGAGAAGGCCCTCTCATGGACTTGTATGATGAAACAGACCAAAGTGCCGCACCAGAGGATCTCAAAAACACAGGCAGGTTCTTGTGGGACCATACAGTCTTATCAGATAACCCGGACCTTTGCTGTTTAGGGCTATGTTAGTCATGACCACCACTTCTTTCTGTGCACAGAAACAGACCAGCATCCAGTGGCACTCTTTCAAGAAGGGAGCTTTGTGCTTCCTATAGCAACCCTAGTTAACAATCTGGCTGCAGCTTATTTACTATACATGTACCTGTGCATACTCTGTTAAATGAATCACAGCAAAAACTTACATGAAAGTAACCTGGATTCTGTTCTTTTTAACAAAAAGGCTGGATTCTGCAACATGCACAAGCTTTGCGTATATTGGCTTGTTATTCTTCTGGCTAGTCATAAGGAGGGTAACAAACTAATCAGTAACTCCTGTTGACGCTTCCCCAGTTTCAAAGACATCAACCACACACTTCCAGGCCTATACAGTGGGCAGAGCTTGGAGGGTGTAGAGGAAGGGGCAGGAGGGGCAGGGCTACCGTGTGTGGGAGCATGACCTCGGTGCATGGGGGCTTGGCCTCAGGGCATGGCCGCGGTGCATGGGGGCGTGGCCAGGGCACATGGGGGCATGGCTACAAGCTGGGACATGCCAAAAAACATTGCCGCCCTGGGCAAAGCGCCCTCCTGCCCTCCCCCTCCCCCATTCCTACACAACTGGGCCTATACAGCAATATAAATATTGGATGAAAATCTGGCTTTAAAGAAAGAAAACTTGACATGTTTAGGATATTGAACTGTATTCTGAATTCCATTGTCCTACATTGGTGTGTGTATGTGTACACATGTATGTAAACTTTGCATGGAGTAACAAATACACGCCACTGCCTGGCCTGTGCTTCTTGCATCAGTGATCACATTGCTTCCTTTGAACCTTTTGCAACATTTATGTATTTCTAAGGAAATATATATAGTCTCTTTCTTGCAAAGATCTCGAATGTTATCTGGGTGACACGGAGTTGGTTTACATTCTGCATACTCATCTGACAGGTTTGTGCCTCAGCTGTGCAGAAAAAACAGTGCTCCCCAGTAATCACGTCCAAGATGGAAGATTCCCATGCTCTTGGCCTGGAGTTTCTGTGTTAAGCTGCAAGTTTGGGAAGCCAAGAAACGAGATAATGTGACTCTGACTAAGAGACCTGTGTGCACATTTGCGGCTGGGACACCAACACAGGATAAGAAGCCAGACTCTGATACATGAGCAAGCGCTGCTAAATGGTTATCTGACCTTCTTCAGCTGTTGTCTGAAATGGTTTGGCAGGCAGACCAACAAATTTTACAGGTCAGTCCTACTCATATCAACTTATCAGTAAGTGTTACTGAGCTCACTAGGACTTCCTCCCAGGTAAGGATTGCACCCTTAACTGTGGTTAGGAAAGTTTACTGAAATGCTTCATCCTATCACCCAGTAAATGCTCCTCCTGACCTTGTGATTGGTTTCTCTAAGTCCCTCCTTCTCCTATTGACCTCAGTCCTCCAAAACTTCCTCCTTCTCCCTTCCAAAATTCAAATGTTCTACCTTTTGAGGATGGCAGTTTGCATTCCCACCATAATCTTAAAAACTGTCCCAGCTGAGCAGCCGTGATGGCAGGAACGTAAAGCATCACAAAAAAGTGCCCCACACTTTTTTGAAAGGTTATAGACCAGAGCACTGTCAAAAAGTGGAAATTGTTGAAATGTGGAAAACGAGCCGACTCAGCTGTATACAGACTGAAAAAAAAGGGCACCAAACTGATTGAGGAAAAAAAGCAGGCCATGGTCGCTTTTCAACGATCTGTTCTTTCAGCCATTTTCAGTTACAACCAGAATGTGTGGCCAAAATGGACCATGTGTTCAATACGTGGATCCTGGTTGTAACTGAAATGGGTTGAAAGAGCAGATTGTCAAAAAGCAGGCTGTTGAAAGTGGGGGATGCCTGTACTGCTTATTGGGCCAGGTGTTATAATCTTTAGACTCTTCATACTGAGGCTGAGTTTTTAAAAGAAGAATATCAATCTGTATTCAGCTTTCCTCTGATTGGAAGAGCATGGGTAAAAGTTGTCTCTCTTCTACAGAAGCTCATGGAAATGGCTGAAGGAATATGAATACGAGATCTTGAACAGAAGCCCTGCTACATGGCTTCCCTCCAGCAAAGCTAGGTTGCTCACCACACAAGACTGTTGCTGTTCTTACGTGTATTCAAGCTGACTCCAACTTTTGGAGACCCTGCCATAAGGTTTTCTTGGAAGGGCTTATTCAGAAGAGAGTAGGTTTCCAAGGATGAATGGAATTTAAATCCTGGTCTCCTGGAGTTCAAATAACTACTTACTTGTCGGGAGGGCTTTGAGGGTTTTTCCTGCATGGCAGGGGGTTGGACTGGATGGCCCTTGTGGTCTCTTCCAACTCTACATTTCTATGATTCTATGATTCTAAATCCAAAACTCAGAACACTGTACCACACTGCCTCAAGTCCTTGAGATAACAGGGCTTTTTCTGTAGCAGCACTCTCATTTCTGGTGTGCCTTCAATACTTGTGGAAAAGGTCTAAATAAATTTTGGATTTTTAAATACTCTACGTAAACAATACAAATACTGAAATATATGTAGACAAAATAAATATTAAAATGCATGTAACTTGTGCGCTTCTTATTCTGTAGTACCAACGTAACTATGAAGACTTATGTCAAAGTGTTTATAAAAAGAAATTAAGATCTCTTTTTTTCCCCAGGCTAATCATCCTGATAGCCATTTCATACATTGGAGGTCCCTTGGCTTTGCCAAAAAGCCGGTATGACAGATTTCACTTGCCTGGCTGCCTCATACATCTATGTAACACACACTGATAAACTCAGAAAAAGGTTACTGCAGTATGCTGGATGTGGCAGGAAAAAAAACCCCTCAAAATAGTCTGGTGGTTTCGGTTGGGTCTAATAAGGCGATTTCCGCACTAGCTTGTTATAGCGTGATGATTCCACTTTCAACATCCTCTGGAATCCTGGGGTTTGCAGTTTCAGGAGGGGCCACCCGGCCCCTCCTGAAACTGCAAACCCCAGGATTCCAGAGGATGTTGAAAGTGGAATCATCGCGCCATAACAGGCCAGTGCGGAAACAGCCAAAGATACTGTCCAGCTATATGGATTTGGTTAGTAAATGTGTTTCTTGCATGGTTAGCGTTTTCAATCTGTACATAAAAAAAAATTATCCAAGAATGTGGATGCAGAAGGGCACTTCCCTTCTAGGGCTGTCAGACAGAAGAGGAGCGGGCTCCTGTACCTTAGATAGTGGTGTAGAAAAGGGGATTTCAGGTGTGGCTTTGTCATGCAAGCGGTTAACCAGCAACACTTCCTGAATTTCCCCCTTCTATGCAACCATCAAAAGTAGTACAAAAACCCCGCTCGGGTTTCCAGTCCGGCAATGCTGCCCGCAGCAGTCGGGTCACGCCGAAGCCTGTTTTCCTCTTATTTTGCAAAACAGTAAAGAATCCGACTTGGGGAGACAAGAAAGACAGAACGACTTCGTTGCAGCCTTTGTAATATCCGGAGTGGCGCTGTATGTCGGGGGAAGGGCGGCCAACGGGTGACCTCCCGGGAGGCCCGGCGACAGCAATGCGCAGCAATGCGCAGCTTCACTCGCCACCCCCTCCACACCCCACGCAACGCCCCCCCTCCGGCCCCCTTCCCGCGCTTCGAGTTGACCGACTCCGCCCAGAACGCTCCCCAGGCACCGCCCCCCTCCGCCATAGGCTCCGCCCCTTCCAGGCGCAAGCGGCCCATTGGTGCCCCCGGCGAGGGCCGAGAGGGGAAGGGGAAAGCTCCCGTTCTTTTTAAACAGAAGGTCACGTGGCGCAAGGAGGCCCGTCAGTCAAGGATTCCGCTGGCAAAGCTCCGGATTAAAGCAGGCCGTCTGTGAGCCGCGCGGCGGGCTTTGCGCCCCGGTGCTGCCTGTGGCGCGTTTGGTCCGAAGCGGATCTGCTCAGTCCGTTCATCAGTTATTTCCACCGCTTTCGCATCCGTGGCGCAATTAAGCCTCCAACTCCCCCCTTTTTCCTTGTTCGCTTTTCGGGGAAGAAACCTTGTGCAGTAGTGTGAACGGCCGCGGGCAACGCGTGCTTCTCTTCGCGCCTCCCCGCCTGGCTTTAAAGCCTTGCGCACGGCTCGGCCTGTGCGATCCTCCAGTCTAGCAGTCTAGCGATTTGCAGCGTTCCGGCGGGCTGGGTGGGGATTAATCGGCGTCCTGGATTCCACCCGCAGTCCCGAGCTGAGATCCGTAAGGAGAGACTCCGAAGGCCCTTGCGAGCCGCGCTTCCCAGTTCCCCGCGCGGAGGGATGGCCGAGGGGAGGAAGGGTCGAGGCGAGAGGGAGATCCACGCTCGCCGGGGAGGGGAAGCGGTGCTACGGCCACGCCATTCATAAAGAAAAGCCCTGCGGAGCGGGCCGCCGCCTTACTCCCCGCGGTCTGGAAGGGGGAAAGGCTCGCTCCGAGCAAGAGGAGAAATCCAGGAGAGGTTTGGGAACGCGGCTGGGCGTATGTAGGTCAGGCACACTCCTCTCTTACTCCTGCCCGCACTTCTGCAATGAAGGCAGTCTAGGAGAGCTTCAGAATCAATGGGCCTGTTGGTTTTTAGAGCCTTTCCGCACTACACTGTTATAGCGCTATCATTCCTTTTTCAACTTCCTGTGGAATTCTGGGGTTTGTAGTTTCCTGAGGCCAAAGACTTCTCCGGCCGAGAGTTCTAAATGTCCCTCCCGAAACTCCAAACCCCGGAATTCTAGAGGATGTTGAAAGTGGAATGATAGCGCTGTGACAGCGTAGGGCGGAAATGGCCTTAATCTGATGGACACGAACGCACATAACAAGAAAAGACTTCCCTTTGGTGGGAAGTGTCTTCGGACCAGAAGGAGCAAGGAAGTGGAGCGGAGTATCCACAGCGAAATCTGTGGCTGTTTCAGTGCGGCTCTGTAGGGCAGTACGCAGACTTGCTATAACCGAGAAAAAGGAATGGCTAAAAGTCCCGCCTTTCCCCTCTTCTCCACCGCCCCCGACACGCGCCCCAACATGCCACGTAAAGACGGGAGCTTTGCTGTTTTCGCTTATATTGTCCCCAGTGTCGGGATTTAACGCGGTTTACAGAACGTGAAAACCAGACCACATTTAAAATACCCCAATTGATCAAATGTAAAAATATATATATAAGTGATTGGTGGGGCAAACCAGGGCTGCTGGTGCCGCTGGGAGAAGCGATTCATTACTTTAAAGCGCAATTAAACCACGATGGATTTAGAAGCACCGAATCGTCGCTTAAACACAGGGACACGCTTTGTGGAAGGGAAGCGTTAACATGTGCGCTTCTGAGACTTTAGGAGTCTCCTGTTTGCGGGGAAGAAGCCCAGCGAGTTCTTGCAGCGGCGTTCGCCCTGACCCTCCGTCCTGGAAAGGCGCTGCGGGGATCGGATGGCAGGAGACGAGAGCGCGCTACTCTGGCCATTTCCGCGCTAGCCTGTTATAGCGCTGCGATTCCGCTTTCAACCTCCTATGGAACCCTGGGGTTTGCAGTTTCGGGAGGCGCCGTCTGGCGCCTCCCGAAACTGCAAACCCCAGGGTTCCATAGGAGGTTGAAAGCGGAATCGCAGCGCTATACGGTGCGGAAATGGCCTCTGTGTGCTGCCGGTGCCGCTGCTTCCCCTTTAAGCCTGGCGCCTCCGCCTCCCTCGCGGGCCAGGCTCCGCCTTTCCGAGCGTGACACGCCGAGCTGATGGCGAAGCCCCCTTTTTAATTGAGGCTGTCAGGCAGAGCCCGCGATCGCGCCAGAGAAGGAGGAGGTGGACGCGGCCGCCACCGCCGCCGCCGCCGGAGCACGGGGAGGAAGCGCAGCGGCGCCTGCAAGCCGAGCGAGGAACAGCAGCAACAGACGTCTCCCCCTCTCTCGCCTTTTTTTCCTCCCCCAGGGGAGGGGAAGCAGCCGCGCCAGGCGATTCTCCCCGCCTCCCCGCAAGTGGCAGGAAAGAAACCTCTCCGCGGCGGGCAGGAGCAGCGAGGGGCGAGCAGAATCGCGCTGATTTGGTGGAGCCCTGGGATCGCGAAAGCAACGCGGGCCTTTCGTGCCCCCCGCTCCCCGCGCCATCACCCGGATCGTCTTCGTTTTTCTTTTTTTTAAAGAAAAAAAAAACTCTGCTTCTCCGATTCTCGCCGGTGGTTTGGGGAAATAGAAGGTTGTGTCGGGCATATCCTATCCACCAGCCTCCCCCCCTCCCAGCTCCCTATTCCGCCCCGGGCGGCGACCCTGATTTGTTTTCCGCGCGCGACCCTCCTCCTCCTCCCCCGAGCCCCCCGCCTTTTTCTGCGATCCTCATGAAAAATCACATCTGGGGCAGCAGCAGCCCGCGGACTCCCATGGCTGCGGCGGTGCCGTGGAAGAGCGTGGAGTGGCTGCAGGAGGAGCTGGAGTCGAGCGGCGGCAGCTCGCTGCTGCTCCTCGACCGCCGCCCGCACGAGCTCTTCGAGTCCTCCCACATCGAGACCGCCATCAACTTGGCCATCCCGGGCCTGATGCTCCGCCGGCTCAAGAAGGGCAACCTGCCCATCCGCTCGATCATCCCCAACAACGAGGACAAGGAGCGCTTCATCAAGCGCTGCAAGGCGGACACCGTCCTGCTCTACGACGAGGCCACCGCCGAGTGGAGCCAGGACGGCGGCGCCCCCACCTCCGTCCTCGGCCTCCTCCTCCAGAAGCTGCGAGACGACGGCTGCAAGGCGTTCTACCTGAAAGGTAACGGGCCAGCGGGCGATCGGACCCTCTCCCCGGACCCTCCTCCGGCCTCAGTTCCCAGAAGGCGGGCTGCGCGCTCCCTTCCCCGAGCGGAGGAGCTGGCGCGGCTCCCGCCTAACGAGCGCCTTGCCTCCCCTCTGCCGGTCCCTCCTCGTTCCCTGCCCGCGTTTCCCTCCCTGGCCGGGCTCCTCCACCATGGGGCAGACCGGATCTCCCAGGCCATTTCCGCACTAGCCTGTTACAGCGCTATTATTCCACTTTCAACATTCTGTGGAATCCTGGGGTTTGCCTCTGGCCCCTCCCGAAACTGCAAACCCCAGGATTCCATAGGAGGTTGAAAGTGGCATAATATTATATTTGTGTATTTGTCTCTGTAATAGTGTCTGACCTGAAAGATGTGTATAATGTTGTCCCCCTAGAGAAGGGAGCACTTTACAATCAGCCTCTTATTTTCTCTTTTAATAGTGTAATTAAATGTAATAAATAAAAAAAGAAAGAAAGTGGAATAATAGCGCTATAACAGTAGGGCTAGTGCGGAAATAGCCCCAATCTTGGCTCTTCCCTTTCCCCCGCTTCCTGGAGATTTCGAGATAAGGGGGCGGAGGGGGAGTTGCTCACCTTAAAACACATCAATGGAAGAAGGAGACTTCTAAAGATTTCTAGCTAAAACCTTTAAGAAATGAGAAGGGCTTTCCAAGCAGGGTTTATTTTTATTGCCAATGCTGCAAGAACTGGCTCTGTTGTGGGGGGAGTTCTGATTTCGGTGTCTCCGGGTCTTTTTTCCCCCCTTTAATTTTGTTATGTTCTTGCAAAATGGTTCCATGTGTGGAGGGCAGGGAGAAATTTGGCCGCGGAGCCCTGGATCTCTCTGGTTGCATTTCCTCCCACTCCGCCCCGGCAGAAGTGAGGAATTCCCCCCTCCCCTCACTCCGGATTGAGCTCCGGCGCGGGGCGGGGAGGAATTATGATTCCCTCGCTCTTCTCTTTTTCCAGAAAGAGAAGGTCTGTTCCTGAAAGATTCTTTCTTTGAATGGGAGGCGACGAAAGGGTGGGATGGCAGGGCAGGAATACAACCAGGTACCCCCTCCTTGTGTCCCTCTTCATTCTGAAACCTGGCTTGTGAGCTTCCTGCCCCTCCACTCTTTCTAGCTGACCACTAACTTCCCTCTCTCTCTTTTAAAAGGCGATCTTGTCGAGCCTTTCCCCTTCTGCAGTGGGCACTCTTCCCTCCTGCCTAGTCGATCTTTCATTTTTTAAAGATTTGTTAAATTCTTAAAATACACATATATTTTAACAGTGATGATCATAACATGCTCTGCAGTTTGCAGTATACAGAGGACAGATTTGGTCAGAATTGCTAATGGCAGTGTGAACCACATTTAGGGGTGACTCTTAACTTTTTTGTGTAGTGGCCGCACTTGCCCCACAATACTGCTTTCACCCCCATCCAGTGGCTGCTCTGTAATCTGTCTAGGGGTGTACTGTTTCAATGCAGTTTGTGGTTCCTTACCTTTTGGAAGAAAGCCTAGTTGGATCAGTAAAGGAATCACTTCTCTGTTGATACTAGTTTGAGGAACCTTTATGGTGCCTCCCGGTGTGTGTGTGTGATGGCTGGACCTGTGGATCTGTTTACTTTTTGGCCTTGTGTTGAGTTAAGAGGACCTCTCTGGCCCATTCTGGCTCTGCCCTCTTATGCCTTTCCATCTCTGCATAAATACCTTAATTCATTATAACTTCCCATTCAGTTTTCCTAAAGCAATCCTTCCCGCTTTCAGAAGGCACTGCAGAACATTGCTCTGAACTGCCTCGCTTTTTTCTCAGCACACCTCTGTGGTTGGTCACTGGGCGGCAGAATTGAGGCAGAAATAGCAGGCAAGACCAAGTCAAAACTGCTAATTTAAACAAAGTGTGTGTATTAAAAATATAAAATGAGGGGAGGGAGAGGAAGTATTGGGCAATATGTGGGGTGTATGAGAAGGCTGAAACTAATTTTAGGGGTTCTGGGCTACCCTTTCCTATGAATTTTTTGGGGGGGGGTTGAATTTACACAACCATGTTAGTTACTTCAGCCTTTCTTGATGACTCAGGACAGTATCCTTCCTCTTCCACTCTCAGTATTTGAAGTACTTCTCATGAATTTTTGCAGTGTTCTGTGACCTTAATTCTGTCCTTGGGGCACTTTTCTTCTTTCCTGATTGTCTACTAAACCCCTTAAACTTGCATGTTAGCAGAGAAAGGAAGAGTTAAACTGGATTTCTCTCCCTTCTCTTTTTTTGGGGGGGGGCCTCAGTGGGAAATGTTTCCAATTAAAATTCCAAAATGGCTTCTCCATATTGTCTTTCTCTTTCAGGAGAGGAAAAGGGAACCTTCTCCTTCATGTCAAGGACTGTACATTCTGTTCATTGACTTTACCCAAATAGGCACCAGTCCCCTTGAATTTCCAGAAGGCATTGTTTATCAGATTGCCACAATTATGACTAAATGCCTGTTAATGTCTCTCCTTTAATGGTCAGTTGGAAAAGGGAGACCCAAGATAAAATATCAACAGGCAGAATTCAGCTCTGACTTATCTTTGTGCATCAAGGAACCCTGAATTTACTTAACATGCAGGAAGTTTCTCAACTTGTGGTCTGAGTAGCTACTGTTTTGTTTTTATTTTTTTTACTATGTGATGTCGCAACTGATTCAGTACAGTGCTCATGTATTCCCCTTTTTAAAAAGGAAACTTCCGCTGTTGTCTGTTCTCTCCTCCCTTTCCACAGCATACCTTTCCCACATGTTGAGCAATATCTTTGAGTAGCTCAGATAAATAATCATTTCTGTTTATCTACAAGTAACTGTGAGATATTCAGTTATAAAGAGGTGTGTGGTTAGTAATTCACTGAAAAGTGAACCAGAGTGTTCTTGTGCTCGTGGTCCTGTGAGAAGTTACCTCTTCTCAGTGGGACTGCTGTGCTTTTAGCAGTTATCTACAGGTAATCGTTCATCAGGTGGAGCTTTTCATAACTCTGCATATTCATAACAGTTCATATCCAGAAAGCTGCAGTTGCTGCCTTTATGCTTGTCATGAAGCTGCTAAAAGGCATTGGAGCCTTTCTAGGAGGGAAAATAGCCATTGTTCTATGAGTTTTTTGAGATCTTATTTTGCCTTCTGTTTCTTTTTCTTCCTGCAAATCTGATATAGATGACATGTGCTAAACTAGTGTTTATGTTGTTGTTGTGTGCGCCTGCAAGTCATTTCTGACTTCTGGCAACCCTAATGTGAGCCTGTCACAGGGTTTTCAGGGGCACAGTTTGTTTGATGTGCTCAAGATCTCCAGTGTTGTAGTCCAATGCTCAAAACACTACATTATGTTGGCTCTCTTATGTATTCCTTGTTAAACAGATAGTGATCTTCTTACTTTGGAGCATACTAGGCTTAATGCATACTGCTTCAGACTACAGGTGGAGGAGCTTGTGCGGTGGAATACTTTTTGTGCCAAAAAAAAGAAAACAAACAAAACCTCCATGTAATAAAATTGAGGAGGAAGAGGTGGTGATGGTAGTGGTGGTGGTGAAGCTCTAGTTTATATTCTTCCTGACACCATTTTCTATATATTGGGGTTGTTTTTTAAAAGAGGAGTACAGTATTTATTTCTGTTAGCCTCTGTTTGCTATCTTCTGAAACAAAATTTCAAAATATCTGTTAGGTATCAGATATCAGAAAATCATGTGCAAACTTTCGAGATCTCCAGAACCCTTCATTATGCTAGATGTTAAATAAAGTGGGATGGGTGAAGAAAGAGTCTGTCTGGTCTTGAAGCCGTGGAGCTGGCATTCTGTCACTGTCATAAGAATGATGAGAAAGGAGGTAGCAGACATTCAAATTCAGCTCCCTGAAGTGTTAGGTAGATTTCATAATCTGTACCTAGAGCTTCTGGGATGAACCTGGAACTTCAAACACCCAGCGGCTGCCCCTCTCCATTTTTAGAAAATATAAAATCCAGCTATTAGATCTCTGTCAGTCCTTGCTATACTCACGCACAGGTTTACTACTACAGAAGGAACTAGTTTCAGGTGGCAAGTGAAGGCAGGAGAATCCACCAGCACAGATTAGTAAAACTGCTGAAATTAATATATTATCTAAGGGTAAACTGCTGCATACACTTAAAGTTTTTACTTCATTGGTGCTACCTGTCCCTGGCTCTGTGTGTTAACAGCTGTTTGATCTGCAAAAACTAGGAAATGATAGTGCTCATCTTCAGGCTGAAAAAACTTTCATTTGCCGATTCCTGGATTTTAAATTGCTATCTCAAGATACAGGAACAGGCCAGGCTTGTTTGGGATGAGTTGTTACCTGTAATAACTACTACTGAAAGGGGGGTTGAAAAAATCAGGTAACACTCACATGACAGACTTCTGCAGGAATCAATCCCGTGGAATTTAAAGGGGCTTACTCCTGAGTAGCCATGCGTATGATCTCATTCTTATACCCTTATTCTGAGAGTTTGATCATTTTAACCGCAAATCCGAAAATCATGCTGGCTGGCAGAAAGTTGCCTAAAATCTCAGGCAGCGTGACTGTTGATTGTGCTGGCAGGTGGGATTCTAGGAGTTTGGGTCCAAACAAGTAACTGCACAGTATATTCTTCTAGGAGCAGTTGCCATTATTAACTGTGAGCTACCACTTGGACTCTAAATCAAACTCTATATTAAAAATAAAGAATTCAGAGAAGTTGACTATTCAGCACCTTGTTGCTAAAGAGGAAAGAAATGCAAAAAAGATTGAAACGTCCCCCAATAATAAATCTGTATTTGGATGTCTGTAACTTTTAAGCTGCAGTGACATTAAAATGCATTGTCTTTTCACTTCCACAGGTGGATTCAACAAATTCCAGACAGAATACTCAGAGCATTGTGAAACCAATCTTGACACTTCTTCTCCTACCAACTCTCCTCCTGCCTCTGTCCTTGGTCTGGGAGGACTGAGGATCAGCTCAGATTGCTCCGATGGGGAGTCTGACCGGGAGCCTAGCAGTGCCACAGAGTCAGACGGGAGCCCAATCCCAAACAACCAACCAGCCTTTCCTGTCCAGATTCTTCCCTATTTGTATCTGGGTTGTGCCAAAGATTCCACCAACTTGGATGTCTTGGGCAAATATGGCATCAAGTACATCCTGAATGTTACTCCCAACCTTCCCAACATGTTTGAGCACGACGGAGAATTCAAGTACAAACAGATTCCCATCTCGGATCACTGGAGTCAGAATCTCTCTCAATTCTTTCCTGAGGCCATTGCTTTCATTGGTAGGTGTTGGATATCCTGTTCTTCATAGAACAGCCCCTTCAGCAATTGGTAGTTTTCCATAAGTAGTCCAGCAGTTTCAATAACTGCTCATTATTATTGACATACAGTAGATTAATCTACCCAACTCTACGCCTTCTAATTTCAGTGTCTGGCAAATGTGCCAGTGATGGGCACCTAAAACAGTTTGGCTACAAGCTTTGTGCCATTTAAAGCCAAAGGGCTTTACTCCAGATAACTGTAGTGGGACAGAGATTACATGTGGTGGTATAGTTTTGAAGAGGATGTATTTTATTGTTTGCTGTTTGTTTTGTTCCAAAGTCTCAGTGCTGTGCATTTAGTAATAATCCCCTCTTGTGAGTATTTGCAGTTGAAAATATTACATCTGAAAGCCTTTAGATTTGATTCATGAGAACCAAGATTTGTTGGCATTAAATGGTCTCTTTGTATTTACTGTGTGTCACAGCTTCATATTCTTAGCTGTTCATGAGCACTTGGCAGCTATAAAATGAGAGTCAGATAGCTGATGGAAGGGGTTGACCTATCCAAAAGACAGTTTGTCTTTGGGGAAGTTAGTAGAGCTCTTGCCTCCAAAGTGTTTACTTCCAGAGAACCCTCTCAGCTTTGTTGCCCTCTGTGAGCATTAGCTATAGAAATGCAGAGGTTTCTGGGGGCATAATCTCTGGACCAGATGTCTTTAATGTGGGACGCTGCCTTGGGCCTCAGTTTCACCCTGAGCCGAGTGTCAGCATGTCATCAGAGGCTCCCAGTACTTTTCCTTTTCTTGTGAATAGTAGGGGAAGGCTGCTGGGCAAACTATCTTCCCTGTCATTTCTGCCCTTGGAACCTGGAAAAGTTACTTTTCCTTGGATTACAGCTTCTGGAATCCCCAAGACAGCAAGCTTGGGGGCTAATTTGGAAGCCTCTGAGAATAAGGGAAATTTGGGCTGTGTGCTTATTGCTTGATAGCTGAAAGTGGAATTGAGTGTGAGCTGATAGGAAAGACATCCTCTCTGTGATGATTAACTAATACATTCAAGTAATACTCTCAAGTTTATTTCCTGATGCTTGAAGTCATCAAGTGATGGATATCCCTGTGTGAACCAGCTAGCACCAAAAATGTCGTATTAGGGGCTGATTATTGCTGTTTGTAAAGAAGACCCATATGCTAAATATCTAAACGGGTTAAAACTTGATTTATTTGAAATTAGGTGCTATAACCAAAAAGGTGTTTGCTAGAGTGAGGGACCTAGTACTGAGTTTGGGAAAGCAGGCAGACACAAAGATGAACCTCAGGTGACTTCAAAGATGACTTCAGACAAGGTTGTATGAGAGAAGGCACCATAACTTGGAGTTGTGCCTGCAACTATTGTGTTCAAATGGAAACTTTCTAGGATCATTTTCCCTGTCCAGATTTGCTTTTGTGGTATAGGTATATACATGACTGCTGCATTTATGTGACCATGTCGTGTATGTGACAGCTGATAATGTAGTCCAGCATAGCAGTCACAAATCTGTTTTACTGTGGTAATAAAGAGAGTGGACCAGCACTGAGCACACAGTAAAGCTTGGATATCCTAAAGCTGCTAATGTTGCTTGCTTACTCTTTTCCTTATGCTTTTCTGAAAGTGTAACTCCTTTGCTTACATTTTTTCAGCTGTAAAGTGATTTATTCTGAGGAAAATTACAACTTAGATCTAAGGGTATGTGAACAGTTTTTAAAGGACAACAATTCTTTAAAATGTCTTTATATGTATGTATAGATGCATATATACATACACACACATCAGTTTTTTGATTGAAGCTGTGCAGGTGTAATGTGGTATTTAGGTAGTGATTTAGTAAAAAGCTTCCTTTCTGTCAAAACCACACACTGTGTTTTTTGTTTTTTAAATAACAGAAAACTGTTACCTCACTCATTTACTATGCATCAAAAAAACAAAACAAAACTGGACAGCAGGATATTTTGGAGAAATATTTTTGCTTGAGAAATGACAATACTAAACCATCCTTGTCACATGGTAGTGCTTAGTGACTTGCACAGCGATGAGACCTAAAAGGTCAACCTGTCTATTCTTTATTTCCCTGTTAGTATCAGCTATCTAGCTTATGATCTGTCATCGTCTACTCTCTAGCTAACATGTTTAGGCTGTAAACTTCTCCAGGCTTAAGCATGTGTACTCTGAAGTAAATCCTATTGAAATTAATGGAATGTAGCTCTGCGTCAGTGTGCTTTTAGAATTTTGGCCTTTGTTATGGGACATTGTGGTACAGATCATAACAACACAATCCTATACATATTTACTTGGAAGGAAGTACTCTGGAATTAATCCCAGAGAAATGTGTAGACTGTCTTTGATGGGACTACTGAATCAAGTTGATGTGTTTAGGATTGGAATCTTCCTTCTCCACTGCTAGTTGTGTGTGGATGGCGTATTAACAAACTTCAGTCACCAATGCAGTTTTTAGCCTACAAAACTTAGCTTCTGCCAGTAAGCAAGAGCCTGTCTTGCTTGCATGTTAGGTACTTGAAGGTAATTATTAATCATACTTGATGCCTGAAATTTTGTTTTTATATTTCCTTTAAAAATCACTTAGGGCAAATGAAAGTTCATGAGCACCCAACTGAAGCTGGTTTACTGTTCAGAAAACTCAGAGGTCTCCAAGTGATATTTTGCCAGTACTGTCAGATTTAACTAGTTGTGGCTAGCTATCTGAGTGTTTTTTGAGGACACAACTCAACTCACTCTTGTCTTATCTGAAACATTAAGATGATTCAGGAAATTTCAGAGGCAGAAGTACAATTCTGATTACTCATGCAAGATAATTACTGTTTCTTCCTCCTTTATGCTTTGGATAATTGCTTGTATCATCTTCATAAGACAAGATTGAATGGACTGACACTTGTTAACTCTCTTGACAGTGCAGCACTAACTGCCACTGCCTATGCAATTTCTTCTAATGTGTTTATAAAGGAAAAAATGCACTTGTTTCAGTAATACATAGAAATATTGTAGGATTTGAGCTAACCTGATAAATACAGGTGTTCATTTAGCTTTGACTGTTTAAGGAAAGATGGTTCTTCTTTTGGTCTGGAGTGCTAAACCTTTCTCTTTTTCTCCCTATTTCAGATGAGGCCCGTTCGAAGAAGTGTGGGATTCTTGTTCACTGTCTCGCTGGCATCAGCAGGTCAGTGACTGTAACTGTTGCCTATTTAATGCAGAAGCTCAACTTGTCTCTGAATGATGCCTATGACTTTGTAAAAAGGAAAAAGTCCAATATCTCTCCAAACTTTAACTTCATGGGCCAACTGCTGGACTTTGAAAGAACTTTGGGACTCAACAGCCCATGTGACAACCGCTCACCCGGTGAACAGCTCTATTTCACCACTCCAACCAATCACAACTTGTTTCAGCTGAACACCTTGGAATCCACATGAAGGAGATATTCTTTGGGCAACCCCAAGTCTTGAATAGCTTCTCTTGAGCATTTCAAATTCCTTTGTGGGGAAAAAAAAGTCTTTCCAGTCACTCTTGAAAGAACTGGTTTCTCCAAGCAAAGCTGTCTGATTGCTGCTTTACTGAAAAGGCTTACGCCATTTATTAGTATTCTGATGCTAATCAAAATGGGTTCAGAGGAGTTACCTTATCAGAGTTATTTAAGGTGGGGGATAGCCTGGCATTATGATTACTGGCATTATGATTACTGTTACTGGCAATAACTGCTTTCCTATGTGTGTAGAGACTGATGTAATGCGCACACAACACACACACACACACACACACAGTGTGTGTATACACATATACACACATGTACTACACGCACACGTTTTAAAAAAACAACTTTTGTGTGTTAGCTTGGTGTGGAAAGCAAAAGGAGACTTATGCACTTGGCAACCTTGACCAATAAGTGTTGGCCTAAGACTGTTGTTTTAAAACTGAGTTTACTTTTTTTTTAAAAAAAGAGGTAAATCTTTACTCTTTTTTGAGTTCAAACTCTTTTTAAATATGTATGTTCCTGACTGTTTGTACAGACAAGGTTGCAAAACCAGTATTTTATTCTGTTCTTGTTCGATTTCATGTTTTTTAGATAAGAGAGAAAGAAAAAAAAATCAAAATGTTTCTATTGACCAAATGCATTTTGCACACATTGTAAAGCCTTGATATATTTCTGGCATGTTACTGGGTACGTAGGTGGGGAGGGGAAAGAGAAAGAGACAGAAAGAAATCTGTTGCTAGTGCTTGTTAGCAACTGGTGGAAGTTTTCCTGACATAGGCAGGCCAGTTGGTGATAATACCCCTCTCCACCTTGCCCACCTTCACAATCTTTTGTGCACTGAATCAGCCAAGGTGACTAAGCGCCAATGTGCTTTTTTTAAAAAAAAAAAGAAAGAAAAACACCGCCTTTGCCAAAAAAAAACCCAACCCTACTCCCATACCCTTACCTTCACCAGTTACCACTCTCTTTGGTGTTACTTGAGATGGCATCTCACATCACCTTCATCCAGAGCTGGTAGAAGCATGTTTCAAGGCTCTTGGTTGCTCTGTGCAGCCTTTTATGACTGTTAACATCACCCAGCTGGCCTGAAATCATTCCAGCTTCCAAAGCAATGAAAATATTTTTCAGTGATGTTGTCATTTATCTTGCACAGTTGTTTCTTGTGTGTGCGTGTGTATTAGAGGACGGAGCAGCAGGGAAGGATAAGAAAAGCTAAAACAATACTGCTGTTTTAAAATCCTTAAGTGGAGACTTTGAAAATGTGTAACCAGAGGACAACATGGATATGAACCACAAGAAGGGCATGGAATTTATTCTATTTAGCAAAGGTGAGGGGAAACTGCTGAATTTCTGAGGCCATTGGAGTTTTTTTCTTGAACTTCTTTTTCTAAGTAACTTCTTTGCTGTGCCTTCTACAACAAGAAGACTTGTTTATATTTCTCATTGATGTATAATACTGGAAGAGGGAGAAGTGGTGCTTAATTTTGTGGGGGGTTTTTTGGAGAGAAGAGCAGAATGGACATGGAAAAAAATTACTGGCTGCAGTGTAGTCCTGTCTCTCTCTTTCTATTTTCACTTTCAAAGTTAACTTCTAAAAAGCCACGGAGCCCCCCCAGACAAATATTCAGTTTTTATATTCCCCAACTCCAATAAATAAATCTCCATGTGGAAGAATGTTTAATGCTGTCACATCATGAAACTGGTGTGTGTGCGTGCGTGCGTGTATTTTTGAAAAAAAGAAATATTACCAGAATATTGGAATGATTTCTTTTTTGTTGTTATTGCTGTTGATTTGTTTATTTTTTTTGTTCATTTTTAAAATGTAACAATGTTGGGGTTGTTTGGGTCATCAGGGCAGGAAAAAGTGGAGCACTATGCGTGGATAAGCAAGCAAATGAGGAATCTCCTAACTGCATCTTACCTCAAGGAGAGTTTTTCTTTTTTTAATTTTCAGGGATTTAGTGCATCTGTATCTTAAGCTGGTTTGTATAAAGGCTTCCTGTGCCAATGGTGATCGTCTTAAAGATGCATCCTCTTCGTACAAATGAGACTTTGTTAGTGAGGAACAACTTTTGCTTTCTGTGTTTATGAAGGAAAAACGAGTGACCCTGTATATCCTGAACCCAAGGTTGGGACTTTGTTTATATTGCAAATAAAAATTATTTTTTCTTTAAAAAAACATGTTTGTGGTTGTTTTTTTTAAAAAAACTGCCTTGTTTTGCCAGATAGGCTTCCTGATTTTTTTAAAAAGAAATATTATTCGCTTTGCCTTTACCATGCTACTCTGACCACAGCCT
This sequence comes from Iguana delicatissima, assembly GCA_948472985.1. Taxonomy (NCBI): domain Eukaryota; kingdom Metazoa; phylum Chordata; class Lepidosauria; order Squamata; family Iguanidae; genus Iguana; species Iguana delicatissima. The sequence goes on along the minus strand of CAOKZL010001932.1, from coordinate 617,017 downwards.
GTGTTTGCTAGTCAGTGTTTGTGTGGTATTTGGTTACACACATAGTTTAATTTTGTGAAAGTCCTGTGGTATAAACTCCATGAGGAAAGGATCTGAATTAGGCTGAAGCATAAAGAACTTTCTGAAAGACTGGCCCTCATCTCACTAGCTGAAACATATTCCCTGGCAGAGTATGTGTGTGCTACAAGCTTCTGTTTGTTGAGATCTTGCCAGCTTCTTTAATGGCGGACACGGATGGGCTGTATCTGTTTAAAGCAGTTGGGAGCCTTGGCTGTAAGAAGGGTTCAGTCTTTAAAAATTGCAACGCAAGTCAATAGGATCTTTATAGGTGGCTAGCACCTTTGCTAATCCGGCCTTCCCAGTGCTTGATCCCTAGCGATGTGCTAAGCTCCTGACAGAAATCATCGTTTGGGAAAGTGACAGGTGCTCATGAACCACGACAGGGTCATGACTCTTGCCGCTTCATTTGGCAGAGTGAGTAGTATTTTGAATGTCACCTGAAATCACATGTTGGGGTGAGAGGGAAAAACACACGTTCATGTCAAGCTTGCGGCTTTACCTTCTCCACCTGGCCTTAATGTGCCAATTCCTGTCAGAAATGGTATAAACAAGAAACAGCTCCTACTTCACATGGTAATTTACTGGTGAACTTGACAATATGATGGCCATCTTGTCTCCTGTTGGCAGTAAAACTGAACTGATTTTCTTCAGGAAAGGAAAGGTGGCTATTTTCGTTTTCAAGAGTCATCTCTGTTTGGTTTCTGGCTGTCACCCTGCAGTCTTTCAGGTGCAGAGAGTTGTGGCAAAAAAAGATAACAATGTGCATTAAGGGAGCCTCAGGAGGCAGGCTGGATTCCAAAAGATGTTGAAATATCTCTTTTAAGCCTACAGTAATTGTGATCGACTGTGAACAAAAGCAACCAGGAAAACAGAATTCCTCTTCAAGCCTTAGATACTTCTTGGTTCCTCGTTGTATGCAAGTATAGAGACTCTTGACCTCAAGCTGTGCTGTCAGGATGAAGACATTTAGAAGTTCCCTTCAATCACATCCTATACCTTCAGCAAATAAAAGAACAGATTATTAAGGAACTCGAATCCTAGCTGTCCCTGCATCTTTCTGAATGATTTCGGCGAAAGTTCTCTGTGTGAGAGGCTCAGACTCAGCCCCATCGGTTGGTAATAGCAGAGATGGCCGTTAGTGTGCCCTATCTATAAATAACAAAGCCTATGTAGGAGCACCCTGGCCAACTTCACCAGAGATAACTGGAATCTTCTGTGACTGCTTACATGCACATGGATGACTCAGAGAGTATCTTTTTCAGGAAACACAAAGCGATCAGCACGTGTATGGCCATCACGGCTCTTAAACTTACTGTGGTACACACCAACACAGTGAAGACAAGCCAGATCATGAGGAAGCTGGTGGTACAGCTCTCGGCTACTCTGGGGCCCTTTCCGCACCTTACCTTTTTTCAGCACTGGGGTGCGGAGATTGCGCAAGCAGCCTCCAGCGAGAGGCTCTCGCGTCCCCGCTGCTTCAGCTCCGCACAAGCTGCCTACTCCCAAGCAGCTAGCGCAAGAGCCCTGCCTCTTCCTTCTGCAGCGCAGCCTGGGAGTTTCCCAGGCTGCACTGGGGCAGGAAGCATGACCGCCGCGGTTCCGGAGGCTCCGCACGCACGGCAAGTGCGTGTGGGGCCCTGGAGCAATGCGCGATCGCGCACCATTTTTGGCTGAAAGCCAAAAATGAAAAAGTGCATGAGCGGCGCCTGCCAGGCCTCGGAGCATCATGTGATTGTGAGTGTGTTGTGTGGATGGCTTCTCACAATCGCATGATGCTCCAGACGCACTTTCGCATGGCAAATGCTGTACGAAAAGGGCCTGGATCTCAGTTGTTTGCAGAAGTACAGTGATGAACATTTTGCCAAGAGGCCAGTTGTATCTGGGCCTTCCTAGTAACAGCCATCCTAGCAGGCTGCAAAGGGGCAGAACTGGGGTACAGCACTCCCTATGATGAGCCATCTTTACTCTTTGGTCCTCCCTCAGCTGTGACCTAGAGGCAGCCACCCCAGTAGGCTAGCGAAACTGTTTCCATCCCAGCTGGTTATTCTAAAAACCGCACTGGTGCTTGAGATTGCCTTTTCCCTCTTCCCTCTTCATTACTTTTCTCATGGTTGGTGCCTTTTAGATTCAGTAGGGAGCCTTTTTAGCTATAGAAGAGGGTAAAAACACTAAAAAATGGTCACACCTGTGTCTGGACATAACAGAACTGTCCCTGCTTCTTTTATGGTTCTTTGTGTACTACAACAAGTTTTAAAGTGCTAACCAAATTCCAAGTCAGGGTGGAAATTGTGTGGCCCTGTAATCTCCAGCATTCCTTGGCATTACTTATGCAGGTTAGGCCTGCTGGGAGCGACAACCCAACCACATCTGGGGGGCTGCACAATCCATACTTTTGTTCAAAATAGTCACTCATGTACCTAACTCTATGGCTGCATGGAAAGCTGTTGGAAAGGAGAGCTGTTCATTAATCAACAAGAAGATGGAGAGGAAAAGAGAAGTTTTGTTGCATTTTTTTTTAATGCAAGAAAACGTACTTGCTTTAATTAAAAAAAAAAGCCTCATCTGAAAAGAAAGATGAGTGCTGCTTGTTATGATGCCCAATCAGGAGCTCTTTGAAACAGAAAGGATTTCATGCAGAATTTAACATGACTTTGGACAGCTGGATTGCAACTGATTACCCTGTTGTTGTGTGCCTTCAAGTTGTTTCCAACTCATGGCGACCCTAAAGTGAACCTATCACAGCATTTTCTGGGGCTGAGAATATGTGATGCACCCAAGGTCACCCAGCAGGTTTCCATGGCCAAGAGAGCAATCAAACCCTGATCTCCAACTCAAACCACTATACCACGCTGGCTCTCTGAGTGGTATACATTTGCCGTCTGCTCTTTTGCTGACCTTGGAGCAAGTTGTTTGTTTGACTGATACCCTGCCTTTTCTGAAAGCAAAACAGATAAGAATAAATATGGAACTTTCTCAGAAGATAATGCATCACTTACAATCTAACACTAAATTCCTGGATCAGCAGGAAATAACCCTATACTGCAGCGACAATAGTAATAGTTGTAATCCTTGTCCTCACCGTCCCAGTTAAATCAATTCAACAAAACAAGATTTCTTAAACCAAATGCAAACTGATAAAGAAAGATGTTTTGGACTTGTAGGATAGCAAAGAAATTTTGGAAGGGAATACATGATGAAATCCAGAGAATTTGTAACCTGGATTTTGAAATGAAACTGGAGTTTTACTTGTTAAATATGTTAGGGCAACAAAGAGAGATAAGGAGCCATCAGAAAATATTATTGTATTTAATAACTGCAGCAAGGTTGACATATGCACAACATTGGAAAGAAAGGAAATATATTGATATAGAAGAATGGAAGTTTAAAGTTCTGGATATGGTTGAGATAGAAAAATTAGCATTTTCATTGAAGAACAAACCTATCCAGAATGCTGAAAGGGAATGGAAAGGAGTTTTAGATTGGATAAAGATATAAATGTATAAGAAATGAAGAAAGAAATAATGTAACTATAATGTAGTTGTTCTTTTCTCTACTAAGCGGAAATTATGCGTGTGTGTAATGGAAATAAGCAGATTCAACTGGAAAATGTAACCTTGGAAGCGAGATGGGGGGATTTTTTATTTTCAGAACTAAATTCTCAATAAAAATATTTTTAAAAAAGGAAAGATTTTTGCCAGTTTCTAAAAACCCATTACAAGGGAGTTGAGTAGTTTGTTGTTTCAATTTTTTGACAACCTGGAGGAAGAAATCAGCACTCTGGATGATGGGTGAGTGGCAGCTTTATCTTTAGGCACATCCAACCCCTTCTATTAATGTTTCATCTTGGGTATTAAAGGAGTAGGAAAAAGGAGTGGGAGAAGGACAATTCTCCATTTCTATTAAAGAGATTTAAGTTAACACGGGCTCATTATGTCATATAGTGGGTGAGGTTAACAGAGTAGTCTGCTGAGGCGTGTGTGTGTACGTGCATTTGTTTGTTTCTGTTTTTGGCCCCTGTGGGCTTCCCCACAAAAAGCTTAATGCACAGATATATTTCAAAGGATATGAATCAATGCGCAAATGTTTTCGCTGTGGCCCAGGAACTGCTTTTAACGGCTTTCTTACTAGATTACACAGAACAGCAGCTCTTGAGGAATCCGTAGAAAAGCCTGCAAATTTCCTGCTGATCACACAGTTTGTTGCAGTCAGGCTGCTTTCTCTCCTTGATCCAGTATTCCTTTCTTGGTTTTCTCTTAAGACATCCTTGGACAGGATTCAGGTTAATAATAGCATTTAGCATCAGCTGTCTGAGGTAAAGTTTTTTTTTTCTTTCTTTCTTCACAGTAGCTTAATTGTGGCTGTCTGCAACTATTTTTAGCCATCTAACTGGAAGACATAAGCATAAACTGAACATTCTGTGGAATGACTCTGCATTGCTTAAACAGTTTGATCTGAGGAGTGTCCCACGATGACCACAGTACTGTAGCTAGAAATATTACACATTTGCTGGGTTTGAATGATCAGCCCTCTCTGGCATGGTGTGGTTTATTCCACATCCTTACATCCTCAGTGGTATCTTCCAGTGGTCACAGAGAGCTTTCCTGGCCTCGGCTGGTGGATACAAAGATAGAGCAGTTGGTAAACTCAGCTCTGTGGTTAAATGTCTATGTTAACGAGTGCTTTGGGTTTCCTTCTTCTTACCTCTAGGAGCACCGAGAACTTTAGAACCAAAGGCAGACAGGTAGAAAGCTGGCCCTCCTAGGACTGGAGCACAGGTAGAAAAGGCTACATGAGAAAACACTTTTGGCACAGGGAAAAAACCCTACCACATACTCTCAAAAGGCCTAAGGGAAATGAAATTTATCTAACCTTTCAGAACAGCTTCCATTCCAGAATGTTGTTATTTTGTGCCTTCAAGTAGTTTCTGACTGATGGCAACCCTAAGGCGAATGTTATCTTGGGGTTTTCGTGGCAAGGTTTGTGCAGAGGGAGTTTGCCTTTGCCTTCCTCTGGGGCTGAGAGAGTGTAACTTGTGCAAAGTCACCCCGTGGGTTTCCATGCCTGAGCAGGGATTTGAACCCTGATCTTCACAGTCATAGGCCATTTCCACACTTGATTGTTATAGCACCATTATCCCACTTTCAACATCCTATGGAATCCTGAGGTTTGCAGTTTCGGGAGGGGCCAGCCCCTCCCAAAACTGCAAACCTCAGGATTCCATAGGATGTTGAAAGTGGGATAATGGCGCTATAACAGTCGAGTGCAGAAATGGCCATAGTTTAGTGCTCAAACCACTGTACTATACTGGTTCTCCATTCCAGAATGCCATTATAAAAAAGGAAGATTTTGAATCTAGGTCAGAGCAGAGACACCTCCTTTTATCCTGAGAGATTGAAAGGGTTCATATCCTCATATCTTAGTTTATATCCTCCAACTGTCTCAGATTGGTAGAGATGGCCTCAGTTAATCCTCTCCTATCCCACCTTCTCAGCTCCTTTTAAAATGTTCTGGTTTTTCACTTGTCCTCCCATTGTCCTCACCTTACTTCAGTTGCTGCAGACTGATCAAAGTGCAAAAGTAGTTTCACTCAATTAACACAGCAGGAGGGAGAAAGAGGAGAGGGCAGAGTCTTGCCCTTCACAGTAGGTTAAGGCAAAAGCAAACTGCTGCAGTCTCTCCTAGTTTTGGAACATAATATCTTGCACAGTTTGACTTTGCTTCTTGCACTTTTGTGTGTTCTTCCTCATTAGTAACGTTTTCCCCCTTGTAGCACAGCCACACTCTTGTGACCACGCTCTGATGTTGCTTGGCCACATGTGTCCCATTTTTCATCTGTGAAATGTAGGAGGGTATGTTGGTTTAGTGAAGCAGACACAGCCACTAAACAGATAGACCACTAAGAATGGTTCATTTCCAGGCTAATGGTACAAAGCCTATCAGAGGTGGGCAGCTTGCGGTCCTCCAGATGTTCAATCGCAGATCTTTTGACCCCCTTCCTATTAGCTATGCTGGCAATTCTGGGAATTGCAGTCCTCAACATTTCAAAGATGAAAAATGGGACACGTGTGGCCAAGCAACATCAGAGTATGGTCAAGATGGCAAAAGTTATTAATGAGGAAGAACATACAAGCTAGGAGAGGCTGAAACAGTCTGCTTTGGCCTGAGTCTAGTGAGAAGGGCAAGATTTCACCCTGCCATTCTCCCCCACCCCTGCTCATCTGAAGCTACTTGACATATCGCTGGGGAAACATTAAATGCACCAGTGTTAGCAGCTTTCTCCAGACTCTTGTGGAGATATCTAAGTTCCCCTTTCTTACATAACTGAAAGGAAGGGGCTTTGCAGGGCAGTTCCTTCCTACTTTTCCAGTGTAGCCTAAGCAGTTTCAGGTTAATACTGCCAGACCTTTGGAACAGTTACAGTTACAGCCAAAGCTCTGGAAAAAAAAAGATAATTTTGAGGATTATACAACAGCCATCCTGGCTGGGGGATTCTGAGAGCTGTGGTCCAATGCCCCTTAGGCAGCTCTTTACCTAAGGGCCTGGTTCAATTAGAGCTGTGATAGGAAAATACCTCCCTGCTTAAGTCTGTGTTCCTCTTCCTCAAAGGTCAGAGTAAGGTGGCAGACTAGACAACACTTTTTGCAGCCAGTTACAGCCTCTTAGCCACATTGCGGTAGAGCCCACCTTTGAGGTGCTCTCAAAAGGTAAGGCTTGCTGGAAGATGTAATGCTTTGTGTACTGCTACTGCTCTCTTCACACAGAAGGAATAGTGTGGAATGAGAAACAGAGCCCCAAAAGAATTTGAAGAAAGAAAAGAGGCACTGTGGACCTCAGAAATGGATTGCAAAGTGTTGGATAGGGAAAGAGATTTGCAGTACAGAAAGCTCTGTAATGAGGCACAGAGCAGGAGAGAGAATAAGCACGCCTTGTGGAGTGATTAGAGAAAGATAAGTGACGGGACAGAGAAAGATTTGTTTGTCTGGAAAGGAGTTGGCTGACAAAATGAACCAGTGTGGAATAGTGGTTTTATTGCTGGACTAAGACCCTGGGAGACAAAGGGTTCAAATCCTTGCTCACCCATGGAAACCCATGGGGTGACCCTGGGCAAGTCACATTCTCACTTTCAGAGGAAGGTGATGACAAACCTTCTCTGAACAAATCTTGCCAAGAAAACTCTAGGATACTATCACCAGAAGTCAACTTGAAGGCAGATAAGAAAGAGAAGGAGGAGGAGGAGGAGGAAGAGGAGCAGCAGCAGCTGAGAAATAGGGGGACAGAGAGATGCATGGGACAGGATAAGTGAGAAAGGGATGGTATGCTCTGGTCAGTCCCCTGTCGCACTTACATGCCCTTGGTGAGCTCCCAGAGCCCAGACCAAGGGGAGATGTTCGCTTACACATAGATGAGCACTCGATTCAGTGCAATCCCGCTCTCAGTAGTTGGTTCTTCTGTCTGATTTGAGACTTTGCTGATGATGAATCAAGAAAGAAGTGAGTTGCAAATCTGTCCAGATGGGTCTTTTTTAAACAGAATATATTCATAATTGTGTAGGATCACACTGACTAGCAAATCTCCCTCAAAAATAGGAATTCTCTGAGAATAATTATGAGAGTAACATAACAGGCTACAGCCACCATTTTATACAATGATCTCCTGCTTTCCATTTGTCTCTGTACTGATGTCAAGGAATAATTTTTATAAGGACTGAATGAATATGTTTCAGCTGAATCAAACATGGTTTCTTCTAAGCAAAACTACTGTTAATGGTGTTATTAAACCTAGAGGGAAAATGGGAGTGAAAGGTCTTCAAGCAAGAAAGTCACCAAGTTACCTGGCCTGCAGGCAATAGCTTGCTTTTAGACACTTGGTTGTCATTCTCTTAACAGAGCTGAAATGAGTAGGCATCCCCACATTTTCAGTTGTAAATTTTAACACTGAATGTTCTCTGTGTTAATGTCTTAGGTGTTTGATATCCAATTATTTTTCAGTAGCAGTCTGTATTTGGCAGTGACACCATCTGTTAGTAGACATGAACATGCAACAGCAGTTAGTGTTTAACAACATCTGACATAGCCGCTAATATCTGTCAGCTGACATGCAGCAGCACTCAGCATTTGGCAGCCTCTGATAAGTAGCAGTCAATATCCGTCAGTAGACATGGTGCACAGTTATCATTTGACTATATTTGACATATAAATGTGAACATCTGACAGCAGCTAACATGTAATGTGACTGAGGTCACTGTCGGATAGCATCTGACAGCTGATATGCCGCTACAGTCAACATGTGACACGTTAATAGTGAAAAACTGACTATCAGAATGTGAGAACATCTTCCATGTTGTAATTAAGGAAAATGAACATGAAAACATTACTTTTATTACAGACATTAAATATCACTTGAGTTTTCTATGGCAGCAGGCTTGGTTTCCCTCCATCTCCCACATACTCACATTTGTAGCCTTGAAAATGTGAGACCATGTAAATAGTTCTGCTAATCAACACTTTGTTGTATTTATAGCAGACTGGCACATGCTTGATGTGAAGTGCTGCATGAGAAGTGCACGTAGTTGGATCTCAGTGACTCTAAGATCCCAGGCTCTCTTTTACTTGGAGGTTTTTCCTCCACCTCACTCGGAAGAAAGGGGCACACCATGGGCAAATGCAGCTGTAGCCATAAGCCTTGCCTACTATTGACTGAGTTACCACGCAGACATTTTAGCATCCTTTAGGATGTGTTGCCAGCAACCACTACTGCAAAAACCAAACCAAACCAAACCAAACCAGGGTAACAGGAAGTGATATTGATACATGTGTCCCTTGTAATTACCCAAAATGGATTTGTTGCACCTCTCTCTCTCTCTCCATAAGAAGATGTATAATCTCCCATAGGAGGAAGAGACAATGCATATAATATATTTCTATAATAGGAGAGATACACAAAAGCCATTTTCACACTAGAGACCATTAGCACGTTATACCGTTATAATGGCAGCATTGCTATTCATGCGATGCCGTCAGGCTAGGGACGCTCTTTTCCACACCCTTCCCCCTTAAGCGGATGGGTAGCGGTATCGCCACTGGTGTTCCTTCCGCATTCACTTTCCTTGGCCACTCCCATGCTCCGCCTTTACTCCGCCCCACCGCCTCTGATTGGGTGGTGATTTTTTTTTTTTTTGGAAGCAATGACATGCCAGTACACTATTGCACTTTTGCCCTATACTGTTTAAAAATGTATTTAAAAAATAAAAAGTTTTGACTCAAAGGGGACATTTAAAATAAACAGAGAGAGGTGATAGAAAGCTGAGGGAGGGATGAGCTGGGCATTCCCAAACCCCGCCCACTGCTGGATCCACCATTACAGGAAACACTATCAAGCTCTGTAATGGTACCGCACTTTGATGGCTGATTGGATTGAAGTGTTATAGGAGGCTCTTAACAGACCTTTTCTGGAAATAGATTATGGCGATTTGGCAATGCTTGGGGACAGGGTAGCAGTTGTCACGTAGAAGCATGGCTCCTGGACTGGTAACAACCCTCTGCTATAGCGTTATAGCAATGTCACGTGGAAGTGACAAAAGTGAATATACAGGATGAACCAGACAAAGGCAGTGGGGTAGAGGGCAGGGGAAAGGAAGTTCCAGTCAGCTGTGGTTCCTCCTCTACTCTGATATCCAAAAATGGCTCTGAGGGGAAACCTGTGCTCCTACTTTGCGTTTTTGGGTCAGAAAGAAGGATAGCTTCCTGCCATTTACTCTTTTCCTTCTACTGGCAAACTAGAACTATTTGACAGGAAGAATTTGGTAGGCCAAACTTATTTCTAGAATCTCTGTGCTAGGGAAGAAAATGGTTGTTGTTTTGTTAAATTGTTAAAATATGTCTATTCAGCCATGTATCAGAAGACCTCCGGGGGAGCGGCAGACAACAAAAGCAATTTAAAGCAGTTTAAAACCATGAAGGAGTTCAGAATTCCACACTCTAAGTCTAGACATTCTAACTTGATACTGAAATGAGGTCAATATTGGCACCAGTCGGTCCTCCAAGGGCTGTTGAATTGATGCCTGTCAGGGAGCTGTTAAAATGTGCAGAAGCCTTGTCTGGGAAACGACGGCAACTGTATTTTGCAGAGGTAGACGTGCAGAAAAAAAAATACTCGAGAAAATAAGCTGTGACAGGGTGGCGTTTGTGTACCTTCTTCTGCATGGATCACACTGCCATGTACCCAGCTGGCATTTTCAGAGTACATCATTTGGGGATGGGACAGATCAGCATGAACTGCACATGGGTGGCATCTTGTGCCCGAAGAGAATCAGTTGTGCTGAATGGAGAAGTGGTTTTAGTTTATGTAACCCATAGAGCAGCCTTCCTGCAAAAGCTGCCAGACCAATGGGACTAATTTGCTGGCCTCCTTAACTGGCCTGGACTGACCCTTGCTAGCCTATAAGAGATAATAGGATAACAGCCCAAGGTGGTTTGACTGCAAGCCAAATCCCTGGTGTCCATAAGGCCCTGAAAAAGAGCGACCGAGAATACATTCTAATCTGAAATGAAAAATCATTATAGCCAGTGATACTTAGCTTCTGGTTCCCAAGAGCCTACTTCTAATATCACAATATTATCAGTCACCATGGCATTGAGCAGGCAAATGTAATTTCATTCAGGAATCCCATTTCTTTACTTCAGAATTAATTTCTCTCTCAATGGAGGTAGCCTGAATTCTGCCCCTCCCCATGTCACTGTCCTTTTCTTCTGCTTGTCTGCCCTGGATGTTTTCAAAAGATTTGTCTCCTTCCTTCCTCAACTTTATTGTTAGTGACTCTCATGTACCTTTTAGGATGATGAGACATTGCTTATGTTCTCTCACCCGGTGCACCGAAATGATGTCGTAATCATAGCTCCCTTCAGGATGCTGAAGGAGATGATTGTCAGATAGCTCCTGGCAGAGAATAGCTCATGAGGCACAGAGGCTGTGTGCTACGTGAGGCTGATGGCTAGCCCTTCATTTTCCGGAAAGTTGGACTATAATCGTTCTGGCTGTAGCAAGTGGGTGAGGCTGAACACGGGTGGGGAGACAGTCCCGAGAAGCAGCATAACTTTGCCATGCCTGTGTGGGATACGTGCATGTTGCAGGAAGCCTTATCAGACCGTAGCATTTATCCTTCTGTTTTGCTTCCTCCTCCTCGCCTCTTGTTTGTTCTTTGTATTGTTGCTACTCGGGTAATTATTTATTACATCCCTGAAGGGCTGGCATTTTGATGAAGATAACGTGGCCAATGCTGAGCAATATTGCACGTGCTGTGAGACATTAGACTTTAATCGCAATTCCCAGAGGATGGTCTCAGATGTTCTGATGAGCCGTACATGCCATGGGTGGGTAAGTTCCCTAGGATGTTAGTTTTTACCACTGGGAACAATGTGGCATGGAAAGTTAAGCTTTTTAACATCTCATTGCTGTTGCAGAAGAAAAAGGTCACAAGGATACAGACTTTAGGTTGCAGTATCTTTGAGCAATGTATTCTCTAGTCTATTTAAATGTATCCGTGTCTTCCCCTATGAGTTTGTCTGAGCTGTAAGATTTTCAGGGGAGGCCCTGGTCTCTGCTCACTACCTTCACAGGCATATTTGGTGGGAATTCAAGACAGGGCCTTCTCTGTGACTGCTCCCATATCTTGAAATTCTCTCCCTATGTAAATTAGGATGGCTCCTGTTTTGCTCTCTTTTAGGCAGCACTTATGATCTATCAGATTTTTAAAGTGACTAGAAGGGTAAGCCACTACTTTTAGGCCTTGCAACTGTAATTCTTATTCTTTTCCAAAGAAAAAAACTTTCCAAGCTATCTTCATTCATTATGATGCTGTTTGTCATTTATAACAATCCATATTTTCTTATGGCCTCTTCTATTTTATTCCTCCCCCAAAAAGTCTGTTATGGAAGGGAAGATGGAATAGATGCACGACATATTTTTGCTGGTATTTCTAGGAGCCCCACCATCTGGAAACACCCCGGGACTTAATAATTTCCCTTCAAAGAACTAGGCAAACTGATATGAACTTGACAGGAAGGAACAGATAGTTTATGATGATTCAGTACCTTCTAAGGAACAATGAACTCTCTTGTTGCAGATAGGTGTTATATCGGGGGTCAATACTTGCAGTGTAAACCAGATCTTGGGGGAAAACGGTTTTGGGATTTCATACTGGCTGGAGATTCTGGGAGTTACAGTCCACAAACCTAATTTTTCCAAGCTCTGATGTAGAGTAGGTTTAGGCTACAGTAGCTGGATGCTTGAGGATCAGGCTGAGTAGCATTTCTACATGCCCAGTACCACCAAAGGTATCTGATAGCTGTTAACACAATGCAGCGATTTGCTGATCTAGCCAGTGCTTGAAGGTCATAGAACCAAATCAGGTAATGCTACATCGTGCAGGAGAATCTGCAGCTGTATTTCACGTGACCCAATTCCCATGAGTCTTGGCATTAAAAATAAACCAGCTGTAAAACAGTTAGTGATAAATATTTTAGTAGGAACCCAAATACAGTTTTTTCCAAAATGGATAGAAATTTGCCATCATTTATTATTTGGAAAAGTGAGAGGGAAATTTTTTATGCACTGTGTGAATATTTATGTCTTGAAATCTTTTCCCTTATGCTTCCACTTCCCTCTATGCGTGGATGAGCAGAAAGTTATCATGGGCATAAGAATGTGAGAAATGAAAGGCTCAGGTTGGCTCACTAAGGTTGTTGAAGAAAGCAAGGTGTATACTTAAAAGTGTATGAATAGCCTGGAATTAACATGGCATTGCGCACATGCATGTGCATTCAAGTCACCTGTTGATTGTGAGATAGAAATAGCAATAACCCACATCTCTTTTTGCACATGGAGGCGAAACAATAACATTAAAGTATTTTCAGGTGACAAAAACCCTTAAAAAATTGTGAATAATTACCTGAACTGAGACAGGTCCAACCTTTAAAAAAAATAGTGTAAAACTAACTTACAAACTAAGCTGTTCCTGATGATAAAAAATCTGCAACACAGCTGTTCCTTCCTGATGACATACATCATCAGTTGGTAGGAAATGGAAAGATACAACTGAAAATCCTATTTTGATGAAATAAACACTGCTTGTTGCTTTCACGGAAATCTGGATGAATGGAGGGGGGAAGTGCAGTTCAGGCCTAAGGACTCACCAAGTGAAGCAACAGTTTTTTGTTTGTTTGTTTGTTTGTTTATTTACTGGGGAGGGGGTAGTGAGCACCTGTCTGGAGGAAGGGGAAGTGCCATAGGCCATTTCCGCACTAGACTGTTATAGTGCTATGATTCCACTTTCAACCTCCTGTGGAATCCTGGGGTTTGCAGTTTCGGGAGGGGCCACTTTGCTCCTTTATCCACACGTCCAATAGTAGACCCCTAGCCAAGAGTGGGCAAAGTCTGGCTCTCCTGAAGTTGTTGGACCACAGCTCCCAGATTCCTTACTAATGGTTATGCTGGCTAGGGTTGCAGGGAGTTGAAGGCAGTAACATTTAGAGGACCACCTTTTGGCCTATCTCTGACCGAAGTATAGGAAGGTGTGAAAAGCACATATGTACACCTGATAGGGGCCAGCTCAAGGATGCAAATCCGTTTTTATTATTCTGTGTTGTGAAGTCATGTTCAGCTTACGGTGACCCTATGAATGGCAGATCCAGGACCCATTCCCACTACATAATTATAGCATTATGATAACAACTCAACTGCCGTGGTATCATCTTATGGAATCCTGGGATCTGTAGTTTCGTGAAACACTGGAGGAGCTCCCTTGCTGAAAAGTCTAAACATCCCCCCTAAACTGCCAAACCCAGGATTCTATAGGACAGATTCATGTCAGTTAAAGTGGAATAATAATTCTACAATTGTATAGTATGAATGGGCCACTGGTTATTAACAGCCCAGAGACTCATATCTTGCAAACTCAGGGCAGTGGCTCCCTTGACTGAGTCTATCCACCTATATTGTGGTCTTCCCCTCCTAGGGCCTTCCAATCTTCCCGCCATTATTATCTTTTCCAAAAATTCATGTTGTATGATAGCCTAAGTTAAATTATTTCATTTTCTAGCAAGAATACCAATCAGTTACCTTGGCAGGGGGAAACGAAGGCTAAAATGGTTGCTCATGCTGAAGGAAGTTCATGTGTGGCTTTTAATAGCTTGTAAAATGTATGCTTTGCTGCACCTTTCTTTCCAAGTTTTTCACACAAAAAAAGTTTTTCTTAACAAAAGAACAAACAATCGACCCATGATGGAAGGCACTGTGGTGAGGGGAATTAACAAAGAAGAAGCAAAGACAGTGATGTTAAGGGAAATAGTTGTTCTGTGTTTTCAAGTCATCTCTGACTTATGGAGACCCTAAGGGAAACCTATGATGGAGTTCTTTTGGCAAGATTTCTTTGGAGGAGGGGCCATTGCCTGAGGCTGAGAGAGTATGGCGGAGAGAGTATGGCCCAGTGTGTTTCCATGGCTGAGCAGAGATTAAAAGCATGGTCTCCCAGGGTCCTACTCCAACACTCACACTATTACACCACACTGGAAACACAGGGAAAGGAAATACGTCCCAGGTTTCTGGGGAAAGGAAGGAAAGGTTAAAAATAAGTGTAGAATTCAGGAAAAGAGGCTTAATTGACGGCTTCTTCATCACTTTTCCCTGATGATGCTTGAAAGAACTTAAGCCGCCACTAACTGAAACCTACTGTCCCAGCAACAGCGAGCAGTATCAGAAACCATTTTCCCACCTTCTCTGAACCCACCTACAGCTTAGGGATCATAAAGTATTGATATGACATTATATTAAATGTTATATTTAAAGTATTTTTGATGGGTTTTTCAAATGGGGTGGTATACTTGGGTCATGCATAAAAAAACTGAATTCCTGTATTTAAAATGGAGGTTATAAATATGAAGAATGCATACATTAACCCAAATCTGAAAGACAAATTTCTGCCCTTTCAGTTCCTTCCTCTCAAAAACTCAAGTTTCACTTTCAAAGAATTTAAGCAAGCATATTCTTTAGGCATGCAGGTGGAAGAAAAGCAAAGATTTAAAGTGGCATCAAAAGTAAAAGAAGTATTATACAATTTGTTTTATCAAAAACAAAATGGTTGGGGAAAATCTGTCTTTGAGGGAGTTTCCCTGGCTGTAGATGATCGTTCAGAATGCAGTGTATTTACCATTTCTGAGGGATGTATTTCTGATTTACCTTAAAGTAAGAAGGAGAGTTAATGGGTCAGTCTTCAGATTCTATGGCCTGCTCCCTCACTCCTTTACATTACTTGTAAATGACAGGCCTTTGCAAGGTGTTTTAACAGAGGAGTGCTGTTTAATAGAAAGATTTGATTAGTTCCTGAATGTATTTTTTTTTTTCATTTTTGGAATGATAATCTAATTTAGGCAAGGCTACTACCTTCTGTAAAAATCTGGCCAGGTTCCCAACATCTGGACCTGAAAGCTTGGAGTCCTTTAAAAGCACTTAACAGGATATTCTAATGCTCATGATTATCCTCTCTAAGAAAATTTCAAGAAAAATTCACTGTACCTGGTGTACAATTACCAAGATAAGAATGGAACGGGGAGTTAAAATGCTCAGTGATACATGGTCAGTGGAATATTGCTCTTCTAGTAACATGAATCTTCTATTCTAATTGACATGAATTCAACTGCTCTTCAATTTGCTTGATGCCCCAAAGGCTTCATCATAAATAGCAGATTAAACAGATTGAGATGAAGCTCATGTTGAAAATGTGGTCATCCAGAAACCACTTTAGCATACATAGCAAGCAACTGCCCAGGAGGCTTGGCCCGCTGGTTCTGGGTCAGAAGCATATGTATCTGTTTATTTAGCCTTACAGTCCTGCCTTCCTGTTAACTGTAAGCTGTAGCTACATTCTTGTTTGTGAGACCAAGACAACATCATCCCCGACGTATTTTGAGAACAGTTCTTGCTACCAAGAGGCAAAGTTCCCATAAGTGGAAGATTTGGACTCTACCTTCAATCACCCATTAGAAGACAGCGGAATTGATGGATATCTCTGAAACAGGGGTACAGCTGCAAGTGTGTGTTTGTATGTGTGTGTGTGTGAGCAAGAGAGAGAGAGAGATAAAGAGAGAGAGCATTGACCCCCCCCAACAATTATGTTCCTGAATGAATTATGCCTTCAGTTCTCAAATTTCTAGCATTGTGGTAACTTAGAAATTCAGCTGAGCATTTAGAAATACAATTTAGACATTCAAAGAAATCAGGCGTGGAAAGTTACCAAGGGAATGGGAACACAGCAAATTTAAGAATTGTAGGTGTGAACAATTTTTAATATCTCAAGCTCTGCAATGGCAGAAATTTGAAGACTGAAGGAAAATTTCATGGCGGCAGCAGAGAGGAGGGAGAATTCCTATTGGGAGGGTAGTGCATTTATCCCCCCAGTAGCTACATGCTTGAACTCATGCATGTAGGGCTACAACTAGGAAAAAACTGATTAGATCATACGGATTGTATAAAGACCTAAGTAGAAGTGGCTGAATCTGATAAAAAGCCTGACTGTGCAGTGCTTCTCAATCCTAGCCCTCCATACATTTGAGACTTCAAATATCATAATTCCTGAGCATTGGCTGTGCTGTCTGGGGCTTCTTGAAGCTGAAGTCCAAAAACATCCAAAAACATGAGGGTCAAAGTTTGGGAAGCACTGTCTTACAGCAATCTGTTTGCACAGTAGCCAACCAGTTGCCCAGTGAGAATGTGAGTGCAACGGCACCCTCTTGCTTGTGTTTTCCAGCAACTGGTATACAGAAGCAGACTGCCTATCACTTGCAGATAATACACAGCCATGATAACTAGAAGTCACTGGCACTCTCAGCTGCGCAGAACTCATATGCCTTGGTTTCTAAGCAGTAGTGACAACTTAAGTTCACTTGCTTGTCAGTAGAGGAACGTG